>JAKSZT010053887.1:70436395-70607861 GCA_026826555.1 Tolypeutes matacus | reverse complement strand
CTATCTATCTATCTATCTATCTATCTATCTATCTATCTATCTATCTAATCTATCTATCTAATCTATCTATCTATCTATCTATCTATCTATCTATCTATCTATCTATCTATCTTTTTTTTTTTTTTTACCGGGAGGTACCGGGGATCGAACCCCGGTCTCTCCATATGGTAGACGGACGACGAACCTTTTGAGCCACATCCGTTTCCCTATCAACTATCTATCTTAGGAGATACCAGAGATTGAACCCAGGACCTCATACATGGAAAGCAGGCACTTAACCACTAAGCTGGATCTCCCCCTTGACTTTATTAGAGCAGGTCTACAGTGGGAGCCCAAGGACCAAGCATGGGCAATGCTCCAACATATTGATTAAAATGAGCTCTAGAAATTAGTTGAGAAATTTATTTTCTAAAATAACATCCATACATTGGTTCAACTATTCTGTTTTTTAAAAGATTTTATTTTTTAAATTTATTTCTTTATCCCCCCTTGCTGCTTGTGCTTGCTGTGTCCATTTTGCTTTGCGTTTTTCTATGTCTGCTTGTCTCCCTTTGTTGCATCATCTTGCTGCGCCAGCTCACCGCGCACATGGGCTGGCTTGCCTTCACCAGGAGGCCCCGGGAATCAAACCTGGGGCCTCCCATATGGTAAACGGGAGCCCAACCAATTGAGCCATAGCCGTTTCCCTCAACTATTCTTTTAAAGTCATAAAAGAACAAAATCACCCCATCTCTCACACATTTGCAGACTTTGATCCATCACATTTAATTAAAAAAATCTATGAACATAATCCTCCAAGAAAGTTATAACTCCTCCCTTCTTTCTCTGAGTGCATTAGAAAAGCAAGTTATAGAGATTGTGTTAAGTCACCCCTTCTCTGTTCATTAGCCTACTTAAAGAACAACTTGAGGCGGGCCCGCCTGCACGGCGTGGTTGGCTGGCCCAGCGAGCACAGGCGGCGGGGGGGGGATGAATGAATAAATAAATAAAATCTCTAAAACACTTTAGAGATTTGTCTACATTGTGCATTGTCTACATTGTAACTCTCCAAGAAGATTCTTTACAAGCTGGGGAAATAATAATTTGGTTCTAGTGTCAGATAGTGGAGACTTGAAACCCTAGCTCTTCCATTTACTAAGCTGAGCAAGTTACCTAACCTTTCTGAGCCTTATTTGAAAAATGGGTATAAAAATAGTACATATTTCAGAGAAACACAATGAGAAATAAGATAATGCCTTTAAATGCTTTGTGCATTGTTCAACTTCTAAAATGGGTTCAATAAATGTTAGCTATTGCTGTTTATAATTATCATAGAATTAAAATTCCTAGGTGTACATATGTGGTTCCAGCCTGCTGTTCTTTATTTCCTGCCATTTCCTCTGCCCTCCGCCCCCCCCCCCCCACACTCTTCACTCCTCACTCCAGTCCTATAACCCAATGTTAGCCTCAAATATACCATGCTTTTTCATGCCTTTGTGTCTTTGTATGGGGCTGTGTTCTCTGCCTAGATTGTTATTCATCCCGTTGCTCTGTTCAACAAGCTCCTTACATCCTTCAAGACTCAGCTCTCATATCTTTTCTGACATGGTATTTCCAAGGCTCCTCAACTAGAGAATTTATTGAACTCTCTCATAGTTATCTGTTTATGAGTCATCTGCTTCCTTAAATCACAAGCTCTTTGAGGGCAGACTCTTACCTTTCTATGTATTTAATATTCAGCATGATGTTTACAGCATTATAAACAATAATTGTTGAAAGAATGACGACTTCAATGAAATATTAGCCTTGCTTTGTAACCTAATTCATGCTGCTCTCTGCTTTTCATAGCTGTGAATTTCCACAGTTGCTCATCTAGTGTACAAAAGGACAACTATCTCTCGTTAAATTTATTCAGTTTCCCTCTGGAATTGTATAGACGTTAGGGATTTTGCTTGATTCATGGGTTCCATCTGGTGGAGAAAAGGGTAATTACAGGCATGTGCTTAACCAATACCATATGGAAGTTAAGATTATAACTTTAGGAACTTTCCAGGTCCTATTTTCTTTTCTTTATCTAGCACATGTGGATAAGAGTATATAACAGTGACAGAGACCCTAGAGCAAATGGCTTATCCAGTGTATACAACTCGAACTTACCGTATGGATATTTTTTCTTATCAAATGGAGAAAAATACAGTATAGCTACTTAAGAGATTTGAGGTAGAAGGATTATTACTTTAAAGTCTTAGATATTGAATTTTTTAAATGTTTCAGTGACACTGAAGTCTTCTGATTCATTCATTCACTAAGTGAGTACCTACTGAATGCCTGACACTGTGCAAAATGATAAAGAATGAAAGATGAAAGACATAGTTTCGGTCATGGCCCAAATAAGGGATATTTAAGTAAGAATGTAAAGCTTTTTGATTTTTCATAAGACAAATAATACAATTTCATTTAGATTTTCATGAGTTGCTTATGTTCCTTGACCCCATCCATGTGCATTATAATCATCATAAATATAAAGTAACTACTTTTATTCATGCCATTTTGATGGGGTTTCTTAAAGTGTATGAATCTAAAGGGAAATTACATTTTATGATTAAAAAGTAGATATGTATTAAGTATTCCCATTTCTGCACTTCTTAGACTCCACTTATCTGAAGGATAGACTCTTTGTTCATCTCAGCTATCTGGAGCACTGCAGTGAACCAGTAAGTAAATAGAAAAGGACTAGGCGCTAAGTAACTATTACAAAGTTCATGCCTCTTTCTCCAGTAAAGTGAACTTTTGAAGTCTTAAGGCTAGATAATTGTGAATTAAATAAACTAGCTTCATAGAAGCAGAGTGATACTACCTATGGAAGGAAAATCCAGAGCTTTTCACAGCAATTGGAGTGATTGTGTATGGAAATCAGCTTACTATACAGAAGGACATGCATGTTACAATCCTCAGTTTGTGTTCTAAAGAGAGCCTTAAATCATCAAGAAAAGGCTGCATTTTTGTCAGTGCATTCTCTGAAAAGTCGTAGACATATATGTTTCAGTTTAGAAACATTTCCATCAAAAGAGGTTAAAATAATTTTTCATCATTTTGAGCAGTAAATTTGAGTTAAATGGGACATTCATTTATGTGGAAGTCCTCATTCCCTGATGGCAGTCATTAAACGAGGTATTATGGAATTGAACTATAGTTCCTAGAGCCTTCATTTGAAAAATTACATAAGACACACATACATTTCCAAATTTAATTTTCTTTTTAACTCAAGGACTGGAAGGGGCTCTGAGAATTTACCTGGTTCTTTGAGAAGTCTACTATAAAAATATTAAAATGTGTTATATAGAAAAAAAATTTTTAAGGTGGTACCGGGTATTGAATCCGGGGCCTTGTACATGGAAAGCAGGCGCTCAGCCACTGAGCTGTATCTGCTACCCCCGAATTTTGTTTTTGTACTGCTCTTGAAGGAAAGATGTCAAACAGAGCTGGAACTCAATTTATAAATAGCTATTCAAAGCAAAAATGGCCAGCCACCTGTCTTCCAAAAGTTCTAATAGCCTTCACTATTTAATTGCCTGAATGTGGACATATGATTTGTGTTAGAAAAGAAAGCTTAGTTTGTTGTGTGTGTCTCTTAAGTTATGTTGGCTTATTTCATGACTTCTTCATCCTAGGGCACTTAAATCAACAGAAGAATCACAGGTATTACCTTGGGAAATAAGAGAAAATTAATACCTGGGTTTTTGTACATGGCAAAGTTTGTACTTTCTCCAGTTTGACCATTTCCATAGTGATTTATGACATTTGGAAACAGCTTGTTGCAACAATAAATCTTTAGAAATATTAAGTGGATCTCCTTTGGATATGGACTGTCTGGGTATAGGACATAAAGATAGGACATGGCTCCATATCAGATGGTTTTTTCCTTTTCTTTTCAGAGACACCAGCCCTCATTAAGCAATTCACCATTTTCTAAGGTTGAAGCAGCTGTGAATTACTATAATTATGGAATTATTATGTCCCTGCCAATCCACTGGGAATCCTAATTCAAACTTTATATGTCTCTTTGGAACCTTGTTAATTTTCTTGTGATTATGTGATTCCTGACAAATGACAGTTTTGAGGATCTAAAGTTGCTTAAGTTTGCTTTTTTTTTTTTAATGGGACATCACCAGTTGCCCATTGTTTTTAGAATGCCTGATGACCTTTTCATTTTTTATCTTACACCAAGTAAAGCAGCCACTTTCCGTAATGTTTGGCTGCATATATCCATCACCTTTCCCCTGTTAATTACTACAGGGTTACAATTTCTAAGGCTTCCTCAGACATTTTAGGTTGTTCTGGATCAAATGAAAAGCAATAGAATGCTTAAGAAAGCTCCCTGGGGTGTTAGAATTTTAAAATCACATTGTTGTGTTTGCATAGTAAATTGTATATACTTATGTTTTAGAAGGGATCAAAGTGTTCTGTAATTATCTGTTTAAACCACCATCTCTTTAGCTAGATTGTGAGCTATTTCAAGGTGAGGACTATGTGCAACTTATTTTTGTACACAACTAGAAGCTGGCACAGTGCATGATTCATGTAGACACATGATAAATGCCAGCTAAATTATATAAATCATAGACATATACATATGTCTGTTAATTTTGCTTTAGTTCAATACAAAGTTATTATTTTACAATTCTAGAGATCGGAAATATGGAATGAGTTTCACTGAGCTAGAATCAAGATGTTGACAGAGTTGCATGCCTTCTGAAGGCTCTAGGGCCTTGCCTTTTTCCTACTTTCTCGAGGCTGCCTTCAAACTCTGGCTTGAAATAAAAACTTGCTTTAATCACATTCAAATATATAATTCAATGCTGGTAATTACGTTCACAATAAATCTCAGTTCTAATATTGTTGCCAGCTTTTTCTAGGTTCTTGTCTATGTTACGAAAAAGAATTTTAAGTACATGCCAGTTCAGTTAGGCCAGTAGTTTATTGAGAAAATGAGAGAAGAGAAATGGGAGGAAATAACAGATTATGGGTCCCAGGTAGAGGAAAAGGGCAAAAAAGGAGTAAAAAGGGCTGATTTACAGGCTACAAGTCTCCATTACAGTTTACAAGTCCCCAGGTCTACTGCCTGCTAATCCAGGCAGGTAGAAAAAGGGCGAAACAGGCCAATTTAGTCTTGTGCTTGCTTTTTAAACCATTGCTTACCCTTCCCTTGTTAACATTAATGTTTGGGGTAGGAGTCCCAGCTGTTTGCTGTTTTGATTGGTTGCCCCATCCATCAATTCCCCTGGGGGGCCCAATGGCAAGGCACCTTGAAAACATCCGGAGCTTTTCCTTGATCCTGGACTAAATCCAGGATCTGAATGGGGGTTCTCACGGGGTTCTTCCAGCAGCCATCTTGTGCAGTCACTATGGCCACGTGTTCCACGACTGTGTTTTTTCTGCCAGGTCCCAGATTCATCTCTTTAATCCCTAATCTAGCCTGCCTCAATATCACTTTCTCAGGAACTCTCCCCCCCTCCCCATCCTTTAGATTTTTTTGGGGAAGTGGATGTGGCTCAAGTGGTTGGGCTCCCGTCTACCATATGGGAAGCCCTGGGTTTGGTTCCCGGGGCCTCCTGATGAAGACAAGCTGGCCTGCGCCTGTGGAGAGCTGATGGCCTGCACCTGTGGAGAGCTGATGGCCTGCACCTGTGGAAAGCTGGCACAGCAAGATGGCACAACAAAGGGAGACAAGCAGACACAGAGGAAGCGTGCAGCAAATGGATACAGAAAGCAGACAGGGAGCACAAGTGGCAAGGGGGGGCAGTAAATTAAAAAAAAAAAAAAGATTCTTTGTTATATCCCCTCCTAGAACCTTGTTCCTTAGAACACTTCTATTTATATCTATACAATTACTAAAGTGATTATTTGGTTCACTTGCTGTCTCCCCACTAGACCATAAGCACTATGAGAGCAAGGACATATCTATTTTTTGCTCACCATGTATATCTAGCACAGTGCCTGGCACATAAAAGACATATCTTATCTCTAAAATAAGATACCTTTTCAAACCCTTTATACAAAGTTATGCAACATTGCCAGTGATGCTGATTTGCTTTTCCTTCTGCTACATTTTGCTGCAACTCTTCAGAATTCAAAATTTTATTCAACTAATAAACATTAGTTGAAAGGATGTGGTCCTAGTCCATGACTGTGTGCCTTCTTATCTAGCTGTGGTCTTTTGGAGTTGAAGTAGAATTATAGGACTTGGGAAAGGATTCATTTTTCTCTGTAAGGTCCATGGACCATTTGCCTATTCAAACTTTAAAATGTGTTATTTTATATTTTCAAAAGCAGGTGCATTCACTGCTAAAATTGTAGAGTACCCATGCAATTGGCTATCCCGTTTTCCTCTTGCTAAAATAATATACCCTTTCAAACACTTTATGCAAAGTTATGCAACATTGTCGTTGATGCTGATTTGCTTTTCCTTCTGCTACATTTTGCTGCAACTCTCCAGAATTCAAAATTCCACTGGCAGTCCCTGGCAGAGGTAAGGTAAATGTACTAACCACACCTGGAGATAGTCAGGAGGAAATCACTGTATTTTCAAGGTGCTTTGCCACAGGTCACTTTGTGTCCTATTTCATACAGCTTGTTGAGACTTGCTTGATTGCCCACAAGCTGTTGGAAAAAGGTTCCAGGTGCTCCCTGGCATCAGAAGTACTCAAGGTCAGTTAGTTTGCTTTAGGGAAGGCCTCAGCCTTTTAGAGCCTGAGCATATTGACAATCTTATACAATAAAAATGGCTGTGGCTCCGAGGATAGACTGGATGTGTGAGAATGTCCCTGCATACAGTCAAGGTTTTTATGACAAGGATTGAAAGTATTTACTTGCTAAATTGAGTCCTAGGGGATGCAGAAGGACTGTTATTGTGGAGGGTCTGGAACAATTCTGGATGCATGTCAGAATTCATTATAAAAATATATGTGTCTAGACCTTATAAAATCAGAATCTCTAGGGAATAAAATCTGATGGTGTTCACACTTTAGTGAGCTGTTTAAAATGTAGCGCTAGTTAAAACAGATTCTAGGGTCCCACCGTAAAACATCTTGATTCATTAAATATCCAGTAGAGCCCATGCATCTTCATTTTAAAGAAGATATCCACCCCACCTCCACTGTAGATGCTTCACAAGTGAGTGGTTATAGCACCTCTCTTAAAAAAAAAAACTGGCCAAGTTCAGCCACCTAATTTTGTAGAGAAAACTGAAACCCTGTTCCCAGTGCCTTTTCTATGCATGGATCTAATAAGGCTTCATGAACTTTAGACCATGCTCCTAAAATTGGACAAGATATTGTGGATGTATATTTTTCTAGGTGAAAAGACTATCCATTGCTCTTATTAGATTTTCAATTTACATATATACAAAAATATCAGGAGCCACTTTGGTATGAGATACAAGAGACTCTGGCCTTGTTCAAACCAGCTATCCTTGCAATATCCTTGGTATTAAATAAGATGTGATGCTCAGGAAGTATAAAATAGTATATGACATTTATATGCTTTATGGCAGAAGAGAGGTAAATGTCAGAGTGATAGGACAAAACACTGTGGGTGTGGGCCTTTAGCTTTCTTTGTGGTCGTGTAGAAATATCATTTGTAGAATATTGAGCCTAGTTTTAATGCTCCTTCTCCCCAGCCATATTTTCTGGCAAGCCTAAACTGAGTTAGGTGTTAGGGAAACCCATATAAATGTGAAAAAGCATTTTTCTACCTACTAGATGCTTATAATCTAGTGGGGAGGCAAATAGATGACTAGATTGAGAGTTGTAATAGAGGTTTGAATGAAGCATCGTGCTGTGATGGAGGAGCAGTGGCTATGCTTTTATTCTGGAAAATTGCTTTTGCAACTTAAGAGATGACTTTTACCTGCGCAGAAGCTAAAAACCATGTGCAGGGAAGCGGCTGTGGCTCAATTGGTTGGGCTTCCGTTTACCATGTGGGAGGTCCCGGGTTCAATTCCTGGGGCCTCCTGGTGAAGGCAAGCCGCTCCCGTGCCGCGGTGAGCTTAATGGCCTAAGAGCTGCGGTGAGCTGGCACAGCAAGATGATCCAACAAAGGGAGACAAGCAGACAAAGAAAAACGCAAAGCAAATGGACACAGCGAGCACAAGCAGCAAGGGGCGGATAAATAAATAAATAAAAATAAATCTCTAAGAAAAAAAGAAAATCTCTGTGCAAGCATTTGATGCTACTGAATCCTTTTTTTAAAAAATTAATTCATGTGTGAGATGTCACAAATCAATCTTTCTTTGCTAGGTTAGCCTCAAAAAAGCTTTGATGGTAGATTTTAAAGTTGGAGTCAGAGATGGAGAAGAGTAAATTAAGCCTTCAAGCAGTACACATCTTTGTGATTTTCTATACTTTTGGTTGCCCAAGGTTAAATTTCAGAGTGGACAGTTTGTTTTTCCTGACTTTCCTCTTCCCAGTTTATACCCCATTCTCATGAGATTTCCTGGTTGTCTTAAGCAGTGCAAAATGTTCTGAATTTTACTACTTCTCATTCTACCTTCCTCTCTACCCACTGTACACCCTCCCTCCACTAACTTTTAACTAGTTGTCTAATGGGTGTAAACATCTGATCAGCTTGTCCACACTAACATATTACTGACTGAACATGTCTTAGTGTGTTATTCCTCGTTAAAATACTTGCCTTTTGATAGATGAAGAGCTGGCATAGACCCACTGAAAGCTGTAATGATAGAATTTCAGATATCAAAGAAAGTTGAAAGGAAAAATTATTTGAAGGCAGAGATCATTTTTGGGTTACTCAAATCACACCACATAAGGCAGTTATCAGCTCCCTGCACAGAAAGACTGAGCCTTCGCCACACCTCCACGGCACATATATAGAGCCTAAATTCAATACTGACTTTAAAGGCACTTCTTGAAGTTGTGCCATGCTGGGGACACCAGCCCAATTGACGTTGCCTGGAACTTCCTTGGCACCCTGGCCACACACTGCTCTCCAGAGGTGAGACTTGACAGGTAGATGGAGGGCAGAAGCTAAGTGAGGCCCAGAAGGGGTTCTCTGTCACTACTACTAATAAATGGCAGATGCCAGCCAAGGGACATTTTGTCTGTCTATGTTTTGGCTGCCTCCCTGAGGGGCTGCTCTATTGTCATAGTTACAGAAATCGTTTTGATTAATAACTCATGAGTGTTTCATAATTCATTTATAACAGTTGTTCCTGTTGGTTTCCTGGACCCCCAAGGGCATTTGTAGTTAGCATTCTGCATGGAATTTCTAAAACACATTTGGATAGCACTCGTGGAAGCTAATATTTTCCAAGCTCTGTAGCCCAAGATTTAAAGAGAATTTTATCAGTGATCAATCACAATTTTCTTTGAAATATGCAACATTTCACTGTAAATAAATATTACCTTGCATTTTTCTTCTGTATGTCTTAAGTGGATAAAATGTGGAACAATTTCTTCTTTATAACTGCTGGAAAGATAAAACTCACCTATCAAAAAAACTTAGCCAGACTGCTTTGGCTGAGTGCTGCTTGTTTTCTTAACAGATTTATGAAAAAGTCTGCTAGTAGGCTGTTTGTTGCCATCTCTCAGGAGAACTTAGGTGTGTCAGTGTGCTTATAAAAAACAAAAACAAAATTTAAAGTAGGACCATGGAACTATTCTGATTTGTTGCCCTGACTTTCCTTATTTCCCCTTGACCTATGGGGTGGTAATTGTGAGAAATAACCTCAATTTTTCTTCACACTGTAATCCCTTAGAGTTTGAACGTAGATTTTGACCAGCATAATAAGATTAGAAAATGGACCACATGGCTAAACAATATTTGATTCCTTAGCTAGTTATACCTTGCTATAATTAGAGAGAAGGGATCTAGAAAAAGGAGGTAATTTATTTGTTGTATATAAAAAGCTGCCATCTGCCACATAAATGTTAGTTAAAAGGAGTGTGGTTTACAAAGAAAGTGTTTCCTCTGCTTGGATTGCCTTTACCTCTTCTCCATTTTGCTTACCCTTAAAGATATGGTTCAAATGTCAGTTCCTATGTGATGCCTTTTACCATTGCCTCAGAGGTGGTCTTTTCCTTCCCTAGACTCCATGACTCTTGAGATTTAACTCTTCTTCAGCTTTTTGTAGCCTTATGGTTGTGCACCCACTGTTATTCCCTCTTGCATTGTGAGCTCCAGAAATACAGAAACCATGCCTTATGCATCCTAATAGCCCCTAATATATACTTTCTATTTTGTAGGGGAGCTGCATTATTGTATTTGTCATGATACTTCTAATGAAAATAATGTTATTGATATTATTTTACTTTAAAATAAAAATACTTAAAAGAAAAATACTGTTGCCTTTACAGATAACCCTTCATTAAATTTGAAGGCATAATTCTGCTATATAAACTGAAAGCACTATTTTTTCTCTAACTTGAATTATTGGCAAAGGGTCCTTAAAATTAGAAAGGAAGATTTACATGAAATAGTTCTGTTTTAGGATATGAATGTGTACTAAAATATTTAGCTATTAACTAGAAAACAGCTCTTTGAAGTTCTCTTGGGGAATAGGAAGTGGGATGGCTGATCGATAAGTAGGTAGGTAGGAGGATAAAATTTACCAGAAAACATTCTAAGTGCAAACTACAGCTCTAATTGTTGGTAGTTTCTCCACCTTTAAAAAGAATATGCTGGGTTGGATGTAGCTCAACTGGTTGGGCGTCCGTCTCCCATATGGAGGGACCCGGGTTTGATTCCCGGGACCTCCCGGTAAAAAAAACAACAACAAAAAAAAAAACCCACCTTAAAAAATTTAAGATAAGATAAGATAAAATAAATAAAAAGAATATGTACCTCATCATTGTCCACAAAATGCAAGCGCAATTGAGCTTTTACCAGTACTCAAGAAACCCTGTAAACAGATAATGAAAAAAGGTGAGCAGAACAATAAAGAATTTCAAGGTGGGCCAAAGAGAAAAGGCAAAAAATAAAAAGTAGGAAGTAATGAGCACCATGAATTTCTGGAATGAGAAACTTGCCATCATTGAAACATTTATTTTACTAATATTGATACTTTTAAATTATTTTCACCAAACATCTTCCTGATAGAAAATACACTGGGCCATTTTTCAGCAAGAAACTAAGCACTAAAGTAATCATCCTTAATTTAAAACTTGTAACTTGAAAAATGTGACTTATTGATATTTCTATTATATATCCAGTATCCAATAAAATTCCAGCCCCTGAAAATTTCATATTCTTGTTGGTAACACAATTAATATATCTATGAACCAATAAAGATTGATATAGAAGAGAATATTCCAAATGCTAAGCCTGTGGAGCATTTGGTAGTGGCTCTGAGAAGGGAGAGAATCATAGTTGGGAGCAGTCAGGGAAGCCATCATACAGGAAGTGGGGTTTCTTAGATTTCACACTGTGGCATGGTTGGTGCTACCACATGAGTATGTCCTCAGCTTAAGTATTAACCAGATGACTGATAAAGTTATTTAAGGGTTGTCAGTTGAGGAATTCCAGAGGAATTATCCTGAATAGTATATAAATTTAGCAGTCATCACCTTAACGATTGAGCTAAATGAAAACTTCAGTCTCCATATTAAGTAGGTTATATGATTTCAGGTTTCTCACCTGCTGAATGTTATGCCCTCCATGTTTTGTTGGTTGGTTTGTTTTGCCATGCTGCTGACTTGCATTTGCACATCTACAACTTTTTGGTTCTCCAGAGTAATTTTAAATCTCCATAATGGGTATAGGATTTCATTTATATGCTTCTGGTTTGAGCCTGGAACTTTCTTCCTGATGCAATCTCTCTTTAAAGAATCAAATTTGCTTTCTTTGAGGCAGAATTATGAATTCAGGAGCACAAGATGATCGTCTTGAAGACACTTTTTTTTTTTTTTTTAATTTAAATAAGCTCTCCAGGATACAAGTGGCAAAGACTAAAAATGGCAAGAAATGACATTCTTGGCAGACCTGGGAGAAAAACGACTTCATGGAGTCTTTACTGTTCTCTAATTTAATACCTTATGTCTTCTTTCTGGTGAGCAAGGACACTTACTCTGACTTTGTTTTAAAGTGCCTGGAGCCAAAGACCAGCTGTCAAAAGTTAATGCTATGTTACCATAAGAAAGATGGATTCCAAGGTGGACCTGAGTAAATCAATGTGTGGTCTGTGTTCCGCTGCTGCCAAATCGGCACATTCACTTCCCTTCAAGGGCAGGGAAACCTTGTCTGCAGTAAAATATTACTCCCTTCTTTTTCCTGTTTTCCTCTGGCATGGATTTTGAAGGGTTCCCAAGATGCTCTTTCTTTTATTTTGTGAATACCCAACGATCATCTGTGAGTTACCATTTCTCAGGAGTCAGCCCTTTTCCTACTCAGTCTTTGCAGAACTGATTTCCCATCTTCCCTCCTTGTATGTCTTCCTCAGTGCTAAAGTGTCCTTCCCACTGAGGAGATCAGATGCCCTTAGAGCCAGATCGAGCATCTTACTGTGTGTGAGATCAGTGTTAACTTTACCCTTAATGTGAGTCCGAAGATCAGCCCCTTTGCTTTAAGCGTTCTTTTGATCAGACTTCAGAAGGCTGTATTCATTTGCAATCAACACACATTTCTCAAGCTGTAGCCCTGTGTGTTCCACCTCAGACACCTATGTGGATATAAATATAAACTGAAAAGCGACTGCCATCAATTGTTTGTCTCATTCAGTTTTATGGCGCATAAGGATTTCTCTCTGCTCAAATTACAATTGTTTGTGTGCTAAATAAAATGGGGAAAGGGGTAATTTGTAAAATCAGAGAAGTTGGAAGATACTAAAATTCCAAAACTTTTTTTTTTTGGACAAATTACTCTTGACCATTGCAACCATTGGCCAATTTGATGTAATTATGAATTCCAAAAATATAATTGGATCATGTTTGTAAACTGATCTGTTAATCTGGGCATGATTAGGTTATGATTAGGGCGTTGACTGGGCTGTTGGGAGTTGAGCCCCACCCCTTGGTGGGTGAGGAATCAAATATAAAAGGCATGGCAAGAACAGTTTTGAGTAGCAGTCTTTTGAGAAGCAGTTTTGATGTTGGAAAGAAGGCCCCAGGAGAAGAGAAGCGAGCCGTTTGCCTGATCGCCTACAGCTGACCTTGTGGAGGAAACAGGAGCTAAGCCCGTGAGAAACGCAGCCCCGGGAAGAGAGGAACCCCAGAAGCCTCAACCCTGGCAAACGCCGGCAGCTGTCTTGCTCTAACACGTGGCAATGGACTGTGGTGAGAGAAGAAACTTAATGCTTTATGACCTGCTATCTGTGGACTTCTACCCCAAATAAATACCCTTTATAAAGACCAACCCATTTTTGGTATTTCACATTAGCACCCCTTTGGCTGACTAATACAACCATTCTTTTTTTTTTTTTTTTTAAGATTTTATTTATTTATTCATTTATCCCCCCCTTGCTGCTTGTGCTCGCTGGGTCAGCCAACCACGCCGTGTGGGCGGGCTTGCCCTCACCAGGAGGCCCCGGGAACCGAACCCGGGGCCTCCCACATGGTAAACGGGAGCCCCACTGATCGAGCCACAGCCGCTTCCCAATACAACCATTCTTAAGGCAAAAGTATATATTTCTTCTTCTTAGATGCATTTCCCAGGTTTTATATTAGAATCTCAGTTAATAGTTTCTCAAAGTTGCTTTAAAATGGAGTCTCTACATCAGGACTAACATTTATAATTCAACTCACTACAAACAATGGTCAAATCCATTTCTTGGTTTTAAAAAAAAAATCTTCAAAAAATCTTATATGGGGGCAGGTTTTTTGTTTTTGTTTTTGTTTTTTTATTACTATACCTAAAAAATTCTAAATATAAATTACAGGGAAGCGGCTGTGGCTCAATCAGTAGGGCTCCCGTTTACCATATGGGAGGCCCCGGGTTCGGTTCCCGGGGCCTCCTGGTGAAGGCAAGCCCGCCCGCACAGCCGTGGTTAGCTAACCCAGCAAGCACAAGCAGCAAGGGGGGGATAAATGAATAAATAAATAAAATCTTAAAAAAATAAAATAAAATAAAAAATAAATAAATATAAATTACACACTATGGACTAATTTAAATTAGAACATTTGATTTAAAAGGAAAGTGAGAAAAACCCCACAATTTATGAAATATGCTGTATTACATAAAAATAGTATTATGAGACATTTTTATAGTTAAGGCTACCAGAAGTCTGTTTCTATTTTAAGTTCACTAAACATCAAAAAGTAATAACTTACACTGTACAGATTCCCAGAGATAATACTAAAAGTGATTTGAAATTGGTCTAATTTATTTGTAATCTTTCTCAAATGGAGGCTGTGATATAATTTAATTTAACATCACTTAATATCTTTTTCTTAAAAACAGCATTTGCCTCCATGGAACTTGCATCCAAAATCATTAGTCTGGTATTTTTCTTTGGAGTTCTTGAAAATAAATCTAACACCTTTTCCTTGTATGGGGGCGGAGGTTTAATTTGTTTTTGAGGCAGGGCGGTATGGTGGTGGAGGAAATTCCATAAAATAGGAGAGGTGTATAATTTTCAGGCTTGCGGTTAAATGTTAAAAAGTAAATTATTATCTTATGTTTTACCTTACCTGATTTCCCCCTTACTCCCAATAGCACCACCTTCTATCTAGTTTTGCAGTATTGAAGCCATTTTACATGTTTTTCTTGAAATCTGATCTGATTTGCTCAGGTACTCTTTTTCTCTCTTCTAGTACAGAGCCTGGGACTAGGACATAAAGAACTGACCACAGTAAGCATATTCTTTTTTAAAAATTAATGTTGAATTTTTTTCCTTTTTAGTACAAAAGTAGCTGGTGTTTCCTGTTCTACCACTCCCTGGATAGCCAAGGATAAATTATTTAACCTCTCTAAGTCTCAGTTCCCTCATCTGTAAAAACCTATTAGAGTTGTGAGGATTATATAAATTAACATATGTAAAGTGTTCAGCACAATATCTGGCACATAGAAAGTACCCAGTCATTTTTCTATTTATTATTTTTAGCTTAGACAACTTGGAAAATAAACTACAGGAAGAAAGATACTCTTACTACTTGGAGATAACGAATGATACATATTAATATAATTCAGCCAATTTTTTCTCATATCTGTAATATACAGGCTGCTTTGTAACCTACTTTTAATCATGAACATTTTCCCTCATAATTTAATCAACCAATTTCCAACTGCTAAACAGATTTTCATTATCATGAATAATACTTTGATAAACATGCTTGCACACAAGCCATTGTGCTCATCTTTAATTTTTCCTTAAGATAAATGCCTAGAAAATCAATTACTAGGAAAAAGGTATAAACTGCTTAAGTTTTTTCTTTTAGTAGGTACTAGGGATTGAACCCAGGTCTTGTACATGGGAAGCAGGCACTCAACCACTGAGGTATACCTGCTTCCCTTTAAACTATTTTAAAGTTTTTGTTACAGTTTTTCATTTGCTGTCCAAAGAGATTATTTGATTCATACCCCAATCACAGGGTATAAGAAGGCCAGGGTTCCTTCCCTTCATACCTTTTTACTTGTCTTCTTGTTTTGATCTCATTCTATTTCTGTGCACCTTAAACTCAGCTCCAAGCATATTCTTCCTCAAACGAGTTGATAATTTCTTTTACTCCTTAAGCTTCTACAGTTGTTTCCAGATACTAACTGCCTACAAATCAGAATTCCTGGTTTAACAAGGAATTAAGACTTCTCCAACTGCTAGCTCTCTGATACTCCTAATTTTATCAACTTGATTTCTTATTATTTCTCCTTATGAGTTAACGTTCACTACTTTTTAGATTGCTTTTCTTTCCTCCAGTGAGTGCCTCTTACCTCAAAATTGATCTTTAAATTCTGCTAGAATGATTTCCTTATTCTTTTTCTGTGTCCTCTCGCCCATCTTAATTTCTTTTCTCAAGGCAAGTTGGTGCGCGGTACGATGAGCTAGCACAGCAAGCTGACGCAACAAAGGGAGACAGGCAGACACAGAAAGGCGTGCAGCAAATGGGACACAACAAGCACAAGCAGCAAGGGGCGGGATAAATGAATAAATAAAATAAATTAAAAAAAAAAAATTTTTTTTTTCTTTTCCCAGAGGCTTCTCATGACTTGGCATAGTTCATGTGTTCTTAAGATCTATTGAATACATCTGCCTATTTTAATATTGCTTTGTAAAATGTTTTTCCAATATTTCCTGTGTGTGTTTTGTTTGCATGGTGACATTGTAGGTTCCTTTCTGGTACAGGTTTGTTCTCCCAGCATTGTCAGGTTTAATGTGCTTTACTCAGCAGACACTTACTAAATTGGAATTGGGTGACTGACAGGTTTTCCATTTAAGATGATTTGTGAAGCAATTAACAGCTTTTAAATTACACTTTTGCCCCCCACCCCAAATTCTTTCATATATATTGATTATTTCTTAAAGACGATAACATTGTAATTATGAATAGTTTTTTATTCTATTGACCACTGTCAGCATTCTACCTACTAGGGTCTCAGAATTTGGATTCTTAATCACTCTGCTTTTCTTCTATCCTTTTCACCCATTTACAGAGTCTATTCTAGCCTTTTAGTATAGACTGAAGTTGGCAAGGCTAATATAAATGAATGCGAATTCTGTCTGAAGGTGCATTTGGCATGTTTTGTGCCCTGCCTCACAAGCTTTTTACTCCAGTTGTTGTTCTGGCCATCAGCTTCTCAGGTAAAACAAGAAGGAATCTCTGAACTATATATCTTCCACTTTCTGCCCTGGGACTTCTCCCCCTTCTCTGCTACCACATGGGATGCATTTGGAAACCCACTCAGTAGTTCAGATAAGCACAAGACTGACTGTCCAGGGCAGTTAACACCTACAGAACAACCCTTAACTCAGGTACACAGCTGAGGAACATTTTACATGACTCCTCAGAGTGCTCCTAGCAGAATCGAACCTCATTGCCACAGAAGTGATCAGCATGTTGATGGACTTTCCCCATGTTATTCTTACCAGTTCCCCTTTCCTCTTCGTTGGAATTGCTTCCAAAAATAAAACTACCTTCATGCAAACCTTGGTCTCTAAAAGTAGCCGCTCTTGTGGGAGAACTCATCTAAGGTAAAAAGTGTCTGGAAGGGGTTATTTTAATAATGTTGTTACTGATTATAGTTGCATTGAAAATAATTACTGGCAAAACATTACCTTGATAAAAGAGAGACATTACCAAACACTGCTAGTTTTTAATGTTAAAACAACTTCTCATTTCTAACTTTCTTTGTAGAACTCCTTTGTTCCCTGGTTGCCAGGGTCTAAGGGCAGGGGTAGAGTGTGACTCTCAAGGGATAGCATGAGGGAGTTTTTTGTAGTAATGGAACAGTTCTGTATCCTGATTGTGGTGTTGACAACATGAATCTATACATGTGCTAAATTCATGGAACTGTACATTTAAAAGGTCAATTTTATGTAAATTCAAATAAATGTATAGACACGGGATTAGTGGAAATGTATGGCAGGGAAGTATAGAGAGATTGAGAGGTGACTGCTAAGGAGTAGGGGATTTTCTTTTTGGGAGTAATGAAAATGCTCTAAATTGATTGCAGTGATGATTATACCAAAAGCCATTGAATGTACACTTTAGATGGAATGTGTAGTATGTGAATATGTCTCAATAAAATTGCTTTAAAAAAAAAAAAAAAAAAAAGAACAGTTCTCTTGAAGATTGGAGGATCCAATAAAGAGGAAGCTGAAAGGGCTTCAGGAGAGAGCCTTGTTTATACTCAGACATTCCACCTCATTTCCAAGAATACCCAAGTTGGTTTGGGCCAAGTCAGCCCTACCCAGCCCAGCCCAGCCCCGCCCCGACCTGCCCAAGTGCTCTCCCGCTCTTCAGGAACGTAAACTTACCTCCCAGGCACAGCATGGTGGTTGTATTTGCCTTCTTGCTCTGGGGATTGGACATCTGTCTCATCTTGCCCTACCTGCTCATTAGCATCTCTTTCATCAAGGTCCTGATGGTAGCCTAGGATTTCAATATGAAGAGCTGAAAGGGAAGGATCTCAGCCCTCATCTGCAATCACTTATGCTTTTAGAATGCCTAGAGGACAGGAACTAGAAAATAGATTAGAGACCTGACACTGTCTATTCAGAGATTCTACCTACTCCTTTCTTATCCAAGTGAATTTGCCTATTCTACTCCATCTGGATGAAAATCTCTTTCTCCATGGTCTGTTGGGTGAACTCCTAGTCTTCCATCCTGTCCCTTAGTACCCCACATGGAGTTTGTCACTGTTGTATATATTTCCATATTGTAATTTCCTTGTTCATGATTCTGAACCACAAGATGAATATTATTAAACCATAACTATTCTCCCCCCCCCCAAAAAAATTTTAATTTTGTTTTATATTAACTTAAAAAAGTAAAAATTTTAAAACCTCCTTTGTTCCATTGATTCTGGGGACAAATCATACCTCCCTCTCCTGTTTTGCTCTGTCTTCTAAGGTTCAGTTAGAACACTTACTATTTTTTTTTTTTTAATTTTTAAAAATTTTTAAAAAGATACTTAGATTACATAAATGTTACACAAAAAATATAGGGATTCCCATATGCCCCACCTCCCACACCTCCCACAACCTCCCACATAAACATCCTTCAGGAGTGTGGCAAGAAAACTTACTTTGTGTCAAGTACTGTGCTAGATGCTGGAGATATATTACTAATTATTATCTCATTTAATCCTCTCAACATCCTAGGAAGTATGTATTATCATATCACATTGTACAGATGAGGAAAATAAGGCACAAAAAAGATATGTAACTTGCCCAAGATCACTCAGCTAATAAGATTTTTTCAGAAAGCTCTCTCTGGCTACACTGTGGGGAATATACTTGGAGGAGTCTAAACGAGAAGCAGAGAGACCAGTTAAGGAAACTGGAAGTCATGGCAGTAAACCGGATGATGGTATTCTAGTAATCTAAATCTAGTAATCTAGAAGATGGTGCTAAAATTAAGTTAGTGGTAATAGAGATGGACAGAAGTAGACAGAGTCAAGAGAAATTTAGGAGACAGAATCAGCAGATCAACAATATCCTTTATGATTAATTGGATATTTAAGGTAAGAGAGATAGAGAAGTCAATAACAGCACCCATATTTCTGACTTGGGCAATTGGATGAATGATGTTACCATTCTCTGAGATAGGAAATCTCAAGAGTAAGAAAAGATTTGGAGTGGGGTGGCAGTGGGGGAAATGATGATTTCCGTTTTGAATTGTTATAATTTGTTAGAATTGTGGTGGCAATGACCACCCAAGAGGTTTAATACACAGTAATTTGAAAATTGTTCAATACAGTGTCATCTTAAACATTTGAACTCGTCACAATATCCCTGTCAAGCCAAATATTTATTTTTATAAAATTATATACAATACATATGTAAGTGTTTGTATAAGTGTTTTGATACACTTGGAACCTACCACTAAATCCTCATGGTTGGTTTTGTTATTTTCAGCCAACTTTCTAATTCAAAATAAAATAAACACCCTACATTACAATAACAGCTACTTTTGTGTGTATGTGAAAAAATGTTGAATTGCTTTTGATAATCTTGAAAAAGATAGTGTATATATATGTGATATTTGTATAATAAAATGGCATACTATATTATATTATGGCCTGTATATCATAACTTTTTGTTTGAACATAGATATACCTTCTATCAATAGAAAAAGTGACTTTTCCCAAATTTGAGAATTATTTAGGATAATTGAAAATGATAGCTGAATATACTTAAAACTTTTAATAATGCACATATTAAAACTTATCTGGTAGGCAGTAAGAACATGAAAGATACACATTAGAAAAGACTTTGGACTAAATCAAACAAGAAATGTATAAGGACATAGAAGAATATTTTTAAAATAACAAATATGGAACATACAAATGAAAATATATGCCATATTGTTGAATGGAAATTTCAATATTTTAAAGATGTCAGTTCTGCCTTAAGGAATCTATGAAATCAGTGTAATCCCAAACAGAATCCTAGGAGGATTATTGTGAAATTTGACAAATTGAAAAGAAATAGAGCTAGATCCCTGTATCCATACACAAAAATAAATTCCAGTTAAACTAACGAACTAAAGATGAAATATAAAATATGAAATATTTGAAAATGTAGACAAATAGTTTTATAGTCTTGGGGTGGGAAAAGTCTTTTTAAGTAAGCCACACACACAAAAAACCTACAAAAGAGGAAAAGGCTGACAGATTTAGCTACATGGTAATCAGATGCTTCTCTATGATTGGAAAATACAGTAAAATTAAGCGGGTGACTGAAAAAAATTTGCAACATAATAAAGAAGAAAAGAATTTACAAATCTATAGAGAGCTCCTACAAATCAATAAGAAGATGAGATAAAGACAAAGGATATGAAGAAATAATTCACAGAAGAAGAAATACAAATGACATGAAAAAGGCAGTTTCATTAGTAATTAGGAAATGTGCAAATTAAAAGAGTAATGAAATACTATCTTTTATCAAAAATATTGACATAAACTTGGAAAATCAATAATGCCTAGTGTTGGCAAGGTGTGGAAAGTTGTAGCTTTTACAGATACTCTTGGTAGAAATAGAAATTGCTATATCCCTTTTGAAAAGCAGTTCAGCAGAGCTGTTGAAATTTTAAATGAATTTACCTTTGTCTTGTCAGTTCCAGAGTTGAATGGATTCACTTGGGTTGACTCACATTAACCACACTCATACACATCTTAACTATAAACTTGGCTTCCCAGTTGTTAATTAACAACCAAAAATGTTCCTGTCAGAACTCACATTACCATGGAATTGTACAATGTATTCTTCTCTGTAAAAACTACATGAGATTACTTGGTAAGTCTGGAATAATAATAATAATAATAGGATTTTTGATTACTGTCATTATTCTTTATAATAATAAGGAGTCCTGTGTATCAAGCACTGATACATGACTTCAGCTCTGATGATGTACCCATCGCCACAACAGGAATATACTTATCAGGCAGAGCAGACATTGATGAATGCTTGCTGGTGACCTTTTTAGAGAGTTCTTCTTTGTATACTGCCAACATTTGCTCCACTGACACACTTTATTTTTCTCTGTTTCATTCCCAAAGAGTACCCGTTCTGGTTAGCATATTGTTTCTTTTCCCTTATGCAATATACACAAAGAGGTATAGAGGATAATTTAGTGAATACCCAGATAACCACCATCCAGCTTAAGTAATAAAATATTAACAGTGCAATTAAAGTCCCCTTCATCCACCTTTAGATTCATTAATGTCTTTTGGTCAGGTTTGGGATTTGATTTTACCCTACTTACAAGCATATAAGTTAGTCTCCCACTATTTTATGAATGCTGCCATCTGAACACATTTATTTATTTATTTATTTATCCATCCACCCCCCCAACCCCCCCCCACCCCCCGCTGCTTGTGCTTGCTGTGTCCATGTGCTGTGCGTTTTTTTTTTCTGTGTCTGCTTGTTTCCCCTTGTTGGGTCGTCCTGCTGCGTCAGCTCAACGACCGTGCCGGCTGGCCTGCCCCCACCAGGAGGCCCTGGGAAGCGAACCTGGGGCCTCCCATATGGCAAATGGGAGCCCTATCAATTAAGCCATATCCGGTTCCCATCTGAATACATTTAGAGCATCACCTCAATAAAAACATGATTTCTTGAAATATCTTGACAGAATCTAATATTTGTCTAGAGTTATTTTTTCCGTTCTTCTCAAGAATCTTTTCTTAATGGAGTGAACATTGTACATGAAGTTATGCTGTTTTAGAAATGAAATGCCAAATATTTAAAGATATAGGCCCTGTTCAAAGACCTATATCATTATTTTAACTACAAAACTAAATTTCATTTCAGCACAATCAATGGACACAATTAGAAGGAAATGTGTCAAGTTCTTTCACTAATATAAAGTACACCAATTTTGTAAAATGCAAATTATGGAGCTATTTCTTGTGCCTTGTAGTGATTTCCAAGGTAAAAAATTCAAAAGAGATGTTACACTGAATGGTAAGGTAGTGTGAATTTAAAAATAGTTCTTAGAGGTGGTGGTTGTGCAATATTGTAAATGTACTAAATGACACTGAATTGTTTACTTTTAAATGGTTAATGTTATGTGAATTTTACCTCAGTAAATTATTTTTTCAAAAAGAAGTTCTGCAGTGCATCTCTTCCTTTTCCATTGTCTGGAAAAAATTATTAAACTCCAAAATTAAATTTGGTGTGCTAATGTTCTGAGTCCATTTACATTTTATGGAATAATTTTATTTGTTCTGCACTAGCTGCCTGGCAGAAAAATTGAACAATGTTTGGTGATATTTTAAAGTTGTAATTTCATCAGCAATTTACTTAGGGAATCTAAATGTAAAACTGGAAATAAAAAGTGTTATATGCTATCTTTGATTACTTAGGGCTGAAATATAACCTTTCCCTACTACTTCTTAGTGGGCTTTTCCTGGGAAGTCATTTACCATTGTTCTGGCAAATTTCTTTTCATCCTAAATTGTGCTAATGTTTAAAAGGAAAACTATGAAGGTTACAAAGAAACATATTTTAAAAATGATTTTTAAAAATTGCAATAGTAAGAACATTGAAACAATACAGAAATGTGGAAAGTGAGTATTTCCCCAACTGTATTATCTTCTAAATCTTCTCTCATGCACACATGATAAATATAATATATACATATATGTATTTTTAAATGTAAAAAGGATATACTATCTCTGTATTCTTGTAACTTAGTTTTTACCTTACCAATATATCATGGATGTCTTTCCTCATCAGTACATATTATAGGCCTACCTCATTTTTTCCCAAAGGCTGTATAGCATACTATTCTATAAATGAGAAAAACTGAATCCCTGTTCATGAGCATATGTCTCTCTGTGTGTGTTTAATTCAAATTTATTTATTACAGCTATTAATAAAGGATTAAAAAAAAAAACAAAAACAAAAACTAAGCTATGTAGACAGGTCTCCACATTATTGTAGGCCCATACCCAGAGGCAATCTTTATTAACAGTTTCTTTTATTTAAGTTTCCTAGTGGTTGAGTATAGTTTTAAACAATATATGTATACCTCCATTTATTAGTTTATTGGCTTTAGACACTAGACAGGTGATGTAATTCTGCATTGCAAGGAGATGCCAAACTCTTGGCATTCTCAAGGGATTTATTAAGAATTTCAGAATTTCCCTGATTCAGCCAGGCCCCTCTATCACTTAATTTCCCCTTAAAAATCGTTGAAACCGTAATTCTCAACTAGGATGGAAAAGAGTATGATACCCCCCCAGCTTTCCAGAAGAACATATCAGAACCTTTGGGAAGGTCTTTTTCAAAATTCATATGTCTTTCTTCCTGCCCCAAAGTGAAGCATGCTTCCTGGTAGAAAATCACTACATATAATTTTAGAGGTTATTAATATGGGTGTGTGTTGTGCAGAAAGAAGGGAAGAAAAAAAAAAAAAAAAAAAAAACAGGTTAAGAATAATATAAATAAAGGCCAAGTGGTGGGCAGTTCTTTTTTCAGGTTAAGAACATCCCTGTCTTAGATATCTTCATTTTCTATTTACTTCTGTTATCAGCACTAGCAGAGGGCTCTTCTTTCTGTTCACTCCAGGAGAGTTCCTACAGGAGCATTAATGTAGGGATATGGATGTCATCACATGGGTGAACTCACTTCTGAGATCAGTAACTAGCTTTTGCTTTCTAGACAAGGGCAACTCAGATTTGTATCCAGCGAAATTACCATTATGGGGACTTCAGAGTTCACTTGACTAGTTGGAACTCTGAATACTAATTCTGTGAAATCAAATCCATCCTCTTCCACACCTTTAAACCTGATAGAAGACTCTTAGAGTTCTCTGAGTCTGTCTCTTTGGAGATCCACCTTATTAGGTACTGTGGAGTCTGAAAATGATAGGGACATGCTTATCTAGACTTTGTTTCCACAGTGTTTTGAGTTCTTTCTACAGTACCTGAGAGTAAGTGAAAAGCCTATGACAAGAAGTATTAATGGGGTTCTCTGTTTTATCTGCAGACTGCAGCTGAATATGTAAAATCTCGGCTCCCAGAGGCCTTGAAACAGCATCTTCAGGACTACGAGAAAGACAAAGAAAATAGTGTATTGTCTTACCAGACAATCCTTGAACAGCAAATTCTGTCAGTTGACCGAGAAATGCTAGAAAAATTGACTGTATCCTATGATGAAGCAGGTATGTTTGCCTTAAATACACATACAATTTTTTTTTTCCTGTGGAAATTTCTTTGTAGACCTTGGTTAAATTTAGGTCCTTTTCTGAGGTAGAAGATTGAGGGCAAACTGGATTCAAAGTTATATAACAGTAAGTTTCTTCTTTGAAGTGTTAGTATCAGACATCATTAAGAGATTCCTAAAACTGGCCCTTAAATATAAAATCCCCTCTAAATTTTTGCTCTTTTTAAATTGAATTTTTGTGGACTTTTATCAATTATATACTCCTATCAATCTAATCTTTTAAAATGTCACTTCAATTTTGGATACCACCTGGAAATTTTTATGTCCAATAATTCAAGCACTCTTACTCAGTTCAAGTAATTTTTTCTTTTTAATTTCAGAGACTTTCTTTTCTAAAGAGGTACTTTTGTTTTCTTGAAGTTGCAAGCTGAACTTTAACTTCAGGATGCTCTTCAGATGAATGCATCCTGGTCCTAATATCACACCAGGGACTTCAGTTCACTGACTGCCAAAGGTATATATCCTATCCAAGACAGCTTACTAATGAAGTCCTCTATAGTCCTCCTTATAGCACCATTTTTATCTATTACATGGTCTGTCGGGTAAAACCCAATTTCAATGAAACCAGTGTAATATTATTTGAAATTATTTATAATCTTTAATAAAATTAAACTTAGCAGAAATACCCTCATTAAAATTGCCATACCCTCAAAAAAATAAGAATAGAGGAAAAAAATACAAGAAAATAGATTTCTTATAATCAAATGTTGGTAGCATTAATCCTTGTTTTAACACAGGAACTTTTTATTTCTGCAAGGAAGTTTTTGGATGTATCATATTTTCTTCATCATAATCTAAGCAGTCCCAATGCTGACTTTTAATTTCAAGCTTGAATAGCATAGAGAAGAGCAGATTTTTAAAGAAATAAAAACCATTATGCTACATCTACTTAGCCAATAATGCAGTTTTTCTAGTTACTAAGCTATCCCCTCTTAGATTCCATCCTATAACCTCCTTTATATCCCTCTCTGATAGGATCCATGTTTCTAGCCTTGCATAGAATATCTCTACTTCCTCTGATTTTTCTTTGCTTCATTAGTTTTTAGACAAGTTGGCTTTCTTCTACCTGGATGGTTAGTTATTTGGTCTTTGTGTTTGTTTTTAATGTCTTTACTTTGGAACTCTTATTTATTTCCTCTTTATTCCCTCATGTGATCAGCCCCAATCAAAATAATATTTAAATAATCATAGTATCTTAGAGGTCATAGAACTCATATAGTCTGTCTACTCCCTGCCCTCATAACCATTTTATGATGAAGAAACTGAGACCCATAGACTTGTCCAAAATAACACAGTAACTTAGTGGTAGAGCTCAGACTCTGGCCTTCTAATTACCAATCAATGTGGGTTTTCACCACACTAATCCAGGTTCTCATTCACCCTGTAAGCATTTGTTGAATGCATAGATGTATACTAGGCAGTTGGAAGAAAGAAGAAAGGGCATTGAAAATGTGAGGAGGAATTTGACAAGTAGAAAACATAGGTCTTACTTAAAGTCTAATTAGGGAGTTAAAACACATGTGTATGACCTCTGGAGGAAAATTCCATTTTTTCCAGGAATTTGGAAACAGTTATACCCCATAATATCCACAAGCTATTGAAATTAAGCTGAAGGGATGTAGAGTAAAGAAATATTGAAAGTTTCCATGGAATTCTGAAGAAAAGATGCATTCTTTGTCGAAGAAGGGGCACCAAGGTGGGAATAGACATCAGTCACAACCTCCTACCACTCAATTTTTCCTTCTTTAGGAATAATTTCCCACTTATCTGTGCTGTCATGCAGTGCTACACTTGTATATGGCCCTTAGGGACAAATTCCTTGGCACAGAATTAATCTATCAATAAACTCTGCAGCATGAAACAGTGGAAATAATCACAGGATTGAGAGAATATCTAAGTTCCAGGCATTCCGCTCTAGCTTAATACTGTTGTGATCTTTAGCAAAATAACCTTTTAGGGCTCCCTGTTTCTTCATCTATAAAGTTGGTCTAATAATATCTCATAGTGGGTTATTATAATAATAAAATATGATTGTGTTTGGGGAAGTGCTTAAAAATCATATTGCAAATGATAATTAATGCTACTAATGCTGAATGAGAAAAGATTTGAATCTTATCTATCTCAGGAGCCAGTTTAAAGTACTCTTAGAGTCTTTTCTTGACCGTAGTATTTGGGGAGACAAAGGGAAATTTTTAAAGATGATCTTCAGAAACTTCGAGAAGTCAAGCAACATCTGTTTGTTAAACCGCTCACAGTTTGCCCTTGGTCATCCCTGCATCAGGTGATACAGAATGGTAGATTTGGTGGAGTCTGTGTGTATATATTAATGATTTCAATAAAAGAGGAGAAAATAAGAAAAGATATTGCTATTTAACAGAAAAATATTTCATTATAACACAAAGGAATTAGGATAGAAAGTTAATAATATTATCCAGACCTTCAGATATAAGCATCTTATATACCAAGATACTCTTTTGCTTCACCTGCTTAGTTTCTTCCTATGCTACTCCAGTTTTGACTTCCTCACATTCCTATTTCGGTCCTCCCAGTTTTAGGATGTAGTTAAGTAGAAGGTAGCCTAGTCTCTAGACAGGCTATTTTGTCTTTAATGCTCATCTACTGATAAGCCAGCCTGGGTGATTTAGTGAAAGTTACTACCATTGTGGCTTCCAACTTCTGAAAACCAATGAATGAAAAAGAATTCTTAGACATTTGTCTGAAAGCATTGGCTTAGAGCTTTTCTCCTTCCCTTTCGCTCTTTGACCCTTTCTTCTGTCTTCACCCTTAAATATACACACACACACTCACCCAGTATTAAACAATCTGGCATACCTGAAATTCAGCAAAGAAATGGGAAGTAAGCAAAAGTCACATGTGTGTACCTATACTATGTCATGGAATTTGTGGACAAGCCCATAAAACGAAGGCTTTAGATTCTTAGTTTCTTTTTTAAAAATTCTTTTTTTTGACTTTAAGAGTTTACACTTTCATTGTAGAAATAAATAGAAATAATAGTGTGATAGGAAAATAATATTGGTAATCTGACCATTGTAAACATTTTGGTATATTTCCCTGTAAGCATTTTTAAAAGGTAGTTAATATCTTACGATTTTATATCCTGCTTTTATCACTTAAAATTATTACATAAATACTTCCTTATTTCATTAAAATCTCTTTTCATGTGAAGATAATTTTAATGACTGCATGATATTCTATTCTTTGAAAGTACCATTCACTAAACTTTCTCCTACATTGGATATTTAAATTTTGCTTTTGGTTTTGCTTTGTTTTTATGAATAATGTGCAATAAATATGGTGTGCATTTATCTGCATTTCATATTACTCTATAGAATGGACTTCAGAAAACAACAGTTTAGAATTACAAGGTAGGGAAAGGGATGATACTTGGAGCAGAGACACTGAGAGCAGCAAGGAATGGGACCAAAGAGTAAGCAGAAAAGCTATAAAAAGCAGTTATCAGATCCCCCATCACATGACACTAACCATTATTGTAAGCCAAATCAGCATTTGCAGACTCTGCATTAAAGGGTTGCCATTGTTGATCTTCATAATGCTGACCTTGATTCACAGAGAAAAGTTTCAATAATGTTTATCACACTCTGTGTATAACAACAGGAATTGTATAAAACAGTTTAGAAAGATTTTTATCCAAAATGCTCTGTTTTTAATGTTTTGGTGATTACAGCAATAAAGAGGTTTTGTGCTATAATGGAAAGAGGTCTTAGGACCAAAAGACCCACATTCTGTTTCTAGTTCTGCTGCCAGCCAGATATATGACTCTAAGTATGTCAGGTAAACCTTTCTAAAGCCCATTTTCCTATAAATTGAAGGAACAAACAGGATCTCATGGATGTCTTTCAACTCTAAAACTATGATTCTGGTCTCTTGACAGTGGAAAACTCTGGTAACCATAGGTTCCCCAATGTTGTATTTGGCTATGGATTTTCTGCTTGCTCTCGCACATTTCTCTCTCTCCTCACACAACCCACATATTTTGTACATAATGTCTGACTAAAAGAAGACCATCACTCAGCCTTCCTGGCATATGCACATGAATATAGCCAGGTATACATTTGGAATGGGGAGTGTGATTGTATAAACCAAGCAAAACTAGGTTTTGGAAGAGGATGTTCTGAGTCATCATTCGTGGAGTCTCATTAAGATAACTTAAATCCTTTAGTAGCGTTTATTACTGCTAAATAAAATCCAAAGTAAGAAGTAAAGTATGCTTTGCATTTGATCTAATATTTTCATTTGAATTTTGAATTGAAGTACAAGTTCATACACTTTTCAATAGATTGGGCTTAGCATAAAAACCTTTCTGAGGAAAGCAGGGGCATGATTGAAGAAGAAGGGATCAAAAGAGCATATAACACTTTCTCAGAGAACAAAACTATCCTAAATATTCATTAAAATACTAGGACAGTGAATGTGGCAATTTAAAATTATTTATGAATTCCAAAAAGAGATTATTTGTAAACTGATCTGTTCTTCTGGGTGTGATCCCATTTGATTGTATTAGATTCAGCTGAGATGTCTTTAATTAAATTATGTTAAGATTAGGGCTTTGGTTCGACCACATCAGTAGGGTGTAACTCAGGTTAAGTCCCCACCCCTTTGGTGGGTTGATATAAATGAGCACTCACTCAAGAAGACACAGAAGATATACAGGAAGAGAGAGCTCCATAGATGCCAGAGGAGAGTACTTTGTCATGAGACGGAATTAGAGAGAACTTTGATCCTGTTGCCCTGGGAACCGAGACAAGCCCTATGCCAGCCTGTAGCTGAGAGAGAGGAAGGCTAAACCCTCACAGAGATTGGCAACCATCTTGCTTCAACATGTAGCAGCTGGCTTTGGTGAGAAACAAACCTTGAGTTGGATTCTTTAGGGCCTTGTAACTGTAAGCTTTTACCCCAAATAAATACCCTTTTTAATAGCCAACAGATTTCTGGTGCCTTGCGCTAGCACCTCTTTGGCTGACTAATACAGGGAATCTTTCCTCATATGATTTTTATGCTGATATATTCATGTTTCTGTAAATAATCTCAAATTCTGCTCTTAGATGTTTTGTTTTTGTTTTCAAGTTTGGACACGATTAAATAACTTACATTTTCTCTTGTTGATGATAGTTTTTGTGTTTGGTGGAATTTTGAGGAGAGTGGGCCCATTTATTTGAGAGTGATATTATCTGTCACAGACTTAAGAATTCCAAGCTGTGGGAGCAGGAGGAATCTGGATAAAGAGGTGTGGAACACTGCATACTTTTCCCTTCTGGAAAAGCTGACTGTACCTGTAGTGGGTGGAACACCCAATAGTGGTAACATCTTGCTACAAGCCTCAACCGTTGCCTAAGTTGCTGCTTAGATCTCCTCCTCAGATTTAAACTGAAGGCCAGCAAGGGCTTTATTTCTATCCTTATAGTTCACTGGAAACCCATATAGTTTTCCAATGAGCTCACGTTTCTACCATGTAAAAAAGAGTACTTATAAGTAGAAAGTGAACCAGATAGTACAGGTGAGAAAAGGAGGGAACTCAGGTGACTCTTTATTGTGTTCATTTGGGCATCAGCTAAAACTGGTATCCTGCAGATCCATTTGCAAGTGTCAGGCAGTCACATACTGCTTTCCCAGAGGAGGTAAGAAAGAAGGAACTGCATTAATTTTTCAGTCTTCACAAAGTGAATTCACTTTGTGAATTCCCTGATACCACCCCATATTGGAAATTCCTGAGTTCTGGGCCCAAGCAAAGCTATGAAGAAACATGCCAAGCACTGTAATATACTTTTTGGAGAGAGAGCTTTTAAAAAGGGTGGGGTAATGTGCTGTAAACAATTTAGAAAGTAGCTGGAGGATTACGTCCTATTGAGCTTATTTAAAATAGAATGGTACCTAAAAGTACAGCTATGTTTTAATTGAGCCATTAGTGTTGTAGTAATCCATGATTTCAAAAGGAAAGCTACTTGCTGTCTTGGGGGAAAAAATTAAACACACATCCAGAAACCAAACCCAGGAAAGAGAGTGTGAATTACTTAGGGTCCTTTTGTGTTTTCTAGGACATAAAAAATACAGTAAAGGCATTTTCAGGAAGTTCCTCACAATAACAAATGCATGAAATTCTCAGTTTATTTCTCAAACAAGTCCTAAGGGACAAGGTGGCAGAAAGGTTTCTTTACTTTATATCTTCAATCATGACCCCATTTCTGGGCTCAAAAAGATACCCTCACCACAGAGTTGCTGACAGGAATTGGAAGATTTGGAAGGAAAAGGAAAACAGGGATCCAAAAGACACTTAAAAGAGAAGTTCAGTTGGCTGTGCAACCTCTGATACCACCTTCTAATAACGATCCCCCATGGAAGTTTGAAAGTACCAGAAAATGGTCTGTTTCCATGTCTGTGGTGAGACATGTCACTTCTCTTTGCTTGGTTTCTTCAATTGTTAAGTAAGGCATTGGAGTTGATATTTTCTTAAATCTCTCATGGCTTTAACACTATGTAAAATTCACTGGTTCATTCATTTAGTTATTCAGTAAACCTTGACTGAGCACCTATGAGCCAGGCATGGTGCCTACTTCTGGAGATGCCCAGAGGATCAGTCACTCCAGAGGCATTGCATGTGTATGTGTGTGTATGTGTTGGGGTGGGCATGAAGTGTGGAAGGAAATGAGCAAAGTAACAATAACTAGAGTATAGTGGAGTCAGTGCTGTGGAGGATGTGCTGAGCATTAGAAGCTCAGAGGAAGAAGAAATTAGATTGAGGATGGGAAAAGAGCTGTTAAGTAAATCAGAAAATCATGACAAGTTACAAGTCTCTTGAGCTATTCATCTTGAATTTTAATGTCAGATGCATTTTTAAAGGCAGGTTTATTGTAAGGAATGCATTCTTCTTTGCCTCTGCAACTCTGGTTAAGTGCCAGTGCCTTATACATACCTATTCTTGGACTCTGCCGTAACATCATATACTATAGCATACATGTCACTCTCCATTTTACATTAATATGTCATCAGCATTGCCTGTTTGCTTATGTAGTTTATGAAATCTCAAAAAGGAAAAATAACAATTCAGATTGAATCTTATAAAAGTGGTATCATGAGGGAGTTATTAAAACAGCTCACTTTTTTCAACTTTATTTTTACTTTTTAATAGAAAAGTTTCATAATAACTCTGAAAATGCATTTATCCAAGTTATGTGGTGGGCAAAGTAAAATTTTAAATTTTAAAGAAGTTTGGTGAGAAAACTGGAAACCACAAGCTAACACTGATTTATAATCAGAAGTACCACCTCTGGTGATGAAAGCATTTGAACTGGAACTGTGTTTATCTTTCTAATCAAGTTGTCATTGTTTATCACAAGGGAAATAATGTTACTACCTGTCCCTGAAGTAGTGTTTGATTACAGGGACTAAAGAAAATGAGTATACTTAGAGAAAATAATTGTACCAGATGGTCACAATTTAGAGCGCATTGGTCAGCCAGAGATAGGACACTGATGCTATCTATATCTCTTCCTCTCTGTATTTTCTGTTTGTAACCAACATTCTGTAGACCTTGTTGGAATGCATTTTAATGAGATCCAAGTTAATGTTAAGACCTTCAGTTTGTAGGGAAAAATAGGATCGTTTTTAAAGCACTAAGATCTCTAATGTACTGTGATTGTGCATTTGTAGTACTGATACGTAAGCAAAATGTCTCCTCTGGCTGACCTTCAGATATGGAAGATCTGTATTCACAGGCACCTGGGCTGCTGCTTAATGTCATTTTGCAAGAATGCAAAAGAATCTTTGGGAGCTACTAGACACTCCAAAATTTCTTCTGGTAAATTGCCTCCTGAAAGGCGCTGTTTTCAAGCCACCTTCTAGTGCCCAAGGGAATTCTCTTTGTGTTTCTTTAGCTAATGTCTTTGTCTCAAGATGACTTGGGCCATATCTGATATGGCTCATTTAATGAAGAGTTCCCACAGTATATCCTTAAGAAGCACCTGGAGGTGCTCTTGTAGTTCTGTAATCAGTCCAAGGGAATTGTAAATCAGCTACAGAGAAATCACTGGGACAAACACTCTTCATTCAACAAATGTTTACTCTCTGCCAGGTTCTAGCTAGGTGCTGAGAGTCCAAGAAGTTGGGAGGGACAGTCAAGTTTGAAGTCTGCTCCCCTTGACTGCTCATCTTGACTGCTGTCTATGAATCCATCTTCTAAGAACTGGTACAAAATCACACCTTCACTCTGTCAGCTTCTTCCTTACCTGTTGTCAGGTCTTTCCTCTGGTCTCATACTTACTACTTACTTGAGGGGAGAGTGACACAAATTACATTTCTATTATTTAACCCTGCTTGCTTCCTAAAAGTTTGATGTACCTTACATACAATAATAATATTGCAATAAAAATAGACACTCAAAGCCATCAAAAGAGAAGGAAGCAAATGTACTAACCATGAAGAATAATATAGTTACTTTAATTAAACATATAATCCCACTTCCCACCCCCACCCCCAGCTTTCAGAAAACCAGGGCAAAAACAGAAAACTAATGAGTTACACAAAGCAGTTTTTCAATGGAGACGATTTCTCTTCTGGTGTTAAAGTTTATATAAGAACTTTACAAGGCACCGTGTATAAGTGACATTGAACTACATTGTCTTAGCCTGTTTCCTCCAAAGCAGAGCCTGAAACAAATGTAGTTTATTTGGGGTTGTGATCCCAATGAACAGAGTAAAGGGTCTTAGGAGTGAAACAAATAGAAAAGAAGGGAAAGCTAACATGAGGATGCATTGTTGAGTTGGCTTCATCTAAGGGCAATTGTGCTCACGCCTAGGGTACCTACTAAGGAAGCATATGAGTAGCATCCCCAAACCATCCATTAGGGGATGAAAGGGAAAGCATTTAGCTACCAGTTCTGTCCCTCCACCAGTCAGACATTAATTTCTTGCACTTATGGTTTGCATGTACCTGAGCGCTAAGTGGGTTCTGTGGGCATCCCACACCTTAGTATAAGGGAAGCTCCAGGAAAAGAAGCAAGTGGTGCATGGTTCAGGACAAGGTTGCAAGTGCCCCAAATGAAATCTTAAAACAAGTTTATCGCAAATGCATGTGAATTTGACTTGTGGTCATTTCTTGCCTATCAGCTATCTATAAAAGCTGAGAATATATTATTCATGTTTTTTCAAAGCTCCTGTGTAGCATGTGGATATGTTCAGTATAGAGAGTGTTCAAATCCATTTATAGAAAAATTTTATATGCAGCAGAAGACAAGAGGAGAGAGGGTGTTTTGTTTCACATAACAGCTCAATAGGGCACCTTCCCAGCTCTCACTGAAATAATTGACAGTCCTCATTTTTATGACTGATGAATTCAAATACCAGGGCCCTTCAACTTGGGTTGCACAGTGAGATGTAGCTTTCAAATCAGGGTGTGTATTTTTATATGTGTGAAAAATATTATTTTCCATAGATAAGAGGTTCACAATAGTGGTTACTCTGAGGAGGAGAAGCTGGGGAAAGAGAATTACTTTTCCAGTAAATATCTCATTGTTTGATTTTTTTCCTTTGACTATGCATTTTCTATTTTTTTAAATGTAGTAAAAAGTAATTAAAACTAAACACAACCTTCCTAGTACATCAGTGCTGGAAATAGAATATAATTAGACCGAAAACCATTCACCTTGTTTTCAATAAAGCCTTGATGTCTTCTTTTTTTTTTTTTTTTTTGTAACAGCTTTATTGTGATACAATTTGATGTCTTCTTTTCCACCCCTAAGTTATGTATATCCCTGGAACAAATCAAGGAAAGAACTCAGTGACCAGGCCAGCCATCACAAAACTGTAGTGCCAAGGTCAGAGAAGGTCAGGAAACAGACAGACTCTATGTTGAGCCAGTGAGCCCCTGGATCCCAGGGCCAGAACTGGTCCTAGAGTCCAGAGCAGGTTTGACCTTATTGCAGATTAAAAAGTTCTGCTAAAGAGAATGGGATTCATGGACAAGTGAGTTTCTGACCTCACTCCCTGCCAGTTACTTATGCTTCACCCCAGAGCTTGATCTTCCTGTGTCTAACAAGTAACCTGACTTACTGCTTTACTTGGCCTTTCAGTCAGATCTTTTTCCTGGACTACAGCCAGGATTTTCTATTGATTTTCTTGTAAGGCATGGACATGTAGTGGGAAAAGCCTAAGCTTTGAAGCCAAACTGACTTCATGATAATTCCTTATGATTATACCTTATGGAGCTTTTTATGAGGATTAAAGATACTGAATGGAAAATGGCAGACATACAGTGGACATTCTACCAATGATAGTCTTTGTTATCTTTGCTGTTATGGAGCATGGTATGCATTGACATGATGGACAGGGATATTTTTTCAATCCCCTCCTCAGTAGAGAGGATTACCTATCTTGGGTTTTGAATAAGTTAACTTCCCGCCCAGAGCACAAAAGAAGCTAGTAAAATACTGGCTCCATCAGCCTCCTTTTTCTTCCTTACCATCCTGGATGGAAAAGCATTTCCTCAGGTTATGTGTATTTATTCTATGTTTTTATATATTTGTTTTTACCTCTTCTGAGGCTATGTACTAATTACCTATTGCTGCATAATAAATCACTACAAAACATAGCAGCTTAAAACAATAAATGTTTATTATTTCTCACAGTTTCTGAGGATCAGGAATCCTGGTTGTTTCTTGCATGAGATTGCAGTCAAGCTGGGGCTGGGGCTTCAGTCTCTGTAGACTGGATTGGGGTTGGAGGTGCTTCTTCCCAGTTTACTCACATGGCTCTTGGCAAGATGCTTCAGTTCCTTACCACATATGTGGCCCTCTCCAAGGCCTGCTTGGTACATGGTTTCCTTCAGAGAGAGAGACAGAAAGAGAGAGAGAGAGAAATGAACGAACAAGGGAGCACCAAGACAGAGCCACAGCCTTTTATAACCTAATATCAGAAGTCCCATACCATAACTTCTTCCACATGCTATTCGTTACGCAGACCAACCCTGGTTCAGTGTGGGAGAGAACTATGCAAGGGTATGACTACTAGGAGGTGGGCATTATTGGGTGCATTTGGAGGCTGGGTACCACAGGTTGCATTGCAAAATATCTATTTTGACCCCGCCATCTCCTTCATCTCCTTTATTATCAGTGCCTTGTTCTCTCATTTTCTAATCCCCACCATCACCCTGCTTTCCCTAAGTCCAGATTTGGGGTATTCAGCCCTGCAGCCAGCACTAGAATGGTTTTAGGATTATTTAGATCCAGCATGCTTTCCAATGATTGCAACTTTCATTTCAATTGGCCAGTGCCAATGCCCTCACTGTACTAGTTATTAAATATTTTGAATATCACTAATAACTCCTCTAACTCATGAGGATATTTCCTTCTAGAGCTTCCAACACCATACCTCTGCAGTTGTGACTTTGCAGCTTTGTTTTTCACAGCAGTATCCTAAATGCTTCAAGATTAAGGCATTACTCTCTGGATGGTAAAGAAAAGTCAGAGTCAGTGCCTCTCTTTCTCTCTCTCTCTTCCTCCCCCTTCTCCCTTCCTCCCTCCGTCCCTCCATCACATATACATCCTTTTATTTTTCTCTTTGTTTCTTTCCATTAACTATGTTCCCTAATTGATCATATTTAAAATTTTTGTGAAATAATTTCACAACTTGTTCTGGATTTAATTTTAAAAATGGGTGAGTGAAATAGCTAGATAAAATTGTTTTTTAATTCAACTTTCAATATTTGAATAAGCAGTTGCTTTCGTAGAAAAGTTTCCTATCCTTTATAGTTTTTTTTTTTGTTTGTTTTTGGCTGCCTTTTCTATAGTGCAGAGAAAAAGTTAAGGAGCAAAAATGAGGAAGTCACTGAATATTTTATCTGTCTCTTCCACTTTTCACTGTGCCATAATTTCCCTACTTATGGACTTCTTCCTCTTTTCTACCAAATCCCCATCTCAGATCCTTGCCACTAAAGAAAACATCAGTAAACAAAATGAGTGTTTGTATCAGCATTAGTGGAGAGGAATGTAAATGAAACTTACAAGTATCTGTCACCCTACCCCATTTCCTTGGGACTGTCTCATTGTTGCTAGGCTTTTTAAAAAATATTTTGAGGAAAACATTTTTTTTTAAAAGATTTATTTATTTACTTATTTATCCCTGCCCCCACCCCTTTGTTTTTGCGCTTGCTGTCTGCTCTCTGTGTTCATTCGCTTTGTGTTCTTCTGTGTCTTCTTGTCTTCTCTTTAGGCAGCACCAGGAACCGATCCCGGGACTTTCCAGAGTGGGAGAGAGGTGCTCAATCTCTTGCCCCACCTCAGCTCCCTGGTCTGCTGCGTCTCTCATTGTTTCTCCTCTGTGCCTCTTGTTGTTGCATCATCTTGATGTGCAAGCTCTCTGCGTTGGGCAGCACTCCTGCGCTGGCCAGCACTCCGTGTGGGCCAGCTCACCATGCAGGCCAGCTTGCCTTCACCAGGAGGCCCCAGGAATCAAACCCTGGACCTCCCATATAGTAGATGGGAGCCCAATCGCTTGAGCCATGTCCGCTTCCCACCGAAAACATTATTTTTGAGAGAACTCATTTTTAACCTACCTCTCCCTTTAAAATTGCTTTCTCATCTGCAGGAAATTTAACCTGAGATTAAGAATTAAAGAGCTAGGAAAAATGAAAGTTTGCTTTTAGAATTAGAGATGCATCTGAGTCTTTACAAGAGTCAGTTTGTGAAAATTATTGACCCACACAAATAGAAAGAAATAAACTCAATCACATTTACCTACTTGTCTGCAGACCTAATTGTGTTTTAAAATCACACCTGAAAGTGTTATAGACATAGTATAATTGCATTTGCACATAAAATGCAGGAAGATCTAGGGCTCAGAGTACAATTACATGTGTTAATTTTCCCTTTTTGCTGAAATGTAAGTAACTTCAGGGTTCCTCAGTTGACTGTAACTATTTGTAAACCTTTCCCTGTAGGTGAAATCAGTATTCCAGGACCACCAAAGAAAATGAGCTTGTCTAAAAATAGTTGCCTGTTGACAAGATTTTAGCAGATTGGGGGGGGGGGGTAATATGAAAGCTTTATAAAATGGAATGAGGTCAAAAATGGCAAATGTGATCAAATCCACTTCTAATCTATAAATCCCTGACTAGCTGCAGTTATGTTAACTTTTAAATGGATATTTTGAGGTTTTACTGAATTTATGACATTCTCAGCATTTTTCTGTATCTCTAAGCATCTGGGAGTACTCAGTTACATTCTGTGTATTGGAGATCTGTACACATTTCATTGGGTTCTACTTAGTAGAGTCTCAAATAAGGTTCTGTTTTGTCCTACTTTTATTAACCAGGAATTGTTTTCTACCAGCTGAAAATAATTAAATTGATTGACTCAATACACTTTCCTTTGCAATGTCTGGAGATATTTTTCCTTATCAAAAAAGGGGAGGGGAATTGCAATGAAGGGCTTGTAAGTAGAGGCCAGGGATGCTGCCAAACATTCTACAATACACAAGACAGCCCTCCACAACAATTATTTGGCCCAAAATGTCAATAGTGCTGAAGTTGAGAAACACTGCTTTAGAATTATAGCTCTCAACCTTTGTGGCTGTCTTAGAATCACCTTGACGGGCTTATGCCTATCCTGTACCCAGACTAATAAATCAGAATCTCTGAATAGTAGGACCTAGTCCATCGGTATTTTTCAAATCTCTCCAAGTGATTCCAGTATGCAGCCAAGATTGCTACTTTAAAGCAAAAATTTTTAGAGGACAAGACAAGTTCTGACATTTTCCCAGGTAGATTCCTTACTAAATTACCCAAAAGGACTTCATTAAAATGCAGTTTGGCCTATTAGATAATGTCCCATGGTGGTGTTAGGCTGAGGTTCAAATGAGTTTTTAATAACTGTTTTTATATTCTCTGAAGCCAGTGCTTAAAACTTGAGAAACTGCTATTCTAATTGCCATATTAGAAGTTTGTTTTCCCTTGGTTCTTTCTCTCTAGAAAAATTAATTCTTTTTCCTTTCAGCAAGTGCAGATAAATATTTACTGGTCACTTTAGTCAGTTAAATTCTCCCACATAACATTTGGAATGTTAGCATGTTAGATTTATTTTCCTTGAAGGTTTCCTATGATTCTTTCTTACTTGATTAACAAGTATCATCATTTTGTCTATTTATCTGAATTGATATACTATGCAAAGGAAGTAAAGTATCCCCTCTAAAATTATTTCATCCAAATTTTGGCCCTTTCAATTCCTTTCTTAACCATTTCCTGTCAGTAAAGATTAAAACTGAAAATGTATGGACAGTTACTCTAAAATCAGGTATTTTCCGAGTATCCTTAGTATATAACTTTATATTTTATTTTAGATAGCTAAGTTGATGACATAGGTTCTTAGGGATTCCTCATCCCCATTACCCCAAATATAGCATGGTCAGGCATGCCCTCCTACACAGAAGTGTAGGGTTGATGACCGGCAAAAGTCTTAAGGGTACAACAAGTGCATCATAATTTGAGCAGCAATTGACCTCAAGGTTTCTAGAAGAGAAGAGAATTATAACGAATAGGAATCCCATAGCATCCAGGAATCTGGGCAGCAATGTTTAGTCCTGAGTCATCCAGGGAAACAGCTCTGTCCCAGAGGCTTGCTGCAGTTGGACTATTACAGAGGAGCTCTGGTCCTGAGGAGGGAAGCTGGCCAGAGCAAGGCACAGGGTAGATCCAAAGCTGGAACCAGGGGAAGCGGCTGTGGCTCAATCAGTAGGGCTCCCGTTTACCATATGGGAGGCCCCGGGTTCGGTTCCCGGGCCTCCTGGTGAGGGCAAGCCCGCCCGCGCGGCGTGGTTGCTGACCCAGCGAGCACAAGCAGCAAGGGGGGAATAAATGAATAAATAAATAAAATCTTTAAAAAAAAAAAAAAAAAAAAGCTGGAACCAGACCCTGGGGATGGGCACACATGAGTTAAATGGGGGCACACACAGCTGACCTGTGAGACTCTGGGGAAATTTTGGAGCCTTGTAACCATCGCCAAGTTTCCACACATGGGAAACAAGTCTGGATTGGGCATTTGAACATGCCACTCAGTTGGCTCAGCTGTGGAAAGCAGAACGTAGGAAAAGGGAATACAGGGAGTGATAAGTACTTTAAAATAGTGGTCTTCAAATTTTTTTTGCTTAACCTCTAAAAGAGTTTTGAAATAAGATTCTTCTTATACACTTATAAATTGGCATATAGAGTCTTTCATCATAAGTTTAAAAGGTTACAAAGGATATATTTTCTGGCATATTATATATTGTTTATGGGATTTAAATATTTTAATCAAAATCTTAGAACTGTAAACTTAGATCATTAAAATTGGGGGAAATTGCTACCATTCAGCCTCATTGTCAAAGCCAGTTCTCACTGTCAAACAAAATAGCCAAATTAGACTTATTTTCTATCAGAAGAAGTCTGCCCTCATTTTTCAACTCAAAGATATTAAAACAGTTCACAGTATTGTTCTAATTCTAGGAAGAGAGGGAGGGAGGGAGGGAGGGAGGGAAGGAAGAGATGAATAGACATGTGTGTCACCTGGATGAAACAGTCTACTTTCAAATTGTCCCTTTGTTTTTACAGCATGGGCAATGTACCATAGCAACATACATTCTAGATGGATATGGGGATGCTATACTTTTATAAGGTGGGAGAAGGGAAATTATGAAAGGGAAGGTGGGAAAGGAGAACTGGCAGAGGTTCACAAACATCTAATTTTAAAAAGGAAGGTATGGTGTTTGGAATCTGAAAATTGATTTCATTAAAACTCTATGTTCACATACCTTCTAGGAAGTTTCCATGTATCCCTAGGGGTAAGATTAAAGGCTACTTTATGTGGCTGAACATCAGAGTCAGAGGTGTATAGAGAAGGATCACCTAGATAAATTTGTTTTGATACATTTTTTACTATAGGTTGAAATTTCTGCAAATCTGATTATGGTAACTGGGATCTCATATCATAATCTGTTGGATAAATATGTCAAAGTCTATTGAAATAAACTTTCCTAGTTTAACCCAAATGGGCTTTTAATCCTGACCCAACTTTATAACCTTGGGAAAATTACTTCCTCTAATCAACAGTTTCCTCATCTGTAAAATGGGTCTAATAAAGAATGGTAGCTAGGGGGTCGGATGTGGCTCAACTGGTTGGGCGTCCGTCTCCCATATGGAGGGACCCGGGTTCGATCCCCGGGACCTCCCGGTAAAAAAAAAAAAAAAAAAAAAAAAAAAAAAAAAAAAAAAAGAATGGTAGCTATAGTAGAGGATTGTTATTAAGATTAAATGACATAATACATGAAGCAATACATGGGGGTTAGATGTCAGGGATTTTATTTTTCCTAAAAGAACCTAATATATGGGATGGACATGTAATTGATGACAGTGGAGAGGATGTCATGCCAGAGATGCCTTCTGGGTTACCACTGCACGTTCCAGAATTCAGGATGAGTCTCTCAATGTCACAAAACATGTGGTAATGAGTAGGCTTTATTAGGGAAAGGGGGAACTTACAAGGCCAGGATTAGCAAGTGATATATTGTAAAACTGTGTCCCATGACTAGGGCACTTTACTGGACATGCCAGGAGATATACAATACAGCGGAGAGACCATACTTCCATGCCCCACATTTTTTCCTCTTTTATAGAACAAGCATGAGAACAACCTTCTCACTGAAAGGACAAATAAAAACTGCTTGGACTCCAAGCAAAATGTATTTAGGTGCCAGCTCTTTACATTTGTTAGTGGAGAATATTAGCTTCTCAGTCCCTGGAGACCTTGGGCCCTATGGGATGTTGTAGCCCCTCTGGGAGGAAGAAACTCCAGACACCATGGAAGCTCTTTGGTCAGTCCTTCCTGCTGGGAGAATTCCTAGTCCTAACTGGCTCATTGTCCAGGCAATCACAGTGAGCCCTCAGAGTCACTTTTGGACTCCAGCCTGCTCCCCCAAACACAGATAGCATCTGTCCCTTGATTACTTCCTATCCTGAATCCGAACTCTAATGGGGAAAGGGGTTTGGGCAAGAAACTAAAAGGAATTGTGGGAGGCCTTGTGAGACTCTGGGCCTAGTCAGTAGTGCTTTAGGACCAAGGGGCTAAGGTGCAGTAGTGTAGAGGAGGGGGCCAATTTTCACACCACTGCATTACACTCTCCTGACATCCTTAGGTATCTTGAGAATTGACAGATTTGGTTGCTATGGGAGATAGTATCTTTGTCATGGACAACCTCACCATGGACACTGCCTTAGAGCATAAGAAAGAAACCTATTCAAATATCTCAAGAAAACAGAATGTTAGAATAGAATCTCTTGGAATTCTGTTCTCAGCAGAAGTATATGAACCTTTATCCTGGGGCACTATCATTCATGTGATTGGGTATTCCAGTGACTCCTGCTGTGTAACAAATCTCAGTCCAAACTGTGTGGCAAAAAAAGAGCAGTCATTTAATATGCACGTGGATTTTTTTTGGTGAAAGCATAAGGGGAATGGCTGGTCTTTGCTCCTTATGTTTGGGGCCTCAGCTGGGAAGGCTTGTATGTGGAGATAAGAACAGCTGGGGCTGGAAAATCTACTTCTAAGATAGCTTCTTCATTTCCACTTATAGCACTTTGGCAGGGATGGCTGAAGATAGGGCTTCTCTGGACGGTTGGCCAGAGCATCTGCACGTGGACTCTTGCATGGGGTCTTCATGGTAGTCAGGCTTCTTTTTTTTTTAAGTCAGACTTTTTAAATGGCAATGCATTGGTTTGAGAGAGTGTCTTAAGTGGGAATTTCCAGAGATTGATCACTCTAAGAGAGCCACCTAGAAGTTTCATGGCCTTTTTAAAACCTAGTCTTGGAAGCCACTTTTACTGAACTATATTGGTCAAAGCAGTCAAAGCCCCACCCAGATTCAAGGAGAAGGGACTGAAACACCACATCTCTATAAGAGGAGTGTCACAGAATTTGTGGCTATTTAAAAAATTGTCACCCTGGGCTACCAGTTTCACTTTGTTTCTTGGTTTAAATCTTGAAGTAGGGAATCTCAGCTCATTCTGTGGATTGGTTCTGTTAAAAGGGGTAGGTTTGGGAAACGGATGTGGCTCAAGAGGTTTGGCGTCCGTCTACCATATGGAGGGACCGGGGTTCGATTCCCTGGACTTCCTGGTAAAAAAAAAGGGGGGGGGGGTAGGTTTACATATTTAGTAGAACTGCCCTATTCTGGCTCTGAAAGAGGCAGATTGTCAAACAAGGTTTCTTGACTGAGGAGGAAATAATGGATTTCTAGTGTAGACATTGCCAAGAATGGCAACCATATTACTGTCTTCCAACAAGCAGTTTGGTGAATAGAAGGAACCTGGCAAGACAGAAGGAATAGAGCAGATGCCATGAGGTGACTGATGCTCATGTGAGACACCCTTTGTTGATTTGCAGAAATACTCAGAGGAGTTTCTACAAGCACCAATGCTATTAAGAGCATGACATATGAGTTACTGAAATTCAGGTAATCTGTATGTGCAGGTGAGGCCTAGAAACATTCTGGTTAAGCAATAAGTAAATGATAAGAGAAAATTAACCTTGCTCTTGAAATGAGAACAGATTTGACCTTGAGTAAAATAAAACAATGAGAGAACCACTTCACAGCTACTATAGATTTCCAGCTTTTGGAAACAGATGCTAAATATCAGATTTTCTTGGCTTTTAGTCTATCAGTTCCATTCGATAATTAACAACACTGAATGAAACATCTTTTCTCTGAGATCCTCAAGCTGCTGAACTGATCAGCTTAGTTTAACTGAGCATCCTGGGGTTAGTAAGCAAAGGGAAAATATGGCTCCAATTTTGGGCGTGTGCTACCAGAGCAGGTACTGAAAAAGAAATACAGTGTTTTTCTACTCTTCCTTTCTGCTTGGGGGAACTAATTCATGAAGTAAAGTGACTTTCTCAGTCTCAGAACAACTTACTAGAAGAGAAGAGCCGGTCTTTAACTACTGAAGTTTTCCTTGGAGCCACCATTTATGCTCTACTAATCTGCTTCCTCTTTTCAGATAGAATTTATAATGATCATGCAGTTAGCTAAAGAAGTTGTAAGATTCTCTAGACTTGAGAAGAGACCAGGGAATGTTTGTGATTTCATAAACTAGTTCTGTGACTCTTATAAGTAATGGAATTTAAGGACTATAACACCTTTATAATCAGAGCCTTTACTAGAAAATGTATATGCTGTGAATGGCGGAAGGTATGATTCCTTTTTAGAGAAGATCAAACCTTAGCCAGCTGATATAAAACCCAATGTATTGATTAAAGTAAATGTTGTTACTTTTTATGTCAAGGGGGAAGAAAGGAAGACATAGACTGAAACAAATTGAACAAGCCCTTAGGAAAATGTGATGCCTGAAGAGTTATAGGGACTTCAGTGCCTCATAGTGAAGTCCTGCCATTCTTTATTTACCTGCCCCTTTCTCCTTCTTTTCCCCTTTAATTTGTGAAGCACCAAGTCCTGCAATACCAACACGAAGATTATTCTGTAATAAGTTCCTCTGCAAAGGGAACCTTAGAGGATAAACAGTCTAAGCATTTCTTTTCTCTCTATTAATACTCTGAAGCAGTAATTCTCACCCTTACCAGAATCAATGTTTCCTTTTTATAACACATATTCTTAACACTCTATTATCCTCAAGTGAAATCCATAGATATTATAATCTACCCATATGCATAATGTTTTTAAAATCAGTGAAATGCCCTAACAATATAAAGGGGAAAACAGAAGAATTATAAAATTGTTTATTTCAATATGTAAATATTCAGGCACCAATACATTCGAAGTCATAGTGGAGTTGTCAGATTCTTGCACTTAGATGCTTATAGTAGCTCATGAGTACAACAGCTACAAATGCAGAATGATGATTGGATTATTTTGACAACTCAAATAAAATGAATGGTGGTATTGCTGAAGTGATATTTTTCCCATATATGAATAACTCCTTGTAATGTTCTAAACAAAACAAAGTACACACTTCCCTTAATTTACACAGTAGCTGCAGTCTTAGAAGTGTCTAATTAAGCCGTTACAAAAATATTTTGTCTACATGTAAAACAGAAGGTCTAGGTTTATGTAATTATAAGCAAGTTTTTCACTGCTGTCATTTGAAAGTTGTGTAGAACGTGGGAAAGTCTTTGTTTTGTAGGACTCTCCTTCACATGGCAGAATATCTAGGGTCCCTGACTTGGGCCAAATTAACTGCAGTGGCACCCCACTGTCATTGTGACAAACAAAAATGCCCTCACAAATACTCAGGCAAAGAATTAAATTCCAGTGGGAGATGTATCTTTCTGAGTCCATTTTGGATGTTTTTTATCCATTTTCTTTGGGTTTGAGATATTGAGGGTCATGGTGCCATATCTATACCATCATTCCATCTTTCTTTTTCATGAGATTTGGCACATTGAATTTATTGCTTTCAGCCACTTGAGTTTCATTAAGAATTTGTAAGGAGGGTTTGATCAAGATAAGAAGATTCTCAATTGCAGATACTGGTTTACACCTAAACATGATCTTATTGAACATAGAAAGTAAGCTCAGTTATCCATTGGGCAATTGTGTAACTATTTAATAAATTTTAAATATTGTTCCTTCTAAAATTATATAGGATTAATCTAGATCTACTGTAAGTCTATTAGAATCTCCCAAGGGTCACGTTCTCTCATTTTCTATGGAATCCTTAAAACCAACCTGGCACTTAACTGTGGTCTGGTGTTACCAGAAGCATACCAAAGCCTTATTTGTCAAACTGAGAATAATGGCAGGTGTAAACTTCACTCAGATCTTCAGAATTTTAGGCTAAGACTCTCCATTCCTTTTGATAGAAACTCTAAGTCAGGCTGGCTTAAGGGAAAAAAAAAAAAAAAAAGTAGGGTAAAATTTATTACTCCCAAGAGAATATGCTTGATTTAGGGATGACTAGATCCAGGTCTTAAATGATGTCAAGGCTCTATCTCTCCCTCAACTCTGCTTCTCTTTGCATATGTGTTGATATGAGTCTTTCGTGTGGACCTCAGAAAATTATGTTCTGAAATTGAACCTATTGTGTACCTTTGATTAGATTAGATCAGTTAAGGGCCTTTGATTAAATTGTTCCAGTAGGATGTAGCCCAGGGTGGATCTTAATCCTCTTACTGGAGTCCTTTATAAATGGAGGAAAGAAAGCTCAGACACAGACAAAAGCAACAGAGAAAGAGAGAAGCTTCCAGAAGTTGAAATCAAGGAACCCAGGAGAGAGAAAAGCCACAGACAGAGCAGCCCAAAGCTGAAGCAGTGAGGCCCAGAGGAGAAGGGAGAGATGAGTGGACACTGCCATGTGCCTGGTCACCCACAGCTGAGCTCAGGCACAAAGTGAGCTTGGAGGAGAAGGCAGCAACTGGCAGAGCCCCCATTGTGCTTTGCCACATGGTAGGAGTCCAGGATCACAAATAGCTGATCTTCAGTGAGACAGCTTCTCTGATGATGCCTTGATTTGGACATTTTCACAGCTTCAGAACTGTAAACTTTTAACCTAGTAAAATTCCCGTTGTGAAAACCAGCCCATTTCTGGTATATTGTATTGGCAGCCATTAGTGAAAAAAAAAAAAAGGCATATTAGCTTTATTCTTCTCCATTGCAAACAGCTTCCTCCTTGGTGCCACAGAAGATGTTCACAGTTTATGAAAAGAGTCCCTCTTTTTCCTGGTATCTACAGGGAAGATTTTTTTTTGGTCAGTTTGGAACACATGCACATCTCTGAACCAAGAACTGTAGCCAAGAAGAAGGAACTCTGGCCAGCCTGAGTCATATGCTCATATGCTCACTCCTATGAAGGGAGGGTGGGTAGGTACTATGGACCTCATGGCTTGGGAGAGAGGTGGTTCCCCAGGAGAAAGGGATGCTGGATAGGTAAAAGTAACAGGTGACTTACTGTTACTAATCCTGTGTTACCAGGCCATTATACCCCAAACTCGTAACTGAATTTTTTTTTTTTATTATTAGTATTAACTTTTTCCTTTCAGCCCTTTCTTTACTATTTCTCTCCCTCCTCATAATTCTAGCCTTCCAAATCACTATATATATATTCCTCCGTTTGTTTTCCCAGTCCATTGTAGGAACTCCACTTTTTTTCCTAGTACTCTACACTACCTACACAAGTTAAATATTCATCTCATTAAGTCTCATTTGGCCCCTCTTCTAGCTTTTATCATATTACTATTATCCATCTGCCTTCCTTACATCTTTTGATTCCTCTGGCCCTAATCTTTTTTTTTTTTTATTTTTTTCATTTTTATTTTTATTTTTTTTTTATTTTGTACATTTAATAATTGAAAACATAAGCAATTAAAAACTAAAAAGTAAACACAGGTGAATAAATATATACATTTCTCAATTAAATGTAATGGATACATGTAAATTTTTTTTTTTGTTTTGTTTTTTGTTTTTTTGTTTTTGTTTTTTGTTTGTGAATCAAACAATATTTTACACAATATATTTGGTTCATAGTAATGCATTCATACAGTATTTGTCCTTTTGTGTCTGGCTTGCTTCATTCAACATAATGTCCTCCAGGTTCAATTCTGTAAAGTAAGCTGTTGGGATTTTGATTGGTATTGCATTGAATCTATACATCAGTTTGGGCAAGATTGACATCTTCACGATATTTATTCTTCCAATCCATGAACATGGAATGTTTTTCCATTTGTTTAGGTCTTTTTAAATTTCTTTTAGCATTGTTTTGTAGTTTTCTGCATATAGGTCCTGTACTTCCTTGGTTAAATTAACTCCTAGGTATTTGAGTCTTTTTGTTGCTATTGAAAATGGAATTTTCCTCCTGATTTCCTCCTCAGATTGTTCAGTACTAGTGTACAAAAAATTACTGATTTTTGCGTGTTGATCTTATATCCTGCCACTTTGCTGAACTCATTTATTAGTTCAAGTAGCTTTTTTGTGGATACTTCAGGATTTTCTAAATACAGGATCATGTCATCCGCAAACAGTGAGGGTTTTACTTCCTCTTTTCCTATTTGGACGCCTTTAATTTTTTTGTCTTGTCTAATTGCCCTCGCTAGAACTTCTAGTACAATGTTGAATAACAATGGTGACAGTGGGCATCCTTGTCTTGTTTCTGACCTTAGGGGGAAAGCTTTCAACCTTTCCCCATTGAGTATGATGTTGGCTGTGGGTTTTTCATATATGCCTTTTATGATATTAAGGAATTTTCCTTTTATTCCTATCTTTTGAAGTATTTTTATCAAAAAAGGATGTTGGATTTTGTCGAATGCCTTTTCTGCATCTATTGAGATGATCATGTGGTTTTTTTCCTTCAATTTGTTAATGTGCTGTATTACATTGATTGATTTTCTTATGTTGAACCAGCCTTGCATACCAGGAATAAATCCCACTTGGTCGTGATGTATAAGTCTTTTGATATGCTGTTGGATTCGATTTGCAAGTATTTTGTTGAGAATTTTTGCATCTATGTTCATGAGAGAGATTGGTCTGTAATTTTCTTTTCTTGTGTAATCTTTATCTGGCTTTGGTATTAGAGTGCTGTTGGCTTCATAAAATGTGTTGGGTGATTTTCCCTCCTCTTCGATTTTTTGGAAGAATTTAAACAGGATTGGTGTTAATTCTTTTAGAAATGCTTGGTATTTCCTCCTCAGATTGTTCATCTGGTCCTGGACTTTTCTTTGCTGGGAGATTTTTGATGACGGATTCAATCTCCTTAATTGTGATTGGTTTGTTAAGTTCTTGTATTTCTTGTTGTGTCAGTGTAGGTTGGTTATGAGTTTCTAGAAATTTGTCCATTTCATCCAGGTTGTCTAGTTTGTTGGCATATAATTTCTCATAATATCCTCTTATGATTCTTTTTATTTCTGTGAGGTCATTTGTAATTCCCCCCCTTTCATTTCTGATTGTATTTATTTGCATCTTCTCTCTTTTTTTCTTTGTTAGTCTAGCGAGGGGCTTGTCAATCTTATTGATCTTCTCAAAGAACCAGCTTTTGGTTTTGTTGATTTTCTCTATTGCTTTTTTGTTCTCATTTTCATTTATTTCCGCTCTAATCTTTATTATTTCTTTCCTTCTTTTTGCTTTGGGATTGGTTTGCTGCTCTTTTTCTAGTTTCTCAAGTTGTTCAGTTAAATCTTTGAGTTTAGCTCTTTCTTGTTTCTTAATATAGGCATTTAGGGCTATAAATTTCCCTCTCAAGACTACCTTTGCTGTATCCCATAAGTTTTGATATGTTATGTTCTCATTTTCATTTGTCTCAATATATTTACTGATTTCACTTGCAATTTCTTCTTTGACCCACTGAATATTTAGGAGTGTGTTGTTCAGTCTCCACACATTTGCAAATTTCCTTTTTTCCTGTCTGTTATTGATTTCTAGTTTCATTCCATTATGATCTGAGAAGGTGCTTTGTATAATTTCAATCTTTTTATATTTATTGAGAGCTGTACTGTGACCTAACATGTGGTCTATCCTGGAGAAAGATCCATGGGCACTTGAGAAGAATGTATAACCCGCTGAGTTTGGATGCAGTGTTCTGTATATGTCTGTTAGGTCTAACTTGTTTATCATATTGTTCAAGTTCTCTGTTTCCTTGTTGATCTTCTGTCTAGTTGTTCTATCTAATGATGTGAGACGGGTGTTGAACTCTCCGACGATTATTGTAGAAATGTCTATTTCTCCCTTCAGTTTTGCCAGAGTTTGTCTCATATATTTTGGAGCACCCTGGTTAGGTGCATAGATATTTATGACTGTTATATCTTCCTGGAGGATCATCCCTTTTATTAATATATAATGGCCTTCCACATCTCTTATCACTTTTTTGCATTTGAAGTCTGTTTTGTCTGATATTAGTATAGCTACCCCCACTCTTTTCTATTTACTATTCGCGTGGAGTATATTTTTCCAACCTTTTACTTTCAGCTGGCTTGTATCCTTGTGTCTGAGGTGAGTTTCTTGTAAGCAGCATATGGATGGCTCATGTTTTTTTATCCATTCTGTCAGCCTGTATCTTTTGATTGGGGAATTTATTCTGAATAATATGTGTCTTGGCGTAGGTCTATTTGGATTTATTCTTATTTGGGTACGGTGTGCTTCTTGGACATGTAAGTTCATTTCTTTCGTGAGAGTTGGGAAATTTTCAGCTATTATTTCCTCAAATACTCTTTCTGCCCCTTTTCCTTTCTTTTCTCCTTCTGGAACTCCCATGACACATATGTTCTTTCGTTTAGTGTTGTCATTCAACTCTCTGAGCCCTTGCTCAATTTTTTCCATTCTTTTCTCCCTCTGTTCTTTTCTCTCTTCAATTTTAGCTGCTCTGTCTTCAGTATCACTTATTCTTTCTTCTGTCATTTCGAGTCTGCTGTTGTATGCTTCAAATGTATTTTTTATTTCACCTATTGTGTCTTTCATTCCCATGAACTCCATTACTTTTCTGTTCATGATTTCAAATTCTTCTTTACGTTCGCGCAATGACTTCTTGATGTCATTGATCTCTTTAACTATATATTCTTTTTCATCTCATTAATTTGATTTTGGAAATGTGTGCTCATCTCACTGATGAGTTCTCTCAAATTCTGCATCTCTTCTGGGACTTTGCTGTATTCCTTTTCTTGGGCCATGTCTTGTATTTTCTTAGTATGGCCCATAATTTTTTGCTGGTGCTTAGGCATCTAGTTAGTTTGTATTTTACTTAGAGGCTCTATCTCTTTCTCTTTTATGGGGTTTTAGTGGCAGGAGTCTGTGAGTTACCACAGCTCTTTGATTTTTGGCTCAAACTTGATTGTTAGGATTGTTCTGCTGGTTGCTCAGAACTGGGCACTGGACCCAGTAATTGGTTGTAGTGTCGTTTCCTAGGGCCTTGGGCAGGGAGGCTATAGAGGCCAGGAAAAGCCTCTCTTACTTATTAATTTGCTTATGTGCACTTCCTTGGTATGCCAGGTGATGGCGCTTGTTGGCAGCTCTCAATTCAATGCTGGTCGGAGAGTATTTGTTGTGACACAGACCAGATCAATGTGATAGAGCTTCCTGTTCGGGGGGCTAGGAGCCCTGTGGGTCAAACTTTCTGAGACAGTTCTCCAGACTTCTATCGTAGCGCCCCCCTTTTCCCAGCTAGGAAATATTTCCACTCCCTTCTGAATCCTGAACAATCAGTCCCTGTTAGTAGAGGAGAAGATTGAGAGGTTTGTATTTCTTTAGCCCCTTGCAGGCTCCAAGGCAAACAATGGCGCAGCCCCACCCAGCCTGGAAAGGCTCTCGGGACAGGGCAGACTAAACCTGGGAGTCCAAAGCAGGGTCAGCCCCAGGCTCTCTCTCCCCTCTCCGGTGGTGTCCTCAACAATTAGTCCAGGCTAGAAGAGAGGGAGGTTGTGAGGGTCGGATTTCTCCAGTCCCCCTACTCTCCCAGGGCAAACCGCCGTGTGGAAGGGTCCATGGGGCTCCGCAGCCCAAATTTCAGGTCAGAACCTGAGTCAGCCTAAGGCTGTGTCCCTCTCTCTCCCCTTTTCGGGAGTGGCAGATCCCTGAAGCCCCCTTTGTCTGTGGTCGCAGGCCCAGGGGCCCGAGAATTCTGAAGCGTGTGGGGGAGGGTGCCGGCAGCAGCAGAAGCTGCTACTTGCAACTCACAGTTCTGTAGTGGCGATTTCCCTCTTCTGTCCCTCTCTCCTCTGGGTGGTGTGCAGCCTTCACCTGCTGACCTAAACCCTAGAATATCTTTTTCGGGGCTGTTTCAGCTTGTCCTCTAGCTATTTTTCTGGAGAAGAGATTCCCGTGTCTTACTAGTCCGCCATCTTCCCGGAAGTCCTTGAATTGTTGATCCAGCTATAGTGTATGTTGGTTAAAATGGGAAGCTTTTTTTTTTTTTTTCCTTTGTTTGTTTCAGTTTATACATGAGGGTATACATTTTAGTATGTTGTGGTCTCATTTTTATTTGTCCCAAGATATTTCCTAATTTTCTTTGTGATTTTTTTCTTTGACCCATTGGTTTCTTTTTTAGATTGTATTGTGTAATACCCACAAATTTGTGAATTTTCCACTTCTTCCTCTATCACTGATTTCTATTTCCATTCCGTTGTGGTGGGAGAAGATATTTTGTATGATTTAAATATTTTAAAATGTATTTAGACTTGTTTTATGACCTAACATATGGTCTATCCTGGAGAATAATCCCTGTGCATTTGGGAAGAATGTATATTCTGCTGTTGTTAAAGTATTCTATATATATGTCTGTTAGATCTAGCTGGTTTATAGTCTTGTTCAAGTCCTCTATTTCCTTATTAATCTTCCATGTAGATGTTCTATCCATTATTGAAAGTGGTATATTGAGGTCTCCTACTATTATTGTAGTGCTGTTTATTTCTCCCTTTATATCTGTCAATGTTTGCTTCATATATTGGGGGGCTCTATTGTTAGGTCCATATATGTTTCTAATCATTATATCTTCTTGATGAATTGACCTTTTTATCAATATATAGTGCCCAACTTTGTCCCTTTTAAAAGATTTTGACTTAAAAATCTGTTTTATCTGATATTAGTATAGTCACCCCTACCTCTTTTGATTACTATTTACATATTTTTTACATCCTTTCACTTTCAACCTATTTGTGTCTTTGAATTTAAGATGAGTCTCTCGTAAATGGCATGTAAATGGACCATATGGTTTTTATCCATTCTGCTAATTTCTGCCTTTTGGCTGGAGAGTTTAACCAATTTACTATACATGAGGATATAGAATTTTAAATGGTGCCTGACATAGGGTATTGACTCCATAATTGTTAGCTGGTGTTGTTGTTATACACTCATAAGTAAAAATATTTGTCATTGCTTCAATAATGAGATATATTTAACAAAAAACTTACTACAGTGTATACTTGGGTGATGATTAGCAACTATGTCCCAAGGTTTGTTAGTGACTACATGAATTATGGAGCAGCATTTCCTAATCTGGATTACTCTTGAGTTTGATAAATTATCCTGATATTCTGTAGCAGAGCTGAGGAGAGAAAAAAGAAGTCAGAAAAGAAAACATGGGAACTGAACTACAATCTTTTACTCTAAAGAGGGTTAGAGTAGAACTGGTCACAAGATGATGAAAAATTACTTCTTGTCTGCCTCAGGTCTGGCATTCAGAAAACATTGTTCTCGTAATGATTCTAAACCATCGCCAGCAGTCTACCTACTTAGGAGTGACTTGGTGAGTTTTGTAAAACTTTATTTCTTAGGCCTCACCCCTGGAGACTGATATGGTACATAGGGAGGAGCTCAGGCAGACATAAAACTGCAATAATCAACCTCTGTAATTTGTAACGAGGAGGTAGGTGTCATAGTAAGAACACAGAGTAGTAGTTCGGGCATACTCAAGCTGTAAAACCTGAATTTACAAATGGTGCCTTCAGACATACAGGTGTTCACATAACTGCCCTTCATTTTGATGTTAAAGACCATACCACAGTGAACCAGTGTCTCCATAGCTTCTCATTTTTATCCCATAAGAGGCTGATGCACAAAGCCTCCTCTACCCTACCCCCAGCCCCATTTTCTCCCTTTTCTGTTACTGCTCACTTCATTTCACTTTGAGCAGTCTCTTCTCATATATATAAGCAAATTTATCCTGATACCTTTGCCTGTCTCTCCTGTAATTCTTATTCAAATTTACTTTTTGAGGAAATATTTCGTTGCTCCATTTATTCAGAAATAAAACTAACTTTAAATATAGTTAATGAATTTCATTTATTCATTCAAAATTAGTTATCAAAAAATAGTTATCGGGCATCTGCTATGTGCCAGTTATATGTTCTGGAAATTCAACTGTAAAGAAGATGGATAAGATCCCTTTCCTTAAAGAGCTTATAGTATAGTAGAGGAGACAAATTAATGAACAAATGGCTGATATGATGCCAAATGGTGGTAAATGTTATGGTGAAAAATAAAGCAGGATAAGAGACTAGAGCTTGATGGGTGGAGGTTGGCAGAGGCTGAAGTAGATGATCAAGGAAAGCCTGTGAGCAGACTTGAATGAAGTGAAAGAGTGAGCCATTTAAGAAAAGCTTGCCAGGCAAAGGGACTGTTGGGGATTAAATCATGTCCTCCACGAAAGGCACGTTCAGATCCCAACCCCTGGTCCTGTGAGTGTGAACCCATTTGTAAATAGGACCTTTGAAGATGTTATTAGTTAAGATGTGCCCAAACTGAATGAGGGTGGGCCTTAATCCAATGTGGCTGAAGTCCATATGAGCAAAGGAAGTTGAACACAAAAGAGAAGCAAGAAGCTGGAAGTCAAAAAAACCCAGAAGAGAAAAGAAAATATGCTACCATGTGCATTACCATGTGATAAAATGCCAAAGAACCCCAAAGATTGTCAACCAGACAGAAGGTAACACCAGGAGGAAACAAGCCTTCTAGCCTCTGAAATTCTGTTGTTAAGCCAACCCATTGTATATTATTTGCTTTAGCAGCTGGAAAACTAATACAGGGTTACTGACAGATTTGAAGGGAGAAATTGAGGGTTCTATATTAATAGTAGGATATTTTATTTGTTTGTTTTAGTTTGCTTTTTTTTAGGTACTAGGGCTGGGGATTGAACCTGGGACCTCATATGTGGGAAGCGGGCACTCAACCACCACTAAGCCACACAGGCTCCCCAGGTAGTAGGAGACTTTAATAAACTGGTTTCAATAATCATAGAACATCTAGAAATGGAAAATTAATAAGGAAAATGAGGACTTTAATGATACTATAAACCAAGTAGACCTAAGAGACATATATCAACACTTCACCCAACAAGAGAACACACATTCTTCTTGAATGCACATGGATCAGTCTCCAGGATAGACCATATATTAGGTCACAAAATAGATTTCAGTAAATTCAAAACTATTTAAATCATACAATGCATCTTCTCCAACTACAATGGAATGAAACCAGAAGTCAATAACAGGGGAAAACGTAAAATTCACAAATATATGGAAATTAAACAGTGTACTTTAAACAACCAATGGGTTAAAGAGGACACCATAAGAGAAATTAGGAAATATTTTGAGGTGAATGAAAATGAAAATACAAAGATACTAAACCTTACGGGATGTAGCAAAGGCAGTGCTGAGAGGAAGATTTATAGCTCTGAATTCTTATATATATATATATATATATATATATATATATATAAGATCTCATACAGACACCTGACCTCACAATTGGAAGACCTAGGAAAAGAAGAGCAAACTAAACCCAAAGTGAGCAAAAGAAAGGAAATAACAGAGATTAGAGTGGAAATAAATGAAATAGAGAATAAAAAAGAATATTAGAGAGAATCAACAAAACAAAAAGTTGGTTCTTTGAAAAGATCACTGTGAGTGACAAATCTTTAGACTGACAAAGAAAAAAAAAAGAGAGGACACACATTGACTAAAATCAGAAATGGAAAGAGGGCTATTACTACTGATGGCACTGAAATAAAAAGTACTACAAGAAGATATTATGAACAACTGTACATCACCAAATTAGATAACCTAGATGAAATGGATGAATTCCTAGAAACACAAACTGCTTACACTGTCTCAGGAAGAAATAGAAGATCCCAACAAACCATTGACTAGTAAAGAAAATTCCCAACAAAGAAAAACCCAGGACCAGATGGCTTCAGAGGGGAATTTACCAAACATTAACACCAGTACTGCTCAAACTCTTGCAAAAATTGAAGAGGAGGAAATATTCCCTAATTCAACCTCTGAGGCCAACATCACCCTCATACTAAAGCCAGATAAAGTTACAACAAGAAAAGAAAATTGCAGCCAATATCTCTTATGAATATAGATGCAAAAATCCTCAACAAAACACAAACAAATTGAATCCAACAACACTTAAAAGAATTATACACTATGATCAAATGGGATTTATCCCAGGTATGCAAGGTTGCTTCAACATAAGAAAATCAATTAATGTAAAAGCCCACATTAGCAGAATGAAGGGAAGAAAACACATAATCATCTCAGTTGATGCAGAAAAGGCATTTTGACAAAATCTAGCACCTTTGCTGGATAAAAACACTTAGAAAACTAGGAATAGAAAGAAACGTCCTCAATATGTTAAAGGACATATATGAAAAAACCTACAGCTGATATCATACTTAATGGTGAAAGACTGAAAGCTTCCCCTTAAAGATCAGGAACAAGACAAGTATCCCAGCTCCACTGTTATTCAACAGTGGAGATGTTCTATCCAGAGCAACAAGACAAGAAAAAGGTATAAAAGGCACTGAAGTTGGAAAGGAAGATGTCAGAATTTCCCTATTTGCAGATGACATTATCCTATTTACAGAAAACCCTGAAAAATCCACAACAAAGCTCCTAGAGCTATTAAGTGAGTTCAGCAAAGTGGTAGGATACAAGATCAACACCACAAAATCAGTGTTTTTATACACTAGCAATGAACAATCAAAAGAGGAAATGAAAAAATACTCCCATTTACAATAGCAACCAAAAATATCAAATATCTAGGAATAAATCTAACCAAGGATGAAAGGACTTGTACACAGAAACCTATAAAACATACCTATGAGAAATCAAAGAAGACCTAAATAAATGGAAGAATATTCATGTTCATGGACTGACTAAATATTGTTACAATGTTAATTCTGTCTAAAGTGATGTACAGATGCAATGCAATCCCAGTCAAAATTCCAACAACCTTCTTTGAAGAAATTGAAAGAAGAAATTTCATCAAATTTATACGGAAGGGGTCGGTCACCAAATAGCCAAAGGCATCTTGAAATGAAGAACAAAGTTGGAGGACTCACACTTCCCAATCTTAAAATTTGTTACAAAGTCACAGTAATTGGTATTGACACAAGGACAGACATATAGATCCATGGAATTCAATCGAGAGCTCAGAAATCAACCCTCGCATCATGGCTAACTAATTTTTTACAAAGGAGCAAAGACTGTTCAATTGGGAAAGAATAGTCTATTCAACAAATATTTATGAGAAAACCATATCTCCATTTGCAAAGGTATGAAGGTGGACCCCTACCTCACACCATATACAAAAATCAACTCAAAACCGATCAAAGACCAAAATATAAGAGCTAGAACTAGAAGGAATCATAGGGAAACATCTTGAGGACATTTTGTTAGGCAATGGTTTCTTAGACTTTACACTCAAAGCACAAGCAACAAAAGAAAACATCGATAAATGGGGCCTCATCAAGATTTAAAATTTTTGCACCTCAGATAACTTTATCATGAAAATAAAATGGCAGCCTACACAATGGGAGAAAATATTTGGAAACCACATATCTAATAAGGATTTAATATCCAGAATAAATAAAGAAATCCTTCAACTCAACAACAAAAGACAAACAGCCCAATTTTAAAATGTACAAAAGACTTAAATAGACATTTCTCCAAAGAAGATATACAAATGGCCAAAAAGCACAATGAAAAGATGCTCAACATCATTAGCCATTAGGGAAATGCAAATCAAAATCACAATGTGATATCATTAAACCCTCACTAGAATGATTACTACTAAAAAATTACAAGTGTTGGAGAGATGATATGGAAAATAGGAACACTCATTTATTACTGGTGGGAGTATAAAATGGTGCAGCCACTATGGAAGACAGTTTGGCAGTTCCTCAGAAAGTTAAGTATAGAGAGACCATATGACCCAGAAATCCCACTTCTGGGTATATACCTAAAATTTTGAAAGCAGAAACTTGCACAGACATTTACACACCCATGTTCATAGCAGCATTATTCACAATTGCTAAAAGATGGAAGCAACCCAAGTATTCATCATCTAATGAATGGATTTTTAAAATGTGGTATATATGCACAATGGAATATTATTCAGTTCTAAAAGGAATGAAGGGAGGCGGCTGTGGCTCAATCAGTGGGGCTCCCGTTTGCCATATGGGAGGCCCTGGGTTCGGTTCCCGGGGCCTCCTGGTGGAGGCAGGCCCGCCCGCACGGCGTGGTTGGCTGACCCAGCGAGCACAGGCAGCAGGGGGGGGATGGGTGAATAAATAAATAAAATCTTTTAAAAAAAAAAAAAATAAAATAAAAGGAATGAAGTTCTGATACATGCAACAACATGGATGAATCCTGAAGATAACATGTTGAGTGAAATAAGCCAGACATAAAGGGACAAATTTTGTATGACCTCACTGATATGAAATAATTAGAATTAGCAAACTCATAGAGTCAGAATCTAGAATATAGGTTACCAGGGGACAGGGTGGGATTAGGGAATAGTGACTTAAGGTTTAAAAGGTACAGAGTTTCTGTTTCAGATGATGGGAAAGTTTTGTAATGGATGATGGTGATGATAACATAACATTGTGAATGTAATTATCAGCACTGAATAATATATTTGAATGTGGTTAAAGGAACTTTTAGTTTTTATATATGTTACTAAAATAAAATTTTTTTAAAAAATCTGTGGAACTGCACAACACCAACAGTGAACCCTGGGTTAAACTGTTAATAATACAGTTATAAAAATGTGCTTTCATTAATTGTAACAAATGCACTGCACCAAAGCAAGGTGTTACTAGAATGGCATATGGGAATACTGTATTTTATGCATGATCATTCTGTAAACCCACAACTTCTCTAATTAAAAACAAAAATTGAAAAAAAAAAAACAAAAAAACAAAACACCACACAAAATACTAATATAGGGATCAGCAAATTCCAGGGCCTGGGGCTGGAATAAATTTGATCTGTTCAAGGAATGATTAAGGCAGAGTTGGCAGGATTAGGCCATGTCATAAAGGCTTGCGGGGTATTGTTTCAAATGCTATTAGGTGGTAGAGTAAGATGAAAAGCAAAGGTTAACAATTCGATTTGGCAAGATGGAGGCTGTCAGTGTACTTAATGAGCAGTTTAAATGGTGCTGTGAGGACAAAAGCCCGTTTGAAGTAGGTTGTGAAAAATTGTGAAAGGTGAGGAAGTGGAAAGTTCAAGAAAACTTTTTTTTTTTTTGCAATTTTTTATAAAGGTGAGTAATGAAATGTACCAGTAGACAGAAGATTTGTGGTATCTAACTAGAGATTATTTTAGGATTGAGATGCTAATCCTTAAGAATGAGGAAATGGATGATGCAGGAGAGAGAATAATGAAAGGAATAATTGGCTGGACATGAATTAGAAATTCTTTAAGAGAATGCAGAAATAAATAAGCCAATATATAACATTTTTTTAAAAAGTCTGTTTAGGAGAAGTTCTCTTAACCAACCGTCACTTGACTTGTTGGATTAATTGACTGTATCTGGTCTACCTGTTAAAACTGACATCCATGGGAAGCTGAACCTTCACAGAAGATAGCTGCTTTCTGTTACATACTCCTCTGGAATGTCAGTTTCACCAGGACTGGGATTTTTATTTGTTTTATTTAATGTTATATCCTAAGTGCTTTAGAACAGTGCCTGACATTTACTATTTTTTCAAACAATTTATTGAAGTATATCATTCATACGTGAACATACATAAACTATAAGTGTTCAGTAAACATCGTGAACTTACAAAACAAACATGCATAACATCATACAGGGCTCCCACACATCACCACCCCACAAACATCCTGCATTGTTGTTAAACATTTGTTAACAAATCATGAAAGAGCATCGTCAAAGTATTACTACCAACTATAGTCCGTATCTTCCTCCCCTGTACATTTTTTAAAGGATTTATTTACTTTTATCCATTTTTTATCCCCCCTGCCCCCGTTTTTGCTGTTTCTGTGTCCATTCACTGGGTGACTCTGTGTCCGTTTCTTGCCCTCTCTTTTCATCCTTCTCCTCCTGTCTTCACTGGGATTCGATCCTTGGAACCTCCAATTTGGGAGAGAGGCATCCTACCGCCTGCGCCACCTTAGTTCCTGGTTTTTCGGTGTGTCTCATCTTGACTGTCCCTTGTGTCACTCTCCTGTTACCTCATCATCTTGCTGTGTGGCTCGCAGGGCCTAGCAGTGCATCCGCATGCGGGGCCTGGTGGCCCTTGCACCTTCTATATTTTTCTTTTTTAAAATTTTTACCGGGAGGTCCCGGGGATCAAACCCAGGTCCCTCTGTATGGGAGATGGACACCCAACCACCTGAGCCACATTCGTCCCCCTGCTATATCTTTCTCTCTTTTTTTTATATAATTTTATTTTTTATTTTTTAAAAGATACTTAGATTACATAAATGTTACACAAAAACTGTAGGGATTCCCATATGCCTCATCTACCACTTCTCCCACAACCTCCCACATAAACATCCTTCATTAGTGTGGCACATTACCTGCAATAGATATACACATCTTGGGGCTTTGTCACTAAGCATGGACCATAGTTCCCTGCTATATCTCTTAAAGTTGATGAAAGATACCCAAAATTACAGTCTTTTCTCATACAGGACGGTCATATAATAAATCAGGCTTAGTTTATCACCAGCATTCTAAAAACCAGACCTAGGGAGAAAAACTAGGTCTGGGGACACATGCATGGTTTCTAATATAGCGAATGTTTAGCCCACCCTGATTATCACAAAATCAGGACAGCAAGAATATCTGCATCTGGCATTTACTATTAATAAATGAATGAGTGAGGAAAAATTTGTAAAAATCTAGGATTCCGCTTACAGATTACTTTAGGCCCTTAATTTGTTTTAGAGAATCTGAAACTGGAAACGAGATTAGTGCTTCTCAAACTTTATCAGAAACAGCTGGAGGGCTGGGCCAGTAAGTCTGGGGTGGACCCTGAGGATTTGCATTACTAATGAGTTCCCAGGTGATGCTGATGCTACAGGTCAAGGGACCACACTTTGAGAACTTGAACTCCTTTATCAGGCCAACTACCAGTCTCAAATGTGCTGGCCATAGATGTTATATTGGACCATTCTTTTGTTGTTCCAAGCAACAGAACAGTCTCTTGCTAATTTAAGCAGAAAAGGAATTTATTAGAAGGCAATTGTATAGATCATAAATTTACTGGGGGTGGGGAGCGGGTGGTTGAACACCTGCTTCCCATGTATGAGGTCCCAGGTTCAATTCCTGGTGTCATCTATTAAATTAATTAATTAATTAATTTATTTATTTATTTATTTATTTATTTATTTATTGGGAAGCCTGGAGAACCAGGCTTGAAAACTATGTGGGAATAGAGGGAGGCCACACATCAGAGCAACGCCTAAAATATCACTACTGAATTAGTCAAATGACACTGCTTTTGCAGCTTATATCATCAACATTGGGTGCTAGAAACTACTGCTACCATTGTTTCTTCTGGAAATTGGCTGATGCTTCCACTGCCTGACCCCCCCGCACCCCCCCCATCCCTGCAACTTTTCATCCTTAGGTCTGGATTCAGTCTAGAGAAGGTGATCTGATCACCCAAGCCTTGGTCATGTTCAGCATCTTAACTAGCAAGAGAAGCTGGGAAAATGTTAATATCTGGACTCTTCTGTTTCTATAGCAGAAGGTGGACCCTGCCACCCACCAATATTAAAATGATGAGAATATTCCCAAATATGGTACATTTCCACTGAAGATGACCTTTGAGCCTTTGACCTTCAGCAAAAGGAGGAATGATAATACTCTTGGCAGAAAGCATTGTCTGGATGGTGACATGGGGAGCCATATTGGGAAGCAACATGTATTCTTTTATATGTTTTAGTTATGGTCATTTAAGTATGTTACAAGAAACATGGGCAGTTCCAGGCAGTCACATTGTCAGAAGCTGAAAGAACTGGTGTGCCTAACTCACTGTCACCTTAATGGCAGCATTAGTGTAGGCCTAAATAAGACTAAGTAAATTCCAGGTCTTGGTAGCTGGCCTTATTCTAGCTCTATTACTCTTTTGATGGGACAAACATAGTCAGGTGCACAAGCAGGAAGCAAAGAAGCAGACATATTTTGTTTGGGTTTTTTTAGTATTATAAATAGCTTCCTCTCTTCTAGACTACGTAAAGACAGTCTATTGCTAATAATCTCAAAATAAATTGTGAGTGTTCTGAAGAACCTACCAGAACTGAGAACCATGTCAAGCATGATCCAAGTCACATATACAAGGAAATTGGTTTGATGAAAAGCGTTAGAAGAGTATATCAGAGACCTATTTGGAAAATACAACATAAGGAAAGTAGTATGTAACTAAAATTTCACAGATTATTTTGACTATACTAGCAACTTTTGCATTCAAGACAAATACCATTATTGGAAAATTCCTTTCTGTTGAAATACATTTCCATATTCCAATTTCCCCATTAAAAACAACATAATGAACGTGCCCCAAACATTGTATTAAAATGACCACAAAATAAAGAAAAAAATTATACGGGGGGAAAATAAATAAATAAATAAATAAATAAATAAATAAAATGACCACAAACACCATACTTACCTGTAACAGGGTTGGTTTTCATCTGGGACATAATATTCCAACATCTGTTCTAATTAGTTCGCATCTGTGCCTTGCTGGCTGTTAATGTTTTTATTATCACCCCCACTAGAGTATATACTTATTTTCTAGATAGCAAAAAGTATATATAAATTAATGTAACAGGAACAAAGCTCATCAACTTTTTATTTAATGTGATGTGGTTCTTATCATTGTCATTCTTGTACTTCCCTTCCTTCTCCCTTTTTCTCCTTTTGCAGGTTATCATAAAGGTGACTTTGGCATCACCGTCATCAGACTGATGAATTCAAAAGGATGTTGTTGAGATTTTTGATAGGTGTCTTTGAAGAGATGCCTGGGGAGTCTTGGATCCAGTGGATAATATTTTAGGAAATTGAGCAAGAATAAATAAATGTATCGGTAGTTTTAGCAGCACTATTAAAAGTCGTTTGTTAGTGTAAATTTTCATGAAGAATAAATATTGATCATTAAGTTATGTCACTATAATGCAAGGATCATTTGTAAAGCCCTATAGGTAAAAACACATACAAAGTATGGGAGAAGAACTTAATGCAGCAAAGAAACTAGTAAAATAGTATTCAGAGAGGCTTGAAGCAATTAAAAAAGCATGCATAGGGAAGCAGCTGTGGCTCAGTTAGTAGGGCTCCCGTTTACCATATGGGAGGCCCCGGGTTCGGTTCCCGGAGCCTCCTGGTGAAGGCAGGCCCGCCCGCGCAGCGTGGTTGGCTGACCCAGCGAGCACAAGCAGCAAGGGGGGGGGGGGGATAAATGAATAAATAAATAAAATCTTTAAAAAAATTAAAAAAAATTTAAAAAAGCATGCATATATCAGTAGCTAAGAAAGAAGTGAGTTTCAAAGAGACCAGTAAAAACAAACAAAACATATGAGGGGCATATAAGAGAGGTCAACAGAGGGAGAGAAGGTGGATGAATTTGGCAAAAAAGGAGGAGGAGGAGGAGAAGGGGAAGAGGAGAAAGAAGTTATCAGACATTTAAAAGTACATTTTCAGTGCAATGGTTTATATTTTTCAAATACCTGACTTATTCATATTGATTTCATTGTTTTTTAAAACAAAAATCTATCTAGCCTTTCATCATTTTTATAAGATATACTGGGGAAAGTTGTCAATTAGAAATAATCGTTTGGGTTGATCCCAAGTTCATTGGAATCATTTTAGAAATTTCTCCCCAGTAGTACTGTGTAGAGTACGTTTTTCAATAGGTTATTGGATTTGTTTTCCAGTTCAAAGATACATCCAACTAAAGCCACTTAATATATCAATAAATCTAAAATAAAGGTTAGTGTTTTTTGAACTAGCCTGTGCTAGAGGGACATGGATCTGGCTCTGGGTCTACTCTGCATCGGTCTGTGTGCACCTTAAGAAGAAATGTGCTAGGTCACCAAACCACACTTTATGTTATTCTGCTGCTGATAATCTGTTCCTACTGGGTTCTGGTGGTATAAGAAAGAAATGCAGAAATTATGTTACCTTATTGAAATTGCTTAAAATCCAGTTGAGAGTAGGTCACCTTTGAGTTCTCAGTAGTCTGTTTTGACACTGCTACTGACTTACCTCTCCTTCCCAGGAATGGGGCTTCGGTGTCCCTATGTTTTGAAGATCCAGAGTTGATTAGTAAAGCACTTTTAAGATAAGCACTGTATAACAGTGCTACATATTACAGTCGGGGGGCCTCTCTTTGATATCCCCTTCTCCATAATAATGAATTTTGTTTGGAATTGTAGTAAGTTATAAATTGCATGGTTTAGATAATCATAAATATTTGATCAGCTATCCCCTTTGAATAAAAATTATGCCCCCTTGACTTTTTAAAAAGTTTGTCCATCTTAGTAGTAATGTAATTGTATTTTTGCCAGCTTTTTATTTTAAAAAAATAAAAGAAATTAAGGGAAAAAACCCACTTAAATCCATCAATGACTACGTTCAAGGCTATAATGGGTGCTTTCTTTCAGATCATTGAAGAATTACTTTTACTTCCTAAGATTCAGGTGGATTTTAAATTCTTCCTACAAATTTAATTTCAAGAACATAGTGTGAGCTTACATCAAACAATTAAGATTTAAAATCTATAAATAACTGAAATTTCTGATTAAGTCTAATAACTAATCATTTGTTCCTCTTAATGGTTAGTCTTCTAAGAAGTACAGACCAGTCATTTGGCCAATTCTTTGGACATCTTATAAACTGGATTGCAGGAAAGCACCCTAGGAACTAAAAGACTAGTTTTAAAGCAAAGAAAGCTAGCTTTTCCCAATCATAAGAAAATACAGGAAACTCTTTACTATATGTTTATATGTCAGGCCCAGCCATAAACAATTTATCTTAAACACCCTTGTCCTTTCTTTCTTCTTTGTTTTTCTCCTATTAACATATCATTAGTTATCAGTGCCTACAAGCTATCTTCTCTCTTCCTTTCAAATTTAGGATTGAAAAAAGATCTTCTATCAACCATTAGTAATTTAATGTGAATTTAATATGAATCACCCCAAAGGTATTTATTTTTTAAGCATTTTCCTAATTCATTTACTCATTCAGTAAATATTTATTGAGCTTTCTTATAGAACTAATTTCTGTGAGAAATATAAGATAAATTATGTATGAAGAATATCTTTTAATGTATCATGAAGTGTACATAATTAACTATGACCTAAGGTTATTGAAATATTATAAATGCCATGAGAACTACAGGTTTTCTGAAGTTTAAGGAGAGGAAAGGACCAGCTCAGGCTAGGACTGAGAAGGTTTTATGGAAAGTGGTAGTTCAGAGGTAGTTTACTAAAAAGAAGTAATCTGGAACCAGCCTTGCCTGAGTTTAAATCCCAACTGCCATTTGCTGAATAACCTTTGGCAAGTTACTCAACAAGCTCTCTGAAACTCAAGTTTCCTCATCTGTGAAATGAAAATAATAATAGCTGCTCTTGAATTTCTCATGAGTATTAAATGACTTATGACATGCAAAGCACTGAGAATACTGTCTAATTCCTCCACAGAGTTTAAGCTTTTATTCCTTAGACTGGGCCTTGAGAGATAAGTAGGATTTAGTAACTTGAAAATAAGTCAAAATGAAATAAATTTCAGAAGAAGCAAAGTTTAAAATGTAAAAAAAATTAAACTGAGTAGTATGTGACGAAATCTGGATGATTTTTATTTGTAATTTGAGATTAGGGAAAGACTCCCTAGGTATAACACCAGACCCAGAAGCTGAAAATGAAAGGGTTGATAAATTTAACCACATTAAAAAAAAAAAAAAAACTGCAAAAAACCCCACAAAGAATACTATTTGCAGGATTGAATAAAGTTGTCCATCTTTAGTCTTAACTAACTGCTTATGTGATTACTTTAAAATTTTGAAATTATAACTTTGAATAATGCTGAAATTGGCAAAATTGGGAAAATGACCTAAGCCAGTGTCATTAATTTTTTTTTTTTTTTTAAATATTGGTTTTCCTCAGAATCCCCAATTCTTTTCCATTCACTCTGGCATAACAGCTAATACCTTCTGAAATCCTACCCTCTCCAGTGTGACTCCTTCCCTTTGTCATTAGGAAAATGTGCCACTTTTAGTCACTCGTCTTACCATCCCAACCATTCATTCACTTAATTATATGTGCCGAGTACTGTTCCAGACGGTAAGGATTTAGCAGTAAACAGAACAAAATCCCTATACCCATGGACTTAAATTCTAAAGGGGGAAGATATAATAAATAAACAAGTAAATACGTAGTCTGTTAGATGATATTAAGGGCTCCAGAGAAAAATAAAGTAGAGTGAAGGGGGAAAGGAATGTTAGGGCATAAGGAGACTGCAATCTTATGTGTGTAATCAAGGGACACCACTAAGATGGTGACATTTGAGCAGACATGAAAAAAAAAAGGAGCTCAAAAGATGGCTGTCAGGGAAAAGTGTTCCATGTAGAGGGATCATCAGAGGCAAAGTCCCAGAGGCAGAAACAGCTTGATAAGTTTGAAGAAGAGCAAGGAGGCCACTGTAGCTTGAGTGGAGTGAGCAAGGGCTAGACAAGTAGATTAGATGGGGGTAGGGAGGACAGCGCAGATCAAGTCTGGTCTTTTGGGCCATTATATAGACTTCAGATATTACTTTGGGAACTATTGGAGAATGCTGAGCTGAGGAGTGACATGATCTAATTTATCTTCCTTCCTAATTTATGTGACTGTATGGATACATAGGAGAGAAACAGTGGAAGCAGAACACCCTACCACTGAGACCAAGTGGTAGCAATAGGGGTATGAGAAGTGGTCAGATTCTGGGTACATTGTGAAGATAGAGCCAGTGGGGATTTCTAATGGATTGGATGTGAGGTATGAAAGAAAGAAAGGAGTCATGGATGACTCCAAGATCTTTGGCTCAAGAAGCGTCAGGATGAAGTTATTGTATACAGAGGTAGGGAGGAGATTTACTGGGATAATATCAGGAACTTTAGTTTTGGATCTGTTAAGTCTAAAATGGGCAATTGGAAGTAAGCACTAGGAAGCTCAGTGGAAAGATCAGGACTGGAAATAGAAGTTTGGAACTCATGAGCAAATAGATGGTATTTAAAGCTATTAGAGGGGGACGGATGTGGCTCAAATGGTTGGGCGTCCATCTCCCATATGGAGGGACCCGGGTTCTATACCCGGGACCTCCCGGTAAAAAAAAAAATAAATAAATAAAGCTATTAGATTGTATAGCAGTTTGGTATTATTTGTGAATTCCAAAAATAGATGTTGGATTATGTTTGTAAACTGGCCTGTTTGCATATTAGATTGTATTGGATTCAGAGGTTTCACTTTTACTTGATTAAGTAATGATTAAACCTTTGATTGGGCCGTGTCAGTAGGGCATTGAGTCCCTGCAGGGGCCCAGGACTCACAGAGAAAACTACACAGCATAGGAATTAGTTGGAGTTTTAATGCTGGAGCCCCGGGAAGTAAATACACAGAGAAGCAGATATGTGAGGAAAGAGAGAAGGCTTTATTAGACACGCCAGAGGCCTCAGAAAGAGAGGTGAGCCTAGAGAGCCTGATAGTTTATAACTGGCCTTGTGGAGAGACCAGAGCAGCTGAGCCCAGAGAGACGAGCACTGGGAGAGAGACAAGACTTGTCCCAGCCTGCGGCTGAGATTGGAAGAATTTGGCACCACAGAGCCTAGTGTCCCTCACAGGCGTCGGCAGCCGTCTTGCTCCAACACGTGGCAATCGACTTTGGTGAGGGAAGTGACTTAGGCTTTATGGGCTGGTAACTGTAAGCTTCTACCCCAAATAAATACCCTTTATAAAAACCAACAGATGTATGATATTTTGAATCAGCACCCCTTTGGCTGACTAATACAGATTGGATGGAACCACCTAAGGAATAAGTGTAGTTGAGGAAGAGTTCTGTGGACTGAGTGAGCCCTGGAGTGCCCCCTTTTAAGGTAGAAGAGACAAAGAAGCCTCAGGGGCTGAGGAACACCCAGTGCCAGTGAAGTAGGAGGAAAACTAGGAGCATTTATTGTCTCAGAAAGAATCCCTCTGCAAGTGACTTTGATTATTAAGTAACTCTTTGATTAGTCAGTGCTAATATTTATTTCTACAGTGTTTTATCAGTTGCCAAGATGATCTTTACTCCTGGTTACATGGGTGGTGTTGATCTTGGATGACTCTTGAATAGTAAGGCAAATAAACTGGATAGTTTGCCCACAGTGTTCCTTCATAGGTGTCTTCAATATTTGGTTTTCCTTTTTGGAATGATACACCTACTACTACGTAAGCTTACAAATGGGAAGGTAAAATAAGACAAATTTATCCAGAAGTTAAATAAATAGGTGACTACAAATTACCCATATCACTTATAGCTATATTTTTTTAGTAAGATGCAAATCAATTTTCCTCATCATCTCTATAAAAATAATGTTTAGAAATCCTAGTTAGTTCTACTATATATTACAGTTATAACAATGTTTTTTCATTAATTGCAACCAATGTACCACACTAATGCAAGACATTAATAATAGGGGTGGTATATGGGAACTCTGTATTTTGTGCATGGTTTTCCTACAAACCTACAACTTCTCTAATAAAAAATAACAATAAAGAAAAGCTTCTGGATGGCTAATTTAAAAAGTACATTACAGAAGATATTGAAATCATTGTGTTACTTAACAGAAGTAATTATTTCTAATATCAGCCCCAAAATGTAAAAAATCCCTGTTTGTTGCTGTATAAGTCAGGGTTCTCTAGGGAAACAGAATTGACAGGAGAGGAGATATTTGTAATAGTATGAGATATTATAAAATTCTTTCACATGACCATGGAGATGCACAAGCCCAAATTCTGTAGGCAGGCTGCAATGAAAGTCTTTGATGAGTTCTCAGGAGACGACTGTCCGAAGTTGTGCTGGAAAATTCTTTCTGAATGCTGAAATCACATCTCCTTTTAAGGCATTCAACTGATTGGATAAAACATCACTCATTGCTGACAGCAACCTCCTTGGTTGATTGTAGATATAATCAGCCATCTATGAAATCAACTCACTGATGATTAAAGTCCATAAATGTCCTTTTATTATAATTAGTCCTTATATTGTAATTGCTTGACCAAACAACTGGGCACAATTACCTGGCGGAATTGACACATTAACCTAACCATCACAGTTTTTTTTTATATCTCTAGTCCCTAACTTAGAGAACCACAAATAGACACTTGGCTCATAAAGCCAAATAATATCATTTTCTTTTTCCAAGTCAAGATTTCAATACTAATTGAAGCTAATATAAGCACCAATTCTCTAGCTTCTCTACCTTTGCCTTCTCTCTCTTGTTTTGGAATGTTTGGTGGGGAGGGGATATTTTATTTTACTTCCAAGCAATAGAATTCTACCACTCATGGAGCAAAATGAGTATGCACAAGTTTCCCTGGTGCTGTGTGAAGGCAACTCCACTTCCATATATAAGAAGACGCAAAGGAGAGTTGCTACGTGGAATAAGATTACAGTTGTAGATCACGGAGCAGTAAGTGTTCTAGGTATGTTTGGACGGCAGTTGTTGGAGGAAGGGGCCAGGGGAAATGAATCGGAAAAATTTGAGTGGATTATAAACACACTCACACATACACCAAAAGCATCATAATATATGTTTTTATTTGGACATATTCCATCTCATTGCAGACCCTGTCTTGTTTGTCAGATAATGCTGGTGATCCTTCTTTCACTTCAGAGACCCCAAACCAGCTGGAAAACTAAACAGTTATTTACAGGCACCTCAGTGAAATTAGCAGTAGACTGAAATATGATTTCGCCACTGATATGTGTGAGTTCTTCATAAAACCTTATTGCCAGAGCCGGAAGATAATGCAATTGTAGTGAAAAGAATTTATCAAATATGATTTGAAATTCTAAAGGGGATTTTCCAGCAGATGTGTTCTGTTAATGCTGGTGCTGACTGAATTGATCAGAAGATGCAAGCTGCATCTTTAAACTGGTCATTATTTATATGCTTCTGCTGCATTCACTAATTAAATACCCTGAGTTCTCTCCAACACCTTCCACCTGGGACCCGTTTGCAGACAAGGCTTTCTTGTGGCATACAGCTGAGCCAGGTCTAGGCCCGTCTGTTTCATGTCAGAGTAAATATTTTAGCTCTGAATTTTTTTTGTCCAAGTGAATTTGTTGTTTCTCTTGTTGGTTTACTTTATTCCTTTAGCAAAAACAAGTTTACCAGTCTAGCTGTTGTTTGGACTGGCTAATTAAAACCTGCTCAGTCGGAGAGTGGGAGGCTCCCTTCAAGCCAAATATTGCCCTACACAGGACTCAAGTGCCAGTTTTAGTCATTAGTACAGATGAGCAATGTTAGTTACCACTCAGCCAGTGTGACCCTATAATTACCTTTTCATTGCTTGCCCTTCTGAAAGTATATCCCCTAGAGGACTTATTTCACTTTGAACAGTGAAGAGTGTCCAGAATTCTCAGGCTTTGGGGAATCCTATAGAAAAGAGAGATGTGGCCTGCATGTTCCTAAAGATAGTCCTGCTGTTAACTTTGTGGGTGTTAACAAGAGAAGTGCCTATATCATATATGGCATATGGCCTCATAAGACATTTTGGTATTAGCTATCTACGCCATTTTATCACAGTTTCATGCAAAGTGGATAAGCAGTTATGGAAGCTTTGCTAGTACTGCCATTCCTTTGAGTGGGGCCACTGTAGTCAGCTGCAAAAAGTCAAATATTTCAGAGAGTTAACTGCATTAGACTAGATCTCCATCAACATCAGACATTTCACTTTCGTGGTTATTGTATATATACTGTATATTGGGAAAGATCCATCATATTCTGTGGTGACTTAGAGCTCTATGTACCCCCAGAAAAACTTGTTCCTAAACTTCATCCATTCCTGTGGGTGTGAACTCATTTTAAGTAGGACCTTTTGATGAGGTTACTACAGTTAAGGTATGAACTGCCTGTATCAGTATGGGTCTTAATTTTATTACTGGAGTCCTTTATAAGCAGACAGACATTGAGAAGTCTATAGTAAGCAAGAAGTGGAACATCAAGGAACCCAGAAGAGAAGGGAGAGACCAGGGGAGGCCACCATGTACACTGCCATGTGACAAGCTAAGGACTGAGGATTTCTAGCAGTCAGCCCCAGAACACCAGTCTTTGGGAAAAAAGCATTACCTTGATGACACCTCAATTTGGACTTTCTTTTAGCCTCAAAACTCTGAACAAATAAATTTCCATTGTTTAACATGACCCATTTCATGTTATTTGCTTGAGCAGCCCAGGAAACCACTTAAACATATTCTTAAGGGACTTCCAGTCTTGTGGATGAAACAGACTTGTAAACAAACAATTCTACCACAATGCGATAAATTGTCTCTAAGATTTATAAATTAGGCAAATGGTCAGGTGATGATGCCCTAACCAAGATATAGAACCTTGAAGTTATATGAAGGGGAGAGAGAGAGGGGGCGCTAATTTGGGTTTAGGGTACTCACTGTGTATGTCTTATGGGTAGTTCTAAATAGGACTTTGAAGATAGGTGAGGAACTGCTTCTTGAGGGAAAATAGTATTTCCTTATGTCCCTATCATAGGGCAAGCCAGAATACCTATAGGGTTTCATAGAAGAGAAGGATAAATAAAAGATTGGGAGTGAAGATTACCATGGTAAGACACCAGGTTGGGGAACAGTAAGCTTGTCAAGAGCATCTTGACAAATTTTTAATTTTGTCTAGAGTATGTCCTGATTATAACAATATGACAGTTGTTAAAAAACTTTCTTAGATTTTAACCAGTGAATGGGTCTTTAATAGAGGAGCACATGCGCATGGATTGCATATTCATTTGGAGAAGATTCTGCTTCCCAGTTTCTTAAAAGATGATATTAGAATGATGTCTGAACCAAACACAATTCACTTTTTCCTTCCTGTTTATGCTTATCTTGCCAAATCATGAAACAGCCAATTTAAAATATTTTAGCTAGTGTTTCCGGCTGGAAATTTATGGGTTTATGGACTATTTCATTATTTTAAAAGTAGAGCTGAGAATAGAGGTGATTCATAGCCTTAGTTTTGGTACATGGCACTTTAGAAAGAGGGAGGTGAGGTCATATCTCCAGTATTCTCAAGGACCATGTTGAAAATCTCCCCCAAATGATCCCAAGTTATTTTGAAGAACATTTTTAAAGCAACATTATGATGAAATTTGAAGAGGGAAGAGAATGTCTCAGAATACAATAAACAGCAATTTGTCAGAATTCAAAGGAGTTTGAGGGAGATTAGAGAGCAGTGTCAAATTTTTCTTTTTTGGACCAATTATGGAATCTGAGCATCTTGACTCAACTGATTATGCTGATTGGCTCTTAAATGGCATTTCCATTTCTTCACCAATTTTCCTTTTCTCTAAAGACCTTCAAGGTTCCAGTGCATAGCTGAATGAACTATCTACATTTCAGTGCTTAATTGAAGAGCCCTTGAGTTCCATCTTCATAAGTAAATGCCAGCCTCAGAAGTAAGTGTATGTTATGCTGATCATGTTACAGTTTTACTAAGCCCGGAATTGTCATGGGATGTTTGAAAACATTTCAGTGGACAAAGAGAGAGGTTAATTAGTTCATTTAATTCCTCTTCTGTGTCCCATTCTATCCTTAGCACAAAGGTGCCAGCCTAATCTTTCTAAGAAAAAAATGGAACATACATCTTGGCATTATTTAATTCAGCTGTCAATCTTAAAAGAAACTCAGCAGATTATAAACCAAATTAAATTTGCATTCAGATTGCATGTCTTAGCTTCATTATAGATTAAGTGCTAGCAACCCTGTTCTGTGCTTTGCCATGCCAGGAGGGGCATCTTTATAGAAGAAAGCTCCATAGCAGATCACAAATACAGGATTTGCATTTAAACATGAAAGACCATGATGAGTCAATTGTAAAAAGAACTCTTTTCATTTTACAAATAAATTGACTCTAAACAAGAATTTTTCAAGTAGAAATCTTCAAATATATTTTGTTTATTCAACAATAATGGTTTTCATACCTTCTGTCATCTTTCGATCAACCATGAAAGATAGAATAGATATAATTTTTCTAAATGGAATACTAATAGTATTTGGGTTTAAGACACTATATTATATAAAATGTCAAACTGCATTTGATGACAAGGAAGATTTTATTGGTTTAAGACTAGATTTAATTAGCATTTTAATGAACTGGCATCATATCTGTTAAACTTGAATTTTGTTGAGCTTCAGGATTGTGAATATTTTTTCTTGTAGTATAAATATTTATTACACATTGTGCATTTACTATACAACTGATATAAAATTTAAATCCAGAAATAGCATTTCTTAAAAAATATACCTTAAGAGGCAGTTGACTTCTTTTGTTGGTATAAAAAGAAAAGTTTCATGCCCTACAACCTCCAGGCAATTGACCAGAGTTCTATCACTAAATTTTCTCATTTACCTGGAATTCTTACATAAGTAAGTTTATGGATTCCTGACTCACAGTCAGAGATACCCTTTTTTTAATGGCTAATAATAAAAATCTGGAACTTCAAGGAAAAAATATCTATACCTTTTCCTATTAAAGTGTGAATCAGTCAGTCCTTCTTTGGCACTTTCCAAAACCCACCCGGTGGTAGTCAGAATTCTAAGACAGCCCCCAAGAATTCAGCCCCCTAATGTACGTATCCTGTATAATTCCCTCCCCTTGAATGTGTAAGGGACCTGTGAATATGATGGGCTGGTTGCTCCCTTGATTAGGTTATGTCGTAAAAACTAGGTAATGGGATAGTCCCTCCTGTGATGAGATGTTATATAAACTAACTGTTCCTATTGCTGGCTTTTACCTCCATGTTGCCAGAGGACCATGTGGTTAGGAACTGCCCATAATGGTAGTCTCTAGTAGCTGAGAGTGGTCCCCTGCCAAGAGACAGTAAGAATACCTCAATCCTATAATTGCAGAGAGCTGAATTCTGCCAACAATGTGAATGAGCTTGTAAGAAGGCATTGAGCTCCAAATGAGAACTGCATTGTGACCAACACCTTGATGGCAGCCTAGACTTCTAACCCATGAAAGTTAAGAGATAATAAATTTGTAGTGTTTTAATCTGCCAAATTTGTGATAATTTGTTATGCAGCAATGGGAAACGAATACACCCCCTATTGTTGTTGTATCTGACCACTAAGCAGCCCCAGCTGGCCTCCCTTTTTTGGCCTCTCCTTTTTTCCCTTTCCTCACATTTCCGTAGTGTTGTCAATTTCTGGATCCAGGCTGGAGTTGATATCCTTTTTCATAATGAAAGACAAAGAAGATAGCCAGAGGAATGCCGGCTTTAAGCTGGCAATCTTCTTTTTCTTTAAAGCCGGCACTCCTCTGGCTTCCTCCCTCTTTGCTTTCCCCTTCTCCCAAGAAAAGCCTTCATCATGTGCAACTGTAATACCAGTCACTAAAGAAGACAAGCTTCCTCCCTCCATTCTTCCTTCCTTCCTTCCCTCCCTTTCTTTCTGCCTGCTTGCCTGCCGGCCACAAACATTTATTGGACAACAACGGTGCCATGTCCTGTGTCTGTAGAGATAAAGAAAACACAGTCTTTTTCTTTAAGAAGCTCACTGTTTGATGGTGGAGACAAATTACCACATGGTAATTGCTGTGCTCTTGGACAAGCAGTTAAAAGGTTGTCACATACCTACCCTCTCCATTCTCTCATAAACACTCATCAGCTTCCTATATAAGTAAAATCCTTGCTTTCAATAAAGGTTGGTACTCTGATTAAATCATTAAATTGCTGTTCAGAAATGATGCGGTTCTTTTATAGTGGTTCGTGAATCATCACGTAGAAGGAAAGCAGGTAGTAGAGGATACCAATTTGACTTTTAGATCTGCATCTCCCTGTAAGTTTGAGCCATACTGTTGAAGATTTCTTTTGTGCTTTATTTTCCAAGTGTGGCATTTGTGTCCTAATCGTCAGTGGGATATGATTTCAGAAACGCCATCCTGAATAGCAGCACCATTAAAAGTGGCAGTAGTACAAAACAACCATTTTTGTCACTAATGCCTGCAGCTGTTTTTGTAGCTGATGCTTCCAGAGTTTTATAATTAGAGTATTTTACACCTGTACCATGTTTCACGTCTAGAAATGGCCATGTTAAATAGGATGTTGATAATCTGCTCTTATAACAGTTAGGTTCTCTACATGGCTGCAGCACACCTGGGCAATAAACCAGAGACAAAATTAGATGAATTTGATGAAAAATTTCTTCCATCAAAAGGAATTTGTTTAGATTTTCAGGTAAAAAATAGGGTCCTATCATAATCCATGGGTCACAGTTGAGGAAAAGCAAGCCCAGAACTAAAGCAATCATTCTTTAAATCCCAAATCTCTGTCCAATCACTTGGACACAGGTGGTAGATTTTTTAACTTAAAAATATATATATTAAAGCATCTATGGAAGAGAGCTTAATCTTGGCTAATTTCGGAATTAGCTTTCCTGACTGTTGCATAAGTTTCACACAAACGTCCTCTTAATTCACTTCATTTCTCGAAGGGGAAATTTTAGATCATTTTGCTATCCAAGCTTTAATTGCAGAGCATCTGCTACTATTGTTGCAATCCTCTGCATTCTCCTTCTCAGTTTGATGTTACTTGGATAAATGTGGTCATGCACTACTTTGCACTCAGACACTAGACCAGAGGGGAGAGAGAACAGCCTCTGCCTAAAGGTACAGTCCAAATTAAGGATGACCATTCAACTGGTCATTGTAAACCACCATAAAAAGGATGAAAGGGATGAAAGAAACTCATCACAGACTCCCAGCTAGAGTGCTTAGTTTCTAATTTACAAGATTACTCTTGTCAGATTTAGTTTTCCAAAGGAATGAATGTGGCTGTCTAATTTATCTCTCAGTAGAGCTTATTGAGGTCTCAGGAGATGTTAGAGTAATCTGAAGTGTGAGTGCTTATTCTTTTGATATATGTAACAGATTTATTGATATATAATTCATATGTGATAAAATTCGTCCTTTTCAGTTGTAAAATTCATTAGTTTGTAGTATATTCAGAGTTTTGCAACCCTAGCCACTATTTGATTTTAAAACATTTTTATCAATGCTTGGTTGGGGACTTCTGGGAAGATGGAGGACTAGAAAGACATGGGACTCTCTTCTCTCCCAGAAAAATAACTAGAGAACAGACAGAAACAGCCTGGGAAAAAATCTTCTAGGGTTTAGGACACCAGGGGAAGGCTGGACACCACCCAGAAGAGAGAAAGACAAAGGAAAATAAATGTGACAGCAAAATTGTGAATTAAAAACCAGAGCTGCAATTGCTGGCATCCTTCCCCACCTACAGACACTTTTGAAATTCTCGGGTTTCAGGCTGGCGGCTACAGACAAAGGGGGCCCCAGGGGCCACCTCCCCAGGAAAGGGGAGAGAGAGGGGCACAGCCTAAGGCTGACTCAGCTTTTGACCCACAAATTTGGTCTTCTGTGTCCCATGAGTCCTTCCAGGCTGGGGATGCTGTGCCATTGTTTAGCTTGGGAGCCAGCAAGGGATGGCAGAGGTGAGTGGAATTATTTCCTACCCTAGAAAAGTGAGGAGACTGCCAGCAAAGGTTGGAAGACTGCCTCGGAGAAAGTTTGAATTATGAGGTTCTTAGCTTCCAGGTAGGATTCTCTATTACACTGGTCCAGTCCATGTTGCAGCAAACACGCTCCAACCAGGCATTGAACTGAGAGGGCTGACAAAGAGCACCATCACCTGATGGTCAAAGGAAGTTCATGTGAGGAAAGTAAAAGTAAGAGAGGCTTTTTTTGGCTTTTACAGTTTCCCTCCCCAAGGTCCTAGGAAGCAGGTCTGCAACCCATTACTGAGTTCCAGGGCCCAGATTTGAGCAACTAACAGGTAAAATCCTAAAGACCCAGAACAGCCAGAACCAATAACTAAAGAACAGCAGTAACACACAGCCTCTCGCCATGAGAGAAAAATTGAGCATCTGAGTAATCTCACCATCCTAATCAGATGCCTAGACATCAGCAAAAAATTACAAGCCATACTAAGAAAATAGAAGAAATGTCCCAAGAAAAGTAATATATCAAAGCCCCAGAAGAGACACAAGATTTGAGACAACTAATCAATATCAATGAGATGCACACAAATTTCCAAAATAAATTAATGAGTTGAAAGACAATATGGCTAAAGAGATAAAGGACATCAAGAAGACTCTGAGTGAGCACAAAGAAGAATTTGAAAACCTGAATAGGAAAATAACAGCGCATGGGAATGAAAGACAATATGTGAGATCAAAAACACATTAGAGGCATACAACAGCAGACTTTAAATGATAGAACAAAGAATAAGTGATACAAAAGACAGAACAGCTGAAATAGAGGAAGGAAAAGAACAGAGAGAAAAGAATAGAAAAAATTGAGCAAGGCTTTGGGGAGTTGAATGATAAAATGAAACGCAGCAACATACATGTCATGGGAATTCCAGAAGGAGAAGAGAAAGGAAAAGGGGTAGAAAGAGTATTTGAGAAAATAATAGCTGAAAACTTCCCAATTCTCATAAAAGAAATGAACTTACATGTTCAAAGTACAGTGTACTCCAATCAGAAAAAATGCGAATAAACCTATTCCAAGACACATGCTACTCAACATGTCACACATCAAAGATAAGGAGAAAATTCTGAGGACAGCAAGGGAGAAGCAAACCATCACATACAAAGGAGACCCAGGGAAGCAGCTGTGGCTCCGTCAGTAGGGCTCCCGTTTACCATATGGGAGGCCCCGGGTTCGGTTCCCGGGGCCTCCTGGTGGGGGCAGGCCGGCCCGCACGGCGAGCACAAGCAGCAAGGGGGGGATAAATGAATAAATAAATAAAATCTTTAAAAAAAAAGGAGACCCAGTAAGACTTAGTGCAAATTTCTTACCAGAAACCATGGAGGCAAGAAGATAGTGGTATGATACAATTAGGATACCGAAAGAGAAAAACTGCCAGCCGAGAGTTTTTTATCCAGCAAAATTGCCCTTCAAATATGAACGTAAGTTTTCTATTCACAAACAATTAGAAACTAAGAGAGTTTGTAAAAAAGATCCACCTTTGCAGGAAACATTAAAGGAAGCCTTACAGCCTGAAAGAAAATGACAGAAAAGAGAGGCTTGGAGAAGAGTATAGGAGAAGAAACAGCAGAAAGGATAACCAAAAGAGTGAAAAGACAGATGAAAATAAGATATGACATATGAAAACCAAAGAATAAAATGGTGGAAGTAAAGAATGCATTTACAGTAATATCACTGAATGTGAATGGATTGAACTCCCCAATCAAAAGATATAGACTGACAAAAGGGATTTAAAAAAAAAAACAAAACATGAGCCATCCATATGCTGCCTACAAGAGATTCACCTTAGACCCAGGGATACAAATCAACTGAAAGTGAAAGGTTAGAAAAAGATACTCCACACAAACAGTAACCAAAAGAGAGCAGGGGTAGCTATACTTATATCAGACAAAACTGACTTTAAATGCAGAAAAGTTTTAAGAGATACAGAAGGCTATATATATTAATAAAATATATATTAATTATATGTTAATAATATATAATATATTAATATATTATATAATATAATACAATATATTAATAATATATTAATTAATAAAAGATATATTAATAAAAGGGACAATACATCAGGAAGAAATAACAGTCATAAATATCTATGCACTTAACCAGGGTGCTCCAAAATATATGAGGCAAACTCTGGCAAAACTGAAGGGGGAAATAGGCATCTCTACAATAATAATTGGAGACTTCAACACACCACTTACATCATTAGATAGAACAACTAGACAGAGATCAACAAAGAAACAGAGAACTTGATCAATAGATAAACCAGCTAGACCAAACGGACATATACGGAACATTGCATCCCGAATCAGTGGGTTATACATTCTTCTCAAGTGCTCATGGATCTTTCTCCAGGATAGACCACGTGTTAGATAACAATGCAGGTCTCAATAAATATAAAAAGATTGAAATTATACAAAGCACCTTCTCACATCATAAGGGAATGAATGAAACTGGAAACCAATATTAGACAGGAAAGAGGTAAATTCACAAATGTGTGGAGGCTGAACAACACACTCCTAAAAATCAGTGGATCAAAGAAGAAATTGTAAGTGAAATTAGTAAATATATTGAGACGAATGAAAATGAGAACACCACTTATCAAAACTTATGGGATACAGTGAAGGCAGTGTTGAGAGGAAAATTTATAGCCCTAAAAGCTTATATTCAAAAAGGAAGAAAGAGCTAAAATCATAGATCTAACTGAACAGCTGGAGAAACTAGAAAAAGAACAACAAACCATTCCCAAAGCAAGCAGAAAGAAAGAAATAATGATTAGAGCAGAAATTAATGAAATGGAGAACAAATCAACAGAGAAAATCAATAAAACCAAAAGCTGGTTCTTTGAGATAGATAAAATTGACAAACCCCTAGCTAGACTAATAAAGAAAAAAAGAGAAGATGCAAATGAAGAAAATCAGAAACGAAAGCGGCAAAGTTCTATCTGACCCCACAGAAATAAAAAGGATCATTAGAGGATATTATGAGAAATTGTATGCCAACAAACTATACAACCTAGATGAAATGGACAAATTCCTAGAAATGCGCAAACGACCTACACTGATGCTACAAGAAATATAAGAATTTAACAAACCAATCATGTTTAAAAAGATTGAATCAGTCAACAAAAATCCCCCAACAAAGAAAAGTCCAGGACCAGATGACTTCACAGGTGAATTCTACCAAGCATTTCAAAAAGAATAAACACCAATCCTGTTTAAACTCTACCAAAAAATTGAAGAGGAAGGAAAATTACCCAACACATTTTATGAAGCCAACATCATCCTAATAACAAAGCCAGATAAAGATCCTACAAGAAAAAAATAAAAATAATAAAAAAATTGAAAAAGATTCTACAAGAAAAGAAAATTACACACCAGTCTCACTAATGAACATAGATGCAAAAATTTTCAACAAAGTACTTGCAAATCGAACCCAACAGCATATCAAAGACTAAGTGGGATTTATTCCTGGTATGCAAGAGTGGTTCAAGACAAGAAAGTAAGTTAACATAATACACCAGATTAACAAATTGAAGGAGAAAAAAAAACACACACTCATCTCGATCGATGCAGAAAAGGCATTTGACAAAATCCACCTTCCTTTATGATAAAACACTTCAAAATAGAGGAATAGAAGGAAAATTCCTCAATATAATAAAAGGTACTTATGAAAAACCCACAACCAACATCATACTTAATGGAAAAAGGTTGAAAGCTTTTCCTTTAAGATCTGGAAAAATACAAAAATTCCCACTGTCACCATTGTCATTCAGCATCGTGCTGGAAGTTCTAACCAGAGCAATTAGACAAGGAAAAAAAAAAAAAAAGGTGTCCAAATAGGAAAAAAGGAAGTAAAACTCTCACTATTTGTGGATGATATGATCCTATATTTAGAAAATTCTGAAATGTCTACAACAAAGCTACTTGAGGTAATAAATGAATTCAGCAAACTGGCAGCATACAAAATGAACACAAAAAAATCAGTAATGTTTCTTTACACTAGTATTGAACAATTTGGGGAGGATATTGGGGGGCAGATTTCATTTACAATAGCAACAAAAAGACTTAAATACCTAAAGAACCAATTTAACCAAAGAAGTACAGGATGTATATGCAGAAAACTACAAAACAATGCTAAAAGAAGTCACTGAACCCCTAAACAAATGGAAAGACCTTCCATGTTCATGGATTGGAAGACTAAATATCATGAAGATGTCAGTCCTACCCAAACTGATTTATACATTCAATGTAATACCAATCAAAATTCCAAAAGCCTATTTTACAGAAAGAGAAAAGGCAATTACTAAACTCATTTGGAAGGGAAAGTGTACCCAAATAGCCAAAAGCATTCTAAAAAAGAAGAGCATGTGGAAGGAATTTCCCTGCCAGACCTTGAAACATGTTACAAAACTACAGTGGTCAAAACAGCAAGATATTGGCATAACGATAGACACATCAATCAGTGGAATAGAATTGAGAGTCCAGAAATAAATCCTCACCTCTACAGCCAGCTGGTTTTCAACAAACTGACCAAAGCCACGTGAACAGGACAAAACAGTCTCTTCAACAGATGGTGCCGTGAGAACTGGATATCTATAACCAAAAGAATGAAAGAGGACCTCTATCTCACTTACAAAAGTGATTTTCTTACAAAAATCAACTCAAAATGGATCAAATACCCAAATATTAAACCAAAACCATCAAACTACTAGAAAGAAAATATAGGATACATCTTGAAAACCTTGCGGTAAGTGGTGGTTTCTTGGACCTTCCACCCAAAGCACACACAACAAAAGAAAAAAAATGGATAAATGGGACCACCTCAAAATTAAACACGTTTGCACCTCACAGGACTTTATCAAAAGGGTGAAAGGGCAGCCGACTCAATGGGAGAAAATATTTGGAAATCACGTATCCGATAAGGGTTTAGTATCCAAAATATATAAAGAGATGCTACAACTCAAAAATAAAAAGACTAACAGCCCGATTAAAAAATGAGCAGAATATTTGAATAGACATTTGTCCAAAGAAGAATTACAAATGGCAAAAAAACACATGAAAAAATGTTCAACTTCACTACTGATTAGGGAAATGCAAATCAAAGCTACAATGAGATATCATTTCATACCTATCAGAATGGCCACTATTAAAAAGACAGAAAACTACAGGTATTGAAGAGGATGTAGAGAGATAGAAATGCTTATTCACTGTTGGTGAGAATGTAGAATGGTACAGCCACTGTGGAGGACTTATTGGCAGTTCCTAAAGAAGTTAAATGCAGATTTGCCACATGACACCGCAATACCACTATTGTGTATATACCTAGAAGAACTGAGAGCAGTGATATGAACAGACATTTGCACACTGATGTTCATAGTGGCGTTATTCACAATTGCCAAAAGTTGGAAACAACCCAGGTGTCCATCAACTGATGAATGGATAAACAAACTGTGGTTTATTCACACGATGGAATAATGCAGCTGTAAGAAGAAATGAAGTTGTAATACATATGACAACATGAATGAACCTGGAGGACATTATAATGAGTGAAGCAAGCCAGACACAAAAGGACAAATACTGCATGATTTAGTTACTCTGAACTAAATGTATTGTCTAATCTCATGGTGTTAATAATTTGAATATAGGTCACCAGAAAATAGCATGAGATTAGAAAATGGGAAGCTGAGGGTTAACTTGTACAGAATTGGTAAAAAGGATATGTGTTAATCTTTGAAATGAATAGAAAAGGTAAAAGCCCAACATAATGTTAGTACCTAGCAGTACTGTTATGTGGATAAGAAAGTGGTTTAAAAGGAAAATCTAAGGTCATGTATATTACTAAAAGGAAAGCTTAAAAATGTACATGTATAGCATAGTAAAACTGCATGTGAAATATGAATATGGGTAAATTTGCATATATAAGACCATTTTTCTTTGAAACTGAACAAATGTTTGTTAATACTACAAGATAGCAATATCAGACAAACAAACAGCAACATTATGCTATGTGAAAGAAACCAGACACAAAGTACTACATATTGTATGATTCCAATTATATAAAATGCAAATATAAATCAATTTATAAAAATGAAATTAGATTATTGGTTATGTAGGGCTGGGGAATGACTGCTAAGTGGTATCAAGCTTTTCTTTTTGCAGTAATTATTCTAAAATTTTTCGTGGTGATGAATGCACAACATTGTGATTATACTAATAAGTCATTGATTATACACTTTGGATAGATTGTATGTTATGTGAATATATCTCAATATAACTGCCTAATAAATAAATAAATAAATGTGCAAGATTAGCCAGAAATAGCAGATATGTGCAGCAGGGGAAGCATAGAGAGATTGAGAGGTGAAGAATTTTCTTGTTGTTTTGTCTTTTTATTATTATTATTATTGAAATAATGAAAATGCTCTAATAATGACTGAAGTGATGAATGCACAACTATGTGATTATGCCAAATACCATTGATTGTACACTTTGGATGAATTGTATGCTTTATTAATATGTATCAATAAAATAAAAAAATTTTTATCACTCATGAAATAAACTCTATGCCCTTTAGCATTTGCTCTTCATTCTCTGACCTCTCTACCTCAAGCCCTAGGCTATTGTTGTCAATCAGATTATATAGTTATATATTATGAGCCCATCAACACAGTTTTTATACATATTGTTTTCTGCAGTTGTTTTTTAAATCTAATCAGATAGAAGAAGAAAAGAGTCACAAACAAAATTATATTTATACTGTTTCTTATCTTTACCTATTTAATTATATTTACTGGTGCTTTTTATTTCTCTGTGTGGATTCAAGTTAATTTTCTAGTGTTCTTTCATTTCAGCCTAAAGGATCCTCTTTAAAAACTTTTGTATGACATGGCTTCTGGTAACACATTTTCTGTTTGTTTCATTGAGAATGTCCTAATTTCTCATTCATTTTTTAAGGGTAATTTTAATGAATATAGAATTCTTGGTTGACAGTCTTTTTCTTTCAGCACTTTAAATATGTCATACCACTGTCTTCCATGGTTTCTTTTGAGAAATCAGTTGTTAATCTCACTGAGGATCCTTGTATGTGATGAGTTGTTTTTCTCTTCCTGCTTCCAGAATTCTCTCTTCATAGTTTGATTATGTGTGTCTAAGTGCAGATCTCTTTGATTTTATCCTAATTGCAGTTCCTCAAGCTTCTAAAATATGTAGATTAATTTTTTTCATCAAGTTTGGGAAGTTTTGGGGCCATTCTTTCATCCACCATCCTTTCTTCACCTTTCTTTCTCTATTGCCTCTTTCTGGGACTCCTGTTAGGCATATGTTGGTTTGTTTCATGGTATCTCTCAGGCCTCTGAGAGATAAGTTTTTTGTTTGTTTGTTTTTCATTCTTTTTTCTTTTCCTCAGATTGGATAATCTCAATTGACCTATCTTCAAGTTAGCCGATTTTTGTTTGTTTGTTTTTGTTTTGTCTTCTCAAATCTGCTGCTGAGCCCTTCTACTGGATTGTTTTTTTGTTTGTTTGTTTTAATTTTTTTTTTTTTTTTTTTCGTTTTTTAAGGTTCCTGGACCAGGAATTGAACCTGGGAACTTGTATGCAGGAAACTGGCGCTCAACCCCTGAACTACATCAGTAGCCCTGAGTTGGTTTTTTCATTTGTTTGCTTGTTGCTTGTTTTTGCTTTTAGGAGGCACCAGGGATTGAACCCAGGACCTCCCATGTGGGAAGCAGGCGCTCATATGTCTCATAACTGTTCTCACTTCTTGCTGGGTCCTCAGGTTCAGCTTGAGATGAGAAATTAGGACTTTTTCAGGTTTATCCTGGGTATATACACAGTCCTGCACATGCATTTAGCTTTCTAGCTCCCCGGTTATATATTGGAGCTTTTCAAAACCCCTTATAGGCATCTCATTCCCCAAATCTTCCTCTTAAATGTTTCAGCCAACTCCTGATTGCCCCAAATGTTATCACTACCTCAGGCAGCTGAGATGTTATTTGCAGCTGATTATTTTGAACAGGTGTGGCAGGGGGAGGGGTGGATAGGGAGTTCCCACTAAGGGATCTCTTAATCAGCTCAAATAATAACAAGCCCTGCAAGTAGGGTTTTTCTAGGGAGTTGCCAGGTAGGCCAAATAGTGACAATTCTCTGGGGTTGGGGCTTTTGAGGAGTTTCAAACATACTCTGCCCCTTCTTGTGGCTGCTATGCTGATAGTTTTCACAACTACTGTGGTTGCCAGGCTGCTGGTTTTCAAGGCTACCTTGGAACTGGGGAAGGCAAAGGGGAATATGCCAAGTTAAAATGCCACAGAGCGCTTCCGCCGCGGAAGCCATTGAAGGGGCAGCAGCGCCTCACCAAGCACACCAAGTTCGTGCGGGACATGATCCGAGAGGTGTGCGGCTTCGCCCCCTACGAGCGGCGCGCCATGGAGCTGCTCAAGGTCTCCAAGGACAAGCGGGCCCTCAAGTTCATCAAGAAAAGGGTGGGGACACACATCCGTGCAAAGAGGAAGAGAGAGGAGCTGAGCAACGTCCTGGCTGCCATGAGGAAAGCAGCTGCCAAGAAAGACTGAGTTCCCTCTCTTTGTGTAATAAAAAGTTGGAGAAACAAAAAAAAAAAAAAAAAAAATGCCACAGAGCTCACTCTTCTTACCAAGTTTTAGCATCTTTCTTGAATAAAAACTCCTTTACTGTTGTTGTTGCAAAACTTTGTTTAATTTCCAGAGTTCTAAAAAAGTTGATTTTAACAATTTTGTCAATATTCTCACTGCTTTTATGAAGGAGTGGGTTTTGGGGGTCTTACTCTGCCATCCCAACAGGCTCCCTTGTATAGGTTTATTAAAATTTAATTTAAGTCTAACCAAAGACTCTGAGATTCAGTTTCTTTTTGTGTTTACTAGGAAATTGGTAGGTACAAATGTTTTTCTGTAACATAATTTTTTACAGATTGAAAACAAAATATTAAAAGCTATTAAATCTGGATGGTAGGTATGTAGATTTTTCTTGTTTTACATTCTATTAGTGAAGGAAAAAATAAACATAAGTAAAATCTTTTGTAAAAGAAACACAATCAAGATTGATTCTGGACAAAGGCCTGAGAGAACCCAATGGAATAACCCAGCAAAGAAGGAGAAAAGAGCCTGAACATGCTGTTAGATGTAGTTCACATTCACTCATTACCAGATGGTTATTAATACTTCTCAAGTGCAAGAGTAAGAGTCTCTGTGCTGCCTTAAAGGGGGTGCTTACTGTTTGGTGAAGGGTCAGACAAGTAAACAGGTGTGTATGGCTAACTCCTAGGAGACAACAATAGAAGTTGACAAGAGGTGGTTGTGTTTCACGCAGGGTAAACTGTACATAAAAAACCGGTCTGTGAGTGACGTGGCATGCAGCAGGTGGTGAGAACGTATGCACTTTAATTCCTTCCTCTTTCCCAACTCTGTTTTTGAAAGATACCTGTGACAGCGCTGCGGAGAGGGAATAGAGTCAGGATGGGAAGACTGCAGCCTGTGGTGGTTTGGAGCTGTGTGTACTCCAGGAAAGCATGTACTTAAACTTAATCCATTCCTGTGGGCATGAACCCATGTAAGTAGAATCTTTTGATGAAGTTACTTCAGTTAAGGTATTGTCCAGGATGGGTCTTAATCCTACTACTGGAGTCCTTTATAAGCAGAATGAAACTGAGAAACAGAGCGAAAAAGTCATGCAAAATAAGAAGCTGAAATTCAACAGAACCCAGAAAAGAACTGAGAGGCCAGGAGAGGCTGCCATGTGCATTGCCATGTGACAGAGGAGCTAAGAACAAAGGAACACTAGCAACCAGCCCCAGAAAGCCACAGTCTTTAGGAAGAAAGCATCACCTTTTCTTTTAGCCTCAAAACCATGAGCTAATAAATTCCCATCATTTATGCCAACCCATTGCATGATACTTGTTTGAGCAGCCAAGGAAACTAAAACACTGACCAAGAGACATTTAGACTATTGGTATAGTCAAGTAACAGGCCTAGGATCGGCAGCATCAGCATCCCCAGGGAACTTGTGAGAAATGCAGATTTTGGGGGATGGGGCCCAGTAAACTGAGTTTCAGCAAGCCCTCCTAGTGAATCTCATGTGCACTCAAGTTTGCCAGGCACTGGTCTGGCTGAAAGAAATGAGAAGTTGAATAAAAATAATATGAGTATGGAGAGCTCCTCGTGGCCCAGGTACCATGTATTAACCGGTTTAAATGAAAAATCAGGTGTTATCCCCATTGATAGATGAAGAATCCAAGGCTTAGAAAAGCTGAGGAACTTGTTCAAGGCCATATAACTACCCAAGTGGTAACACTAGAATTCAGACCCGAAGCCTGTGTTTTTAACTACTTTGCTCTTCTAATTGGAAAGTGATTGAATTAGCAATACTTACTGGATGATTAGCAATGAGGATAGAGTAAGATGTCAAGATTGATTCCCGTGTCTCTGGATTTGAATAAATATTGATGCCATTCTCTGATTCGGACTACATGGGTGATAAAGAAGCAAGTTTAAAGCTAAGAATTGCTTTATTTTTTGACATAATGAGTTTAAGGTCCCTCTAGGACCACAGAATGAGGAGGGCCCATAAGTTGAACACTCAGACTTGGCAGGCATAAGTATAGAGGTGGGGTAGCTGAAGATGCGGGCATGAATGAGATGATCCTAGGAAGTACTGCATGAGGCAAGAAAGGGACCAAAGACGGAGCTCCTGGGAACAAATGGAGGAAGAAGCAACTGCATAGGAGACTGTCAAAAGATGTGGAGCCCACGGCCTGACCTTGAAACATATTACAAGGCTACAGTGGTCAAAACAGCATGGTACTGGCATAAAGACTGACACATCGATCAGTAGAATAGAATTGAGAACCCAGAAGTAAACCCTCACCTATACAGTCTACTGGTTTTTGGCAAACCTACCAAGCCCATGCTAACGGGAAAAAACAGTCTCTTCAACAAATGGTGTTGGGAAACTGGATATCTATAACGAGAAGAATGAAAGTGGACCCCTATCTCACCCCTATACAAGAATCAACTCAAAATGAATCAAAGATCTAAATATAAAAGCCAGGACCATAAAACTACTAGAAGAAAATGTAGGGAAACATCTTAAAGACCTTGTAGTAGGTGGTGGTTTCTTGGATTTTAACCCAAAGCATGTGTAACAAAAGGAAAAAATAGATGAATGGGACCTCCTCAAAATTAAATACTTTTGCACCTCACAGGACTTTGTCAAAAGGGTGAAAAGGCAGCCAACTCAATGGGAAAAAATATTTGGAAATCACATAACTGATAAGGGTTTAATATCCAGGATATATAAAAAGATATTACAACTCAACAATACAAACACAAATCACCCAATTAAAAATGGGCCAAAGACTTAAATAGACATTTCTCCAAAGAAGAAATACAAATGGCAAAAAAACATTTTTGTTCAACATCGCTCATGATTAGGGAAATGCAAATCAAAACTACAATGAGATATCATTTCACACCTATCAGAATGGCCAGTATTAAAAAGACAGAGAACTACAAGTGTTGGAGAGGATGTGGAGAGAAAGGAACACTTCTTCACTGTTGGTGGGAATGCAGAATGGTACAGCCACTGTGGAGGACTGTTTGGCAGTTCCTAAAGAAGTTGGATATAGACTTGCCATGTGACCCGGCAATACCACTACTGGGTATATACCCAGAAGAACTGAGAGCAGTGACACGAACAGACATCTGCACACAGATGTTCATAGAAACATTATTCATGGGAAACGGATGTGGCTCAAGAGGTTCAGCGTCCGTCTACCATATGGAGAGACCGGGGTTCGATCCCCGGTACCTCCCGGTAAAAAAAAAAAAAAAAAAAGAAACATTATTCACCATTGCCAAAAGTTGGAAACAAGCCAGGTGTCCATCAACAGATGAATGGATAAACAAACTGTGGTCTATTCACACGATGAAATATTATGCAGCTGTAAGAAGAAATGAAGTCGTAAAGCATATGACAACATGGATGAACTTGGAGAACATTATGTTGAGCGAAGCAAACCAGACACAAAAGGACTAATACCGTATGAATGCGTTACTATAAACCAAATATATTGTGTAACATATTGTTTGATTCAAAAAAATTTTTATCTGTATCCATTACATTTAATTGAGAAATGTATATATTCATATGTGTTTACTTTTTAGTCTTTAATTGTTTATATTTTCAATTATTAAATATACAAAATAAAGTTAAAAAAAAAAAAAAAAAGACATGGAGCCAAGATTAAGGAGAAAAGGGAAAGAGGAGGGGCCCAGAAATCCAGGAAAAAATCAGCTCCAAGATGGGCTGGGCCAGCATCAGCTGTGGCTGAGAAGCCTAGCCATACTGCATGGCAGAATCTGATTACTGTCCCTTTTCCTCCACCCCTCCCATGTGAATATCAGAGATACATGACACTAAGGCAAAAAGGCTCTCCCATATGGCTGAAAGTTAGGAGAGGGCACCCTAGATCTAAGATAGTCATTAATAAAAATTTACCGGGATGCTGATAGAATGCTAGTGTGCATGCTCTATAAAATTTTAATTGGCATGATTGTACTACTTAACATGCAACTCGGTGTAATAGAAGTAATCATGATGAACTCTGGATTCAGGGAGGTCATCTGGACTAATAGAAATCTAATTCATTACATCATGGTTAATGGCCTTGTGGTTTTATATTGCAGTCACTTACAGCAACTTTAAGCACCTACAGTCATCAGAAGGCTTATAGTTTTCTCACCTCAGTTCTAGTATCAGAGCCAGCACATACACAAACAGAAAAACCTACCTCTATAGTCTGATGGCAGCTCATATGTGAAAGGACAGATTTGAAGTCTCACATGTAGGAAAATAGCTTATATTGAGTGCTCATGGTAGCCAATATTTTATATATGTTGTCTCATTTTATGCTCCAGAGCACTCTCTGAAGTAGTTATTGGAAAGAGCCAGACAGTGAACAAGTGAAGAAGTTCAGTTTCAGAGGGCTAATAACTTGGCATTGTCACACAATTTAAATATGGAGCTAAGCACTGAAACTGGTACCCATCTCATGCCAAAGCTCATATTATTTCCATTAATGATTCCGAAATACAATGAGTATTAAGTCAACCTGCAAACTTTATATAGGTAAAATTCAATGAAATAAGAAAGTGAAAACATTTTTAAACTTGGAGAAGAAAGTTTTATGCAAATTGTTTTTAAATTTTTCACTATTAACATCAGAAATAGTGTCTGAAAACATGAGGCTTCAAAATATTGTCTAAAAGTATATTCTCATTAGCTTCCCCAAAGAAAATCATAATATATTACCATTTTCACTTGACTTTGCTATATATAAATGTGGTCTCCAGGAGCTATACTTATACATGCCACTGTCACCCTCAACACATGCACAGATCCCATAGGATTTCTCCCTTCCTTGCTATTCTACAGGCATATAGAGCAGTACTGTGAGGAAGAACCAAAGAGAGTGGGTTTTTAACCTCTCTGTGCCTCAGTGGCTGTTTTATAAAATGATATAAATTGATTGTAGTCCAGATATTGGGACTACCCCTTTTGGTCCCTATGGCCTCCCTAAGGTCTGGGACAGCCATGGTGAAAAGCCTGGGTCCAAGCTGGCCCATGGAAACTGTCTTCCATTTTATAATAGCTTTTCCCATCATTTCCCAAGCAGCAACCTCCTCCTGTCACTATTACAGTCTACATCTATTATCAAGAAATGCAAAAAATGCAAATTTGGTTATTTTGTGATTTAGAGAATCACCAGTTAGATTGTAAGAATTCTAGATGGGTCCAGGCTCCTGATATTTGTGCTTCCAAATATATATTTCAAGCCATGTATATTGTTCCCCATATACAGCATCCATCTGCCCAAATCCTAAGTTACAGTAAATAAGAGAGAGCTTTTCCTAATGTACCTTTTTTGTTCTAATCACAACATAGGCTGTAGAAACAACCTCCCTTGAGCTAAAAGGGAAGGCTTCAGAGGTCCTTCCTTTGGTAGATTTCTTTGGTATAATCTGTCAGACCCTAGAAAAGGAATGGATGTCAGAGAAGTCTTCTCAGCAAGAGAACAGAAGGAGAAAGAACTCTTAGACAAGTAGGCATAACCCCAAGGACTGCTCTCCCTTCTTTTTCTTGATATGGGGTCCCAAAATGGTTTGCTCAAGTTCTGTTTTATTATCTTTCCTCATCAGCTCCACCATAGACTCTAGATGATTGCTAAGGTCCCTTCCAGCAGAAATTCAGACAGGTAAAAAGGTTGTATTTCTGAGGAGTACTGAGGGCTGGAAGAATCAGATGGCCTTTTTCTAAGTAGGCAAGAGATCAGGTGCAATTAAGGCAGAAAGTTCAGGAAGATACCACAGGTGCAACCTGGAAGTAGGGGTTTTGATGGCCTTGTAGATATCAATGGCCTGGAAAGAAACCATAGGCAACAATTATTGAGTGATGACTATGTAGCAGATACTGTCTTAGGCCTTAAAACCGAATGGGGTTAAGTCGTTTGCCTGAGGCCATTTAGCTAGATTGTGAAGCTAAGCCCATGTTCCATCACAGTCTTTGGCAGAACAGCTCTTCCCTATCCTCGTGGATGGCAGATATGTGTTCTGTATTCTGCAAGCAGCAACAGCAACAGCCTGTGCTAAGGATTCAGCCAGTTCAGCTCACTTGCTGATGGTGCTGTTGAATCTCAAATAGCTTTTCTGTAGGAGCCATGGAGTGTGAAATTGGGCAACTAGACTGCACCAGTAGCAACTTCCTCTGCCTAGGGAAAGAGAATAGAGTCTAACTAAAGCTGGACTATTCCCCTTCTTGTCTAAGTCCCACATCGCATTTTCCCCCAGCCTATTTTATTTTAGGGCTTGAACACAAGGAGCCAAATTTTAAAGTATTACCTTGTAATCATATCAGTAGAGATGTAGTGCCAAAAGGTTAAAGTGGAGCCACTTCCCCCTCTCCAAAAGTGGCAGCAATGAAAATGTCTCCATTTATTATCCTTTCAGGGTTGTGTATTCCAGTATTTCAAAGAGAGATCCTTCCCTCACCTTGGTTGATGGCTCCATCACTCAGTAGGTCACCCCTGAGTAATTTGTAGACTCCCAAAATGACTCAGAAGTTTATTACAAGAGCTACCCTTAGTCATCCCCTACGATATAATTTAAAAAGCACTAAGAGAATTTCCTTACTCAAATATATATATCCCCTACTAGCATATGACATTCCTTGAAATCCCACCGTTGCAGATTTCTGACCTTGTATTAATCGATCAAGTAATTATTAGTTGCTATTCACCTTATACCTAGGATTCTCAAACCAAGGAATCCTAATGAGGGAATGGGATGGAGAGGGAAAGGGCAGTGGTGGAGACTTTGGAGGCTTGGAACACTGCTTATGAAGAACATGAACTGAGGGAAAGTGGTTCTGTGGACAGAAAAGCCTTAACGGATTTGGTGCTACAGGAATCTCCAAGGGAGGACACAGAGTATGAGATCTTTTGAAACAAAATTGGGCCACCTCCCAATTTTCCCCGAAACCTAAGCAGAAGGAAATGGGTGATGTGGGAACCTCTCAAACCTGATGTAAAACAGAGTTTTCATCTCATGGTTCATGTGTACAAGGGCCCCTTGGCCAAAGAGGAAAGAGCTAATTTTGCGAGAAGTAACCATTACTTTTAAGTCTTCAGAAAGTAGTTTTGACTCTTCAGAAGTGCTGAGAGCTCATGTCCCATTATTTGAAAGCAAGATACCTCGAGCTTCTCTTTGTTTTTGAGGTAGAAATACTTGCTCAAAGAATGAATAAAGAGAATAGGAGAAGCAAGGTTAAAGTGACATTTATGGAAGAAGTGAAAGGCTAAAACTTACCACATGTCAGGATGGTTGATTTATTTCCCAACTAAATAAAGTCAAACTATTTATGAATATAAATGGCAGTTCTTGCCAGTAATATCAGAATTAAAGAGACTTTACAGATTGCTCCAGTTTTCCTGATCCTGGACATTCTTGACTTTTGATCTTTTTTTTACAGTGTTTTTCAGTTTATGGCCAAACATATTCAGAAAGGATCATGGTTAGTCCAGCCAGCTGAATTCAGCATTTCTTGGTCATCTTCAGTTACAGGGCTGGACATGTGATGGCCTCTTTTTGTCATCAGAAACCACAGAAATAAAGGGGGAATGGTATATACTACCAAGTCCAAACAAGCTGTGTCTCAGACTTTCCTAAGAAACAGAATCTTAGAGTCTACTTTGACTTACTCTACCTTAAATATAAAAGCACTTTCAGGACAATATTAATTAGCCAAGGTGGTATGGGGAAATAGCAGATTTTCCCTGGTCATTCTTCATACTGTATAAATATTGACCTAAACATATCTTTACTGATAAATTGTTCACCTCTGGAAAAATGGCTGATTATAAATATAAGTATCTAGAATAGTAATATAGAGGAAAACTAGAACTTAAAGATTTGAGGCTAAGTACAGGAAATCAGACACTGTAGAAGTTAATAGTGTGGACCTTGGAGCCAGACTGCCTTGATTCAAATCCCAGCTTTTCTCCTTACTACCTATGTGACCTTGGGCAAATTACTTAACCTCTTTGTGACTCAGTCCGTCCATCTATGAGAGAGTAGTATTATTAAAATTGGTGTGAAGATTATTATGTGCTTGGTATAGAGTAGGTGCTCAATGTGAGATGTTAGAATTATTCTTCAGTAAATGGTGAATTTTTAATTTTTTTTTTTTTTTTTTTTAAGGAGGTATCAGGAATTGAACCCAGGACCTCGGACATAGGAAGCAGGGACTCAACCACTGAGCTACAGCCGCTCCCCAATGAGAGTTCAGTTTTTGTTTTGTTTGTTTTTAGGAGGAACTGGGGATTGAACATAGGACCTTGTATATGGGAAGGAGGTGCTCAACCCAAATTTTACATTATATAGTGGTAGAGTGTGGTCCTTAAGCCAGGCCAGGTGCCATTCAAGACCACGTAGAGCCATGGAGGAGTTTTGTTGCAGAGTTCACATTCCTTCATGTTTACCTGTTGTTGTTTTTTTTAATTCTTTTTAATGTTGCATTCAGTCAACTTTCTAGTTGTCATCAACCTGTCGTCACCTTTTTTTTTTTTTTTTTTTTTTTAGTGGAATTGTTTTATTTTTAAAGAAGCATTAGATTACACAAGTGTTACATTGAAAATATAAGGTGATTCCCATATACCCGACATTTCCCACCCACACACATAATTCCCCATTAACAACATCTTTCATTAGTGTGGTACGTTTGCTACAATTGATGAATACATATTGAAGTATTGCTACTAACCATCGTCTATAGTTTACATTATAGTTTACACTTTGCACTGCACATTTTTATGGATTTTGACAAAGTGTTTAATGGTTTGTGTCCATCATTGCAATGTCATGCAAAACAATTTCAGTGTCCCAAAAATGTCCCATGTTATACCTATTCTTCCTTCTCCCTTCCCTCAGAACCTCTGGTGACCATTGCCTTTATATCAATGTTACAAGTTCTTCCATCACTAGAATAATAATAAGCCTACTTTAGTCCATAGTTGCATTCCCCCCTTAATGTTTGTTTGTTCCCCAATCTCTAGGATTTGGGGATGATGATGCCCACTCTGTTTCTGATTGAGAGGGGACTTAGATCCCATGGGGCAAATGGATGGAACTATCTTCCTTGCAGTTGTTTTTTGGGATGGGTATGTCTATCATCATCCTTTTACTAGTTGTCCTGGGAGAGTCCAAGGAACTGGAGGGTAGGTGTTGCAACTCTGCCGAGATTCAGGGCTCAACCATCATATGAACAGACCGAAGATTTAAGTCTCTGAGACATATATTTAATTAAACATTAAAATAAATAAAATTATAGGTTCAAATAAAAGGGGGGGAAGAGCCATGTGTAGGGAAATTATAAATTACAACGGGAAACATACATTCCAAGGTACGGCCCACTGACTGTGGTCACCCTTTTTAATGCTGCAAATTCAAGAGTGCTTTCAGAGCAGAGACCCATGATTTTAAGGAATTCCCACTAAAGCTAAGAAGATGTGTAACAAATCCATTTTTCTTACCAAGAATATGAGTGGCTTTCATGAAATCCCATATGACTATATTTCTTATCTGATGAGGATTAGTTGTTCTCTAGGAAGCCCCTCATCTTTGAATCCTGAATAAGGTCAGTATTCAAAGTAAAAATCCTTGATATTCTGATCTGTGCTTTGCTATTCCAAACTTTTCTTTTCTGACTCTGTGATAGCTACTAGCAAACATTACAGAAATGGCTTTAAAGATACATCCACAAATTCTTTGATATTCCTTCCTTCAAGGGGTGAAGCTTAATTTCCCACCCTTTAGTTAACTTGCTTCTTGACTATGGCTTCTGTCTTGGATGTGTTCTCTTGCTCTCTCTTGATCTCTTGAATCTTTTGCTCTGGGGGAAGCCGCTGCCTTTATGAGCAGCCCTGGGGGGTGGTAAGTTAGCTGCCTTGTCATGAGGACACTGGTGCAGCCTGTGGAGAAGCCTACATAGTGAGGAACTGAGACCTACCAAAAGCCAGATAAGCATTGAGATTGCTGACAGCTTGATTGCAATCTCATGATAGACCCTGGGGCAGAACCATTCAGCTAAGCCATTCCTGGATTCTTGACCCTCAGAAACTATGTGAGATAATACATGTTTTTTATCTTAAGCTGCAATTATAATTATTGAATCTATTTTCTATCCATTTGTTCAGCAAAAGACTAAGTCTCATTGTCTCCCATAAATTATCAGCAGAAGACTGGTTACAGTTTGCATATAACAATAAGTGCGGTCAAGAGTTTTCTTTTCTTTTCTTTTAAAAAGTAAAATTGACCCCATCCTGACATCTTTTTCATTCTCTATTTTAAGTATTTCTCCTTGGTGCATGTTATAATCTATCCTCCCCTTTCCAGTGATTACTCTGAAAATCATGAGAAAATTCTATTTTCTTCAGTGGTTCTGCCTCTCACCAATTAAGGGTACGACAACCCCATGGACTATCTTCAGGAAAAATGATCAAAGTTCTTGTTAATTTGCCCTATTATTAGAAAGTAGGGTGACAGGATGGAGAAAAATAGTAAGGGGCAGGCATATGTGTTTTTTCATCTGAAGCTGTTGCAGGATTAGAAGCTGCAAGGTTCAGTTTTTCTTGGAAATTTGTGAAGTTTATATTTCATCATATTTTAAATTATAATATCTTCTTCTATTTGACACATTTAGGTAGAAAGTGTTGAAAGAAATACGTGCTGGGAAACGGATGTGGCTCAAGAGGTTTGGCGTCCGTCTACCATATGGAGAGACCAGGGTTCGATCCCCGGTACCTCCGGGTAAAAAAAAAAAAAGAAACACGTGCTAATCAAACTAAAATCTGAATTCAATAAACTCCAGTATAAATGCTAAAATCTGATATCCCAAGTCTTTGAATCTTTAAAAGTTGACTTCTAGAAAGGTGGTCCTGAATCTCAGGTAATATATATCTGCTTTGAAAACTGAGCAGATAACTATCAGGTTTGGGTCTGAAACAGGTTATTCTACTTGTGTACCCTCTGGAAGGCCACAAGAATTTGCCGTAGTTCATGATCATGCTTTGAAAGTCTTAGCCAGCCAGCCTCTTGCTTAGTGCTTAGTGAAATACATCCTTTTACCTCTGAATAACCCTTTGCTTTCTTCTTTTATTAAGATATTTCTTTCCAGGAGTGACACAGTTATTTTATTTTATTTTTTTTTTACTGGGAGGTCCCAGGGATCGAACCCGGGACCCCCCATATGGGAGACGGACGCCCAACCATTTGAGCCACATCTGTCCCCCCACAGTTATTTTTTAATAAAAAAAATTTTAAGTACAGTACATAATTTGACAATTATTTTTAAATTATGGCTTAGAGATTTAATTCTTAATCTCCTTTCCCCAGTGTTTAAACTCCTCAAGTGGATGTCATTCAGCCACCGTATCAAGGGACTGATATAACATGTGGTCTTACTTTAAGATTCTTAAGTCTAGGAATTTTCCATTGCATATTATTTTAAATTTGCAAGCAAACAAGAGCAACATGTCTCCTGACTCTCTATAGGGTTAAACATGTGAACTGAAAATAGAGGAAAGGAAAATCAAGTATGGTAATTTACTTTCTACAGTGCTTTAACTGGGCACTGTTGCATATGGGCAAAGCCTTTATTATTAAGTAAGTAATGACAGAAAATTCCATATGGATGATTTGTGAACATTCTTAAGTGAGGTTAATAATTTTTTTTTATCATGTTTTCTTTCTAAACATACTTTTCTTAAATGGTATGTGGATCTCTATTCATATTCACAACTCAGTAATGTTCAAGAGCTCTGACATTTCCTAATGTCAGTAATTTCCATATTCAGATTTGACATACATTTGGACTCATGTTAAATCAAGTGTCCTAGTCATCATCATCATTTTAAAGAATATTTTTAAAAAGCTTTCTTAGATCTGGAAGAGAAAAAAATTCTCCTTTCACTGATTTATTCCACCCTCCCTCTCCCCTCTGTACACACACACATATAATCCAAGCCTTTCTCCCCCTACCCCCTAGCTTTGTTTGGCTAATTCCTACTTATCAGTCAAAAAGCTCAAATATCTCCTTCTTATACCATCTAGGATGTTTCCATGACCCAACATGCTAATTTCTGTGCTGGCCTCTCTCAATTCCGACCACAATAGAATTGCTGTTTTTCTCTTCTCTCCTCTCCCCACCCTCCCTCATTAAACTGTAACATCTTCACTTAGGGACTGCATCTTTTGTTTCTGAGTCCCCAGCACCTACCAGAATTCCTGGCATAGAAGGAAGTGCTTGTTAAATGCCTGCTGAGTGAATAAATAACTTTAGCCTCCAGGCTAGCTAGCAGATGAATTCACAGGCTCTGTAAGCAACATTCATAAGCTCAGCCAGGATCTTGTTAGGGCCCCAAGCAGCAGGAGCCCAGAATCAGGGACAATACCACCCAGGAGTTATAACTCCTTCAGGTGCCATTCAGGACCAACAAAAGAAACCACAGGCCGAGATGCCCTCTCACCCCAGTCCATGCTTTTGAGTTTTATGCTGTCTGTGGGGCAAGACCAGCCCCGTGGGGCTTATTGAGGAACTCCCAGAAGCAAAATAAAGAGAAAGCATTTCTCCTGTGGAACCCTAAATAAAACTCCCTCAATTGCTTGAATCATGCTTAACGTTTAAAAACGCGTGGTTGGCTGGCCCAGCGAGCACAAGCAGCAAGGGGGGGATAAATGAATAAATAAATAAAAAATCTTTAAAAAAAAAACATTGTTTTCCTTTTAAGTCAGGGGTGGGCTTCACTTCATTTGCCTGGAAAAAAGTGAAAAATCTACCTTCAAAATCCAGTTCGATTTAGGATGAATTCAAAAGGCAGTGGGGCCATGGGAAGCTTCACTTCTCAGCTGTCATCGAGAGGGAGGACTTTCCAGGGAAGCTGGGGACAGGGTTTAGATAAACGGAGGCTGTGCCCCTTAATGCTCTTATTTTTTAGTTAAAAAGATTCCTCCTGCAGTTGGGGTCAAGAGGGGATTTAGACCTACTTAGAGCACAGTGTTCCATATTTAATTGTCAAACCTTCTTGTTTTTAACTGCCCTAACAAGCTTCTTTGTCAGTTATGTTCATGTCAGCTAATGCCTTAAGTGTTGATTTAAACCCTTAAGCCTGTAACTGTTAAGGCTTTCTTTTTACAGTTGGAAAATATGAACCTTTTGGTTTTATTCAACAGGGGTGCAAGCTAGCAGCCCAGAATATGACCCAGAGGTGCCCAAGGTACTGGGCTGAGCAGCTGAAATGCAGCTTAAGTTCTGGTTCCATTGCAAAGCAGCCACAGATCTTGAATTAGTTTCTTAGTCTCTGAGCCTGTTCCCTCATTTGACATGGAAATTAATAATATCAATCAGGATCAATGGAAGAAGTATTTGATATCTGTGCAAACTCTGACATACAGGAAACCTTACATTCTAAATACCCCAAGAACCCTTTCTGCACTGAGTTTCAGGGACCTGGCAGAGGGTGTCTGACAGTTTTCCAAATTGATCAGCTCCTTTCCCTCACTTGCCCCTCAGATTTTTTTTTTTTTTTCTCTGTTTCCCAAAGAAATCACAGTTTGCTAGCTTAGTCATGAAATTAAAATTTTTAAAAAATATTTTACGTAGCATTTGTGTACTGTACCAGGAAGATTTCTTTGAACATCTAGTTTGTATATTGGCCTGCATTGTTCTTTAGTGGAAGCAAATATAAACTTTAAGGAATCTTTAAATAAAGCTGTTTGCTGCCAGAACTACTGCTTTCTCGCTCACCACACTCCTGATAATGTTCTGCATCTTATAGAAAATTTTAAAAGCCTGATTTAGAATCTCATTCCTGGGTTTAAATGCTCTACCACTCAAAAGCGATGTGACTTTGGTGAGTTTCATGTTCCATATCTGTAGAATGGAGATAATAATATGTACCTTGCAGAAACTAAATAAGGTCAGGTATGTGGGAGGAACAAGCAGAGTGTCTGGTCCACTGTAGCTGTTCAGTTAATGATATTTTCCATTGTGACTTGACATCTGGTTTGAGATTATAGCATCTCTTAACTTCTTCACCCACACCCCATCAGTCTGACCTGTAATGTGACACCCACTCAGCAAAGCCCTGTAGCAGGAATAGGCAGCACATGCTGCCTTTGAAAACTGGCTTTCCTTGATATGTAGGCTTCTTGTGCAGCAAATATTTCATAATCAGCCTATTCCTGCTGCCCTCTGCCACACACCCTATACCCTCTGTGGTCATTCTCTGCCCTTCCTAGGCAGCAGCATCTTAACCATGTAGCATGAGAGTGCAATATCAGCAAACCCAGAGCTTTCTGAGCCCTACCCATCATGAGTCTGGGCCTGGAGTTCCCATCCCCATTCCCCACCCCCACCCTATCCCACACACACTTCTTTCTTTCCTGGAACTACATAGGCCAGCATGGAAAACAGGGGAGGCAATAAGGCTTATCAGAGGTTCTCTTACATAGCCCCACTTACTGAACTGAACTTTAAGTTACTGAAATGGCAGGTCAGTTCAGTGAAGAAAATCTGCTTTACTAAAATCTGTTTTACTAAACAAAAAATCCAGTCAGGTTATTGTAGAACATGGCACAGACCCTCAATAAAAAGGAAGAACCATGAAAGTAAAAAGCACTGAATTTGGTAAGAGTGAAATAATTTCCATAAATGAGTCATATTAAATGTAGAAAATTTGGAAAAATTCAGAAAAATCTTTAAAAGTTTTAAAAATAAACTTTAACTACCACTATTCTCTTTTTGTTTCCTTTGAATATATATATATATATATATTATATGTTTAAATAAATGAGATTGGGATATTTTAGTACAGTTTTTTCCTAGTAAAATGCTAATGTAATATATACTTATAAAAATTTTATATACGGTTTGTATCTTCATTTTCACTTAACAATATCTCACTGGTACTTGCCCATGACAATATATACCATTCATAAACACTATAATTAATGTCCTTATAGTGCTTCATTTTTTGGATATTTTGTAACATCTCTTATATTTCTATATCTATTCATTTTAAAACAATGTTTTAAAACATTAAAAAATATGAGGTCAATCATTCCACCATAAATCTCTGTTCACGTCTCTGATTATTTGCTTTTGAGAAAATCCAAGAAGTGGCATTATTGGATCAAAGAGTATGAATAAGTGTTCTGTTGTTTTTTTTTGAAAGTGAAATATAAAGAAATCCCATTTTAAAAAGTTGCTTCTTTCATTCATTTTTATTCTACAGATTCTTTCTTTACCTCCTTCCATGCACCAAGAACCATATTGGCCTATGTGAATTCCTTACCCTATTAGTTCTACAAGAGAGATTTAGGGTGTTTCTTCTTCCAAAACATCCTCTCTGCAGTGCTCCCCACCGTCCACTATCTCCCCAGACTAAACCAAGTTTTCCTCTCTGCCATTACCCCCATCTACACACCCAGGTTCTCACAGTACACCATGGCATTTACCACACTGCAGTCTGGTGGTTCCATCTTGCTCTTTGACCATAACTGCCTTGAGGATAAGGACTGTCTCTTGTTCATCTTTATAGTCCCAGCACCAAGAAGCCTGGTGCTTTGTATGTAGAAGGCACTGAATAGGGGAACAAGGAATGTAAAACTACTTAGTCAATACACACACACACACACATTCAGTTATCTGTCATTAATAGGTTCAGAAGATAGAGGTATGAGGGAGAAAGAAGAGGGCCATTTTCATGAAGCAAAAACGTGTTAAATTTTCTCCGTTGTAGATATATAAATAGTAATATCACTTTTTGGTATATATCCAGATGGGCCAGATGCAATTACATTCAGGATTTGATCAAGTTTTTGGGGTAGCTGCCTTACTGGAAGTATAGCTTTATAGTTGTAGTTCAGTGAGCCTGAAGAAATCTAGAGAATTAATTATTGGATGAAATTGACCCAAAATCTGATTTGGGTTTATTTTTTTTATCCTAAATGCACATAATTGTACAACCTTTATTTTGTTCTTTTAGAAGAGGATGTGACTGAGTTCTGTTTGGATATAAAAGATCATGGTGGTAATAAATTTATGTTTAATTGCAGAACCTGCCAGTGCATGCTTCACAAGGGCAAACTCTTAGAAACAATTTCTCCTTCCAGTTGGAATTCTTCAATAATAGGTCTTGGCTAACTAACCAGGGAAGTTGTGATTGATTATCAAACAGTATTGGTACTAGGACATAGCATTTTGTTTTTGTTTTTGTTTTTGTTTTTGTTTTTAAAGATTTTATTTATTTATTCATTTATCCCCTCCTTGCTGCTTGTGCTCGCTGGGTCAGCTAACCACGCCGTGCGGGCGGGCTTGCCTTGACCAGGAGGCCCCGGGAACCAAACCCGGGGCCTCCCATATGGTAAACGGGAGCCCTACTGATTGAGCCACAGCCGCTTCCCGACATAGCATTTTGAAAATTAATTTTCATAATTTCTGGACCAAGGTAAAATTTAAGATATATAATATAATATTCAGTAGACATGATATATCTAAATATATGCACACATAAATGATACATAGCCACAAAATAAAGCTGTGTAGAAATGTAACTTATCTCTCTACAACTGAATATAACTTAGTGTTTGAGTCCATATTGGATTTGATATGGAAATCTTATTCCATTCACTTCAGTCATTTCCAGATTTTTCCCAGATCCATTTTGTGTAAATACTAAGTTGAGTTCAGGTTGTCATTCCCTTTTTCCCCTGGGGTGATCTAAGTGATAGATGTATTTATTATCTAGCATTTGCTGATATGGCAAGTAGTTGGAAAGCCCACTCTCGTACAGCCATTGCCTCTCCACTAGGCATGGGTTTATGATTTCTTGGCTATGTACTGGAAAGCGAGGCCCAGGTTTTCTGTGCCTTGAGATCCACTCAGTTCTCGGAGATTTGCACATCAAAGACTCCTTCTTGATTTCCTCTTTGTCTCCGCTCCACCTTAGCCAGAACCACCACTGGGACCAGCCTCCTGCCTGGCCAATCTCACTGGTCAGGGGAAACTTGTGGGCAGGAAAACTCACTGCTTGCTCCATCTTCATATGCCTGTCATTTTGTCCAGAACCTTGACTGACAGATGCTTAAAAAATTTTTTCTCTTGAGAATATTCTCGTTGTCGTGAGTTTCCAGAGACTTCTTGAAACTCAAAGCTAAGTATAACTCCTTTTTGGGCTCTAACTATAATAATCCTCATCTTTCCTGGAATAAAGAGTGCCTCACACTGAATGTGGGAGGGTCATGTGCACACAAATGAGGCAGGAACCTCAGTTAATATCTTCAAATACCATCCTACCAACACATGACTATGTAAAAAGATTTATAACTTTGTGGTCATTTAAATCAGGATAACATAGTAGCCTCAGAGGCCAGTTTTTTTTTTTTTTAGAGAAGGTGTAGGTTTACAGAAAAACTATGCAGAATATGTAGAGTTCCCATGTATCCCCTATTATTAACAACTTGCATTAGTGTGGTAAGTTTATTACAATTGATGAAAGAATATTATTATAATTGTACTATTTACTATAGTCCTTGGTTTCCATTAGGATTCCCTGTTTGTGTTGTATAGTCATGAGTTTTTGCTTTTAATTTCTATTTTGGTAGCATACACAACCTAAAATTTCCACTTTCACCACATTCAAATATATAATTCAGTACTATTAATTATTAATTACATTCACAATTATGTACTACGACCATCATCACCACCCATTACCAAACTTTTCCGTCACCCCAAATTGAAACTCTGTACAACTTAACTCCCCATTCCCTACACCCATCTCTGCCCCTGGTAACCTATATTCTACTTTCTGTCTATATGAATTTGCTTATTCTGGTTATTTCATATCAGTGAGACCACACAATTTCTATTCTTTTGGCTCTGCCTTATTTCACTCAAAATGATGCCTGCAAGGTCCATCCCTGTTGTCACATGTATCAGAACTTCATTCCTTTTTCCAGGTGAATAATATTCCATTGTATGTATATACCACTTTTTTTTTTTTTTTTTTTTTTGGTTCATTGGTTAATGGACACTTCGGTTTCTTCCATCTTTTAGCAATTATGAATAATGCTGCTCTATCAGTGTGCAAATATCTGTTTGACTTCCTACTTTCAGTTTTGGGGGTATATACCTGAAATGGGAGTGGGATTGTAGGGTCATATGGGATAATTCTATACTTAACTTTTTTTTTTTTTTTTTTGAGGTACTGAGGCCAGGGATTGAACCCAGGACCTTGTATGTGGGAAGCGGGTGCTCAACCACTGAGCCACATCAGCTCCCCTGAGTTGGTTAAGTTGATTGAGTTGGTTGAGTTGGTTTTTTCATTTGTTTGTTTCTTGTTTGTTTTTGTTTGTTTGTTTTTGTTTTTAGGAGGCACCTGGGACCAAACCTGGGACCTCCCATGTGGGAAGCAGGCACTCAATGCCTTCAGCCACATCTGCTCCCTATCTTCTTTTTTTTAAACAAATCAATTTTATTGAATTGTATTAATAAAGCAAACAACCATCCATAGGGTACAATCAATGGTATTTGGTATAATCATATAGTTGTACATTCATCAATTCAATTATTATTAGAGAATTTTCATTAATCCAATATAATAATAATAAAAAAAAACAGACAAACAAAAACTCATCACCTCTCAATCTCTTTATGCTTCCTCTGCCATACATTGCAGCTATTCTGTTTCTCTCTAGTTTATTTGTATTTATATTTTGCATAGATGGGAGTCAAGCAATATGTAGTATCCTGTGCCTAGTTTCTTTTCCTTAGTATATTTCCTTTCTTTTTTTACCCGTACTGGAAGATATTACTATATTACTGTATATTACTGTCCATAGTTTGCTTTGGTTGTGTTTTTATCTAATATTAACATCTTGTAATATTAACATACATTTGTTCAGTTTCAAAGAAAAGCAGTCTTACATATGCGATATTGCCCATATTCTTATTTCACACAAGGTTTCACTATGCTATACAGTCCTATGTTACATTTTTTAGCTTTCCTTCTAGTAATATACCTGACCTTAGAGTCCCTTTCAACCACTGTCATACCCATATAATAGCACTACTAGTAACAAACTCTATGATGTGCTTTCACTGTTTCTATTCATTTCTAAAGATTAATGAACAACATTTTTACTAGTTCTGCATAGATTAACCATCAGCTTTCCATTCTCTAACCTCATTCTATTTTCTGCTGCCCTATATTCCAGTTATTAACTTCTTGAGTTTACACAATGTATTTAGTTCGTAATAGCACAACCACACAGTGTCCTTTTGTGTCTGGCTTGCTTCATTCAACATTATCTCCTCCAGGTTCATCCATATTGTCATATGCTTCATGACTTCATTTCTTCTTAGAGTTGCATAATATTCCATCATGTATATATACCACAATTTGTTTTACCATTCATTGGTTGATGTACACCTGGATTGTTTCCATCTTTTGGCAATTTTGAATAGTGCCGCTCTGAACATCGGTGTGCAGATGTCTGTTCGTGCCTGTCTTCTGAGTTTTTCTGGGTAAATACCTCATAGTGGTATTGCCAGGTCACGTGGTGACCCGCTGATTGTTTAGAAGTATGTTGTTTACCTTCCCCTCGTTTGCTAATTTCCCTTTCCTTTCTATTGTTGTTGTCCGCTTTCATTCCATTATGATCTGAGAAGGTGCTTTGTATAAATTCAGTGTCTCTTTATATTTATTGAGACCTGCATTGTTATCTAACATGTGGTCTATCCTGGAGAAAGATCCATGAACACTTGAGAAGAATGTATAACCCACTGCTTTGGGATACAACGTTCTATATATGTCTGTTAGGTCTACCTCATTTATCATATTGTTCGTTTTCTGTTTCCCTGTTGACCATCTGTCTAGTTGTTCTATCTAATTTGTGAGTGGTGGGTCAAAGTCTTGAATTATTATTGTAGAGATGTCTATTTCTCCCTTCAGTTTTGCCAGAGTTTGCCTCATGTATTTTGGGGCACCCTGGTTAGTTGCATAGATATTTATGACTGTTATTTCTTCCTGGTGGATCGTCCCTTTTATTAATATATAATGGCCTTCTGTATCTCATATAACTTTTTTGCATTTAAAGTCAGTTTTGTCCAATATTAGTATAGCTACCCCTGCTCTTTTTTGGTTACTGTTTGTGTGGAGTATCTTTTTCTAAGCTTTTACTTTCAGCCTATTCGTATCCCTGGGTCTAAGGTGAGTCTCTTGTAGGCAGCATATGGATAGCTTTTTTTTTTTTAATCCCTTCTGTCAGCTTATATCTTTTGATTGGGGAGTTTAATCCATTCATATTCAGTGATATTACTGTAAATGTATTCTTTACTTTCACCATTTTATTCTTTGGTTTTCATATGTCATATCTTATTTTCATCTGTCTTCACTCTTTAGGTTATCCTTTCTGCTGTTTTATCTCCTATACTTTCCTCCAAGCCTCTCTCTCCTGTCTTTTTCTTTCAGGCTGTAAGGCTTCTTTAACATTTCCTGAAAAGGTGGATTCTTTTTTATGAACTTTCTTAGTTTCTATTTGCTTATGAATATTTTAAACTTACCTTCATATTTGAAGGACAATTTTGCTGGATAAAGAATTCTCGACTGGCAGTTTTTCTCTTTCAGTGTCCTAATTATTTCATACCACTGTCTTTTCGCCTGCATGGTTTCCGATGAGAAATCTGCACTAAGTCTTATTTGGTGTCCCTTGTGTGTTATGATTTGCTTCTCCCTTGCTGCTCTCAGAATTTTCTCTTTCTCTTTGACATTTGACAAATTCTGCATAGTCTGTATCTTGGAGTAGGTCTATTTGGATTTATTTTTTTATTTTTATTTTTTTAAGATTTTATTTATTTATTCATTTATCCCCCCCTTGCTGCTTGTGCTCGCTGGGTCAGCTAACCACGCCGTGCGGGCAGGCTTGCCTTCACCAGGAGGCCCCGGGAACTGAACCCGGGGCCTCCCATATGTTAAACGGGAGCCCTACTGATTGAGCCACAGCCGCTTCCCATGGATTTATTCTTATTGGGGTATGCTGCTCTTCTTGGATACATAAGTTACTTTCATGAGAGTTTGGAAATTTTCAGCCATTATTTCCTCAAATAATCTTTCTGCCCCTTTTTCCTTCTCTTCTTCTGGAACTGCCATGACATGTATGTTATCATTCAACTCCCTGAGCCCTTGCTCAATTTTTCCCTTTCTTTTCTCTCTGTTCTTCTCTCCAATTATGTCTGTTCTGTTTTCTGCATCGCTTATTCTCTTTCTATCATTTTGAGCCTGCTGTTATATGCCTCTAATGTGTTTTGTTTTGTTTTGTTTTGTTTTAATCGCACCTATTGTGTCTTTCATTCCCTTAAGCTCTGTTATTTTTTTTTAAAAACAAATATCTGGGATTTTTTTTTTTTAAGATTTGTTTACTTTTTATCCATTTTAAATCCCTCCTCCCCCCTGTTATTGCTGTTTTTTTGTCCATTTGTTGGGCACTTCTCTGTCTGTTTCCTGCCCTTTCCTCTCATCCTTCTCCTCCTGTCCTCACCAGATTCGATCCTGGGAACCTCCGATGTGGGAGAGAGGCATTCTGCCACCTGTGCTACCTCAGTTCCTGGTTTTTCGGCATGTCTCGTCTTAGCTCTCCCTTGTGTTACTCTCCTCTTACATCATCATCTTGCTGCATGGTTCGACAGGCCTGACGGCGCGCTCGTGCACCTTCTATATTTTTCTTTATTTTACCAGGAGGTCCCGGAGATCAAACTCAGGTCCTTCCATATGGGAAACGGATGCCCAACCATTTGGGCCACATCTGCCCCCTAGCTCTGTTATTTTTCTATTCAGGTTTTCATATTCTTCTTTGTTCTCGCTCAGTGTCTTCTTGATGTTCTTTATCTCTTTAGCCATATTGGCTTTCCACTCGTTAATTTGATTTTGGAGATTTCCAATTTGGATGCCTTTTATATGTTTTTCTTCTTAATTACACTTGCTAGGACTATGTTGAATAACAGTGGTGACAATGGGCATCCTTGTCTAGTTTGTGATCTAGAGGGAAAGCTTTCAGTCTTTCACCATTGAATATGATGTTTGTGGTAGGATTTTCATATATACCCTTTAACATGTTGAAGAGGTTTCCTTCTCTTCCTAGTTCTCTAAGTGTTTTTATCAAGAAGGGATGCTGGATTTTGTCACATACCTTTTCTGCAACAGCTGAGTTGACCATATTTTTTTGTTTTGTTTTGTTTTGTTTGTTTTGTTTTGTTTTGTTCTGTTAATGTGGTGTATAATATTAATTGTTTTTCTTATGTTGACCACCCTCACATATCTGGGAAAAATCCCACTTGATCCTGCTATATAATTCTTTTAATGTGCTATTGGATTCAGTTTGCTACTATTTTATTGAGGTTTTTGCACCTATATTATAATGGTTATTGGTCTGTAATTTTCTTTTCTTGTGGTGCCTTTATCCGACTTTGCTATTAAGGTGATGTGGGTCTCATAGAATGAGTTAGGTAGTGTTCCCTCCTCTTCAATATTTTGGAAGAGTTTGAGCATGACTGGTATTAACTATTTCTTGGAATATTGGGTAAAATTCCCCTCTGAAGCCATCTGTCCCTAGACTTTTCTTTGTTGGGAGGATTTTGATTACTGATTCAATCTCTTTACAATTAAATAGTTGTTAATTTGTTGAGATCTTCTATTATCTCATGAGTCATTGTAGATAATCTGTGTTTGTAGGACTTTGTTTCATGTAGGTTATCTAATATGTTGGCAAATAGTTTGCATATTATCCTCTAATAATTTTTTTTTTTTTTTTAATTTCTATATGGTTGGTAGTAATGCCCTTCTTTCATTTCTGGTTTTAGTTATTTGTGTCTTCTCATTTTTTCTTTGTCATTCTAGCTAAAGGTTTGCAAGTTTTGTTGATCTTTTCAAAGGACAAACTTTGTTGGTTTTGTTGATTCTGTTTTGTTTTGTTTTTTTGTTGTTTTTTTTTTTTTGTTTGTTTGTTTTTTTAACCTCTATTTCATTGATCCATTGATCTCTGCTCTAATCGTTGTTATTTTCTTCTTTCTGCCCACTATGGGTATAGTTTGCTTTTCAGTTTCTTGATCGTCCAGTTGTCAGGTGAGATATCTGATAGGAGATCTTTCTTCTTTTTTAATGTAAATATATAGAGGTATAAGTTTCCCTCTTGGCAGTGCCTTTGGTGCATCCCATAAGTTTTGGCATTGTGTTTTCATTTTCATTCACCTCAAGATTTTTCCTTTTTCCCTTGTGATTTCTTCCTTAACCCATTGGTTGTTTAAGAGTACAGTGTTTAGTTTCCCCATTTTTGTGAATTTTGTAGTTCTCCCTCTGTTATTGATTTCTAGCTTCATTCCATTGAATGAACATTGTCTGATTTCAATATATCCCCCACCCCCACCCCCAAGCTCACTCCCTCATCTGTTTGCTCATTGTTTCTACTTGTTGTTTGCTTGTTGTCTGCTCCTTGTTTTTACTCATTGTCTGTTTGTTTTTTCTTTAGGAGGCACTGGGAACCAAACCCGGTACCTCCCATGTGGGAGGCAGGCACTCAGCTGCTTAGCCATATCCACTCTCTGCTTGTTTTTGTTTGTTGTCTGCTCCTTGTTTGCTCATTGTCTTGCTCTTACTTGGGTTTTTTTTTTTTTTTTTGCTCGTTGTCTGCTCATTGTTTTTGCTCATTGTCTACTTATTGTTTTTGCTCGATGTCTGCGCATTGCTTTTTGTCTTCTTTAGGAGGCACCAGGAACTGAACCAGGGACAGCGGGCAGGCACTCAACTGCTTGAGCCACATCCACTCCCTGATTTCAATATTTTTTAATTTATTGAGGCTTGTTTTGTGACATAATATATGGCGTATACTGGAGAATGGTCCATGTGCACTGGAGAAGATATGTATTCTTCTATTGTGTGTGGTATACTATATATGTCTGTTAGGTCTAATTGGTTTAGAGTAACATTTTAAGTCTTATATTTCCTTATTTATTAATCTTCTCATTGTTCTATTCTTTATTGAAAGTGGTGTATTGAAGTCTCCTACTATTAAGGTAGAACCATATATTTCTCCCTTCAAAACTGTCAATATTTGTTTCATATATTTTTGCACTCTGCCATTAAGTGCATATATATTTATAATTGTTATGTCTTCTTGTCGTATTGACCCCTTTATTAGTATATAGTGATCTTCTTTGTCGTGCATAAGTTTTTGACTTTAAGTCTGTTTTTTTCTGATTTTAGTATAGTGACTCCAGCTTTTTCTGTTGCTATTTGCAAGGTATATTTTTCCCATGTTGTATTAGTCAGCCAAAGGGGTGCTGATGCAAAATACCAGAAATCTGTCAGTCTTTATGAAGGGTATTCATTTGGGGTAGAAGTCCACAGTTACCAGGCCATAAAGCGTAGGTTTCTTCCCTCACCAAAGTCCATTGCCACATGTTGGAGCTAGACAGCTGCTGACATTTGCCAGGGTTCAGGCTTCTTGGGTTCCTCTCTTCCTGGGGCTGCGTTTCTCTCCAGGCTTGGCTCCTCTGTTTCCTCCACAAGTCAGCTGTAGACTATGAGGCTCTCTAGGCTTTGCGTCTCTCCATAAGGCCAGCTGTAGACTATCAGGCGAATGGCTTATCTCTATCCTGGGGCCTTCTCTCCTTCCTCACGACCAAGCTCTCTTACTTCCTCGGGGCTCCATCTCAAGACTCCACCATCAAAACTGATCCCTCTGTCCTTTGCTTGCCTTTCATATTTGATTCCCGCCCCACCAAGGAGTGGGGCTCAACACCCTACTGACGTGGCCCAGTTAACGCCCTAATCATAACTTAATCATGCCCAGATTAGCAGACCAGTTTACAAGCATGATCCAATATCTATTTTTGGAATTCATAATTACATCAAACTTCCAAACAGTTATACATGTCTAATAATGCAGGACTTTCTTCTGCTAGTTTGCTGTTTTGTCTTTTTAAGTCTTATACATTTTTGACCTTCAGTAATTCTGTTAATACCTATTTTCATACTTATTTGATTTTTTGTATTATACTATTTTTAGTCCCTTCTTATTTCTTTCTGTATATATTTCTCATATATTTTCTTTTTGGTTATCATGGGTGTAATGGTTAGGCTAATGTGTCAGCTTGGCCAGGTATTGGTGCTCAGTTGTTTGGTCAAGCAAGCACTGGGCTCATTGTAATACAAGGGCATTTCTGTCGGCAATAAGTGATGTCTCATCCAATCAGTTGAAGGCCTTAAAAGGAGAAGTGATTTCAGTATTCAGAGAGAGAATCCCCATCTCTACTTCAGATAGCCAGTGTCTCCTGGGGAATTCAACAAGGACCTTCATCTGAGTCCCTGGCTTGCAGCCTCCTCTACAGAATTTGGACTTGTGCATCCTGACAATCATGTGAGACAATTTTATAAAATCTCATACTATTTACAGATATCTCCTGTCCATTCTGTTGCCCTAGAGAGCCCTAACAAATACAGTGTGGCTAAACTTGAACATCCTAAATCTACCATAATCATATTTGATTTAATAGCATCCTAACGTCACTAGCGTACACATACACTGCTCCTATACCTCTCCATCCCCCCCACCTCTTTGTTGTACTTATTACATATTATATATTTATACATTATATCTCCAAAACCATAGATTTATCATTACTTTTTTTTCTATCTGGTTGCACCATCGTCTTTTTGGTGCATCACTTCGCTGCTTGGGGGCCTGTGCCTTGCCCTGCAGGTCTGGGATGCCTTTTTTCTTCTTTTATCAAGAGGTCCTGGGGATCGAACCTGGGTCCTCCATATGGTAAACAGGAGCTCAATTACTTGAGCCACAGCTGCTTCCCTATCATTACTTTTAATTACTTTGCATTTTATAACCTGTAAAGAGTAAAAACTGGAGTCGAATACCAAAAAAATATGTATAATAGTATTGGAATTTATAATTACCCATATGGTTACCTTTACTGAATGTCTTTATTTCTTTGTGTTTTACTTTGCCAAAAGACTGCTGATGCAAAGTACCAGAAATGTGTTGGCCTTTAAAGAGGGTATTTATTTGGGGTAAAATCTTACAATTCCAAGGCCATGAAATGTCCAACTCAAAGCACCATAAGAGGTGCTTTCTCACCCTTCAGCTGTCATATGTTGAAGCAAGATGCTGGGCAATCTCTGCCTGGTCTCTGCTGTCCCCTCTGTGCTATACCATCTCCTAGAGCTCAGCTGAGGGCAACGAGGCATAGGGTTTGTCTCTTGCCAGGCCTCTTTTCTCAGGCTTGACTGCACTGCTTTCTTCACAATTTCAGCTGCAAGCTATCATGCAAATGGCTCATCTCTCCCTGGGGCCTCAGCTGCTTGAGACTCTCCTTTCTGTCACATGGCAGGATCAAAAATGGCAGAACTCTCTTTTTCAGTGTGTCTCCATTTTTTATCAGACCCAGCAAGAGGGTGGAGATTCAGCCTGAGTCACATCTCATGAAGGTAGTCCAATTGAAAGAGGGTCTCATATCCACAAGAGTGGAGCAGCCCACAGACATAATTTTTCTCTTTTTGGGATTCATAAAATAATTACAAACTGCCACACTCTGTGTTGCTTTGATCCATTGTCTAGTGTCCTTTCCTTTCAGTCTGAAGAGCTTCTTTTAGCATTGCTTGTAGGACAGCTCTAGTGGTGATGAACTGACTTAGCTTTTGTTTATCTGGAAATGTCTTAATCTAGCTCTTATTTTTTTAAGGAAAGTCTCACTGGATATAAAATTCATTGTTGGCAATTTTTTTCTTTGGCCACTTTAAATCTTTCCTTGCACTTCCTTCTAGCCTCAATGATTTCTGATGAGAAATTGGCTTTTCATCTTATTTGGATTCTCATATACATAAGTTGTGGCTTTTCTCTTGCAGCTTTCAAGAGTTTGACTACTATGTTTCTGAGCATGGTACTTTTTGGATTTATGCTCTTTGGTTTCATTGAGCTTTTTGGAATTGCATATTCAATTCTTTCATTAACTTTGGAAAGTTTTCAGCCGTTATTTCTTTGAATATTCCTTCTGCCCCTTTCTCTTTTTCTTCTCCTTCTGGGACTTCCATAATGTATATATTGGTATACTTGACAGTGACCCATAGGTCTCTTAGGCTCTGTTCATTTCTTTGATTTCTTTTTTCTTTTTGCTTCTCTGTGTAAATCATTTCAATTGTCTTGTCTTTGAGATCACCAATTCTTTCTTCCGCCAGAGCCAATCTGCTCTTAATACCCCCTAGGGAATTTTTCATTTTAGTTATCATCTTCAATTCCAGTATTTTTATTCCATTCCTATTGAGAATCCTAAAGAGATTCTTACATATTCATTCACGGTTTTCCTCATATCCTTTAGTTCTTTCTCTGTGTTTCCTTCGCCTTGTGCATATTGCATATCAATTTCTTAAAGTCTTTGTCTGGAATTTCTGAAGTGTAGTCCTCTTCGTTGGTGGTTTCTTGTTCCTTTTGATGGGCCGTGATTTCCTGTTCCTTTGTTTTATGATCTTTTGTTGCATACTGAACATTTTAATATTTTAAAGTGTTAACTCTGAGCTGTCTGTCCCTTAAGTTTGTATCCAGCTGGTGATATGACAGAGTGTGGTGGTTTTAGCTGTATGTACCCCAGAAAAAACATGTTCTTAAATCTAATCCATTCCTGTGGGTGTTAACCCATTGTAAGTAGGACCTTTTGATGAAGTTACTTCAGTTAAAATGTGTTACACCTCAATTAGGATGGGTCTTAGTCCTATTACTAGAGTCCTTTAGAGAATGAAATTCAGACAGAGAAAGCCATTAAGCTGATAATGAATCTAGAATGTTTAATAAGGTTGGTTGTAAATATGTGGTAATGGTAGAGTTGATGCTAGCACATTGTAATCAATATAACAAACACTGCTGATTTATAAATGTGATTGTTCCTGAAAGGAGTAGTCTAGGGAAGTTAATGTTAATTGAAAAACAGCTAGAGGATAGTCTTGGGAACTGTATAACATAGTGATTTTGGTGGTAGATGAAAATGTGGTTAATAATATAAATATAAGAATGTTCTATTACAAGGTTTAGAATATGTTGATACATTGGAAAAATACAACTAATATAATTTATAGACTATAGTTAACAGTAATGTAATTTTTTTAGCAAAGGCAAAGAGGTTACTATATCAATGCTAAAGGTTAAAAAAAGAATATGGGTTTGGTTTTTTTTTTTTTCATCATTTTCTTCATTAACAAGGAGACCTTGGTCACGTCATTTAACCAATCTGTGCTCATTTATGTATCCTTCTGAACACTGGAGAAACAATTGAGTTTGTTCTTAGGATGAAATGAGATAAACGTGCCTGGACAGAATGTTTTAAAGTAATGCTTCCATAATTTGTTAAGCTGCCCTTTTTCTGTTATTTCATTTTTTTGAAGCTGAAATAAAGTTTACTTTTTTTTTGGGGGGGGTACCATGGGCTGGGGATTGAGCCCCGGACCTCATATATGGGGAGCTGGCACTCAACTACTGAGCCACATTGGCTTTCCTGAGTTGATTTTTTGTTTGTTTTGCTTGTTGTTTGTTTTTGTTTTTTTCAGGAGGCACTGGGAACAGAACCCAGGACCTCCCATGTAGTATGTGGGCACTCAACCACTTGAGCCACATCTGCTCCCCTAAAGTTTACTTTTAAGAAAAGAAAGAAAAAGAGCAAACAAAAACAAATAAACCATAAAATATGGGACTGTATAACACAGTGAACCCTGTCGTGGATGTTGAACTGTGGTTAACCATACAAATACAAGAACATTCTTTTCATGAATTATAGAAAATGTACAATTCTATTAAAGGTGTTAAAAATAGGGTGATTTATGTGAAAAATATACTTAATGTGGGCTATGGACTATAGTTAGTAGTAATATTTTAATATTCTTTGATCAGTTATAACAAAGGTAGCACATTAATGCAAAGTGTCAACAATAGGGTGGTATATGAGACTGCTGTATTTTTTGCATGACTTTTCTGTAAACCTAAACCTTTTCTAATATAAATAAATAAATAAATAAACAAACCAAAGCACAAAGCACCTTTCACAGTCTTTGCAAATTGGCTTTGCTTTGGCTAGTGGCTTTCTTCAGAGCTTAGCCCTCCAATCAAGAGGATCAGTCCCAGGCCAATGTAAAGTACAGGATCCTCTCTGTCTTATCGGAGTCTGAGTGGAGCTGTGGAGCCTCCTTCTTTTCCTAGGCTTGTGCTTGGTCTTCACCTTATGAATTGCCCTCTTTACAGTTTATAGGAGTTGGCATGCTTTCTCTAATCCCTTTGAAATAGACTTTCACCCCTCCTGGGTTCTCTGTTATATAACAATGCAGGTATTCCTTTACTCCATACCACTTGGACTTAATTGTTTCTTATACTTCTTATTCAAGAACATTAAATATGGACTAACAACGGCTTAACTAAAGGTTGAAAGCAAAACTGGCAATAGACTGGGTGGTTTCTGCCCCTCACTAGCTGTGTAACCTTGAGCTAATCACTTGATCTCAGTTTTGTCATCTGTAAAATGGGGATAATAAAATGAGGATTGTAAAATGGGGACAATAGTAGGAAGATTAAAGAAATTATGTATGCGACCATAACATATTACCTGACTCAATAAATGATAGCTTTAAGAATTTTATCCTCTCCAAGCTCCTCCGCACAGATTTCTTTCCAATCACTTTCCATCAAGGCTCCCTTTTCCTAAAATAACTTTCAGACTCATTACTACATAAGTCATTACAGTTGGGCTATTGATTTTTAGTATGAATCATTACTGTTAATTTAATAGCCTCCCACACAGACATAGACTAATGTGTCGGGTGATTATCTGGCCAAGCCACATTCATGTGGCTCTGAAGAGACCCTACCTCCAAGAGAATCTAGTGCAGGGCTTACAAGGACTCAGCCAATAGACAAGAGAGAAAAGGAATAGAAAAGGAAAGATTAGAGTTCACTCTTCAGTTTTCCACTTGACAGATGGCCCCTGGCAGATCTGTCTCAGCTGTGGCAATAAGTATTAGTAAAAAGATGTGTGAACAAGCTCTAAGCAGGTTGAACTTAAAAGATTATGCCAACAAGGACTGGGGGGCGGACAGTCTTATTTGTTCAGGACTAAGCCATGACTGATCACAGCATTGGCTCTGGGAAGTGGGGCCTGGAAGCTCCTGCTGACAGTGATCTTATCATTCGTGCATGATACTTTCATTAATGGCTGGCTTTGCTGCTCTTTTTCCAATATGTTGCATACCAATATAATTTCTGTCAGTTATCAGGCCCTAATGTCATCTAGACCCTGAAATTGTGTTATTGAACTGACATTCATTGTCAAACCTTTATAAGATAAACCTTTTTCTCCTCATGGTATAAATGTGTTGAGTCTCCTGTGCTTTGTATAATGAATGGCCCTTTGGCTGATATAACACCTTCATTGTAATCCTTCTCTCTGTTTTTGCCCCTTCTTTCTCTTGCTACCCTCTCCCCATTTTCTTTCTTTCTCTCCTAAAGAACAAAAATGGAAATACTCCTTATTCCTTTATAAAAGACTTTTCATCACAAAGGTGAATCACTATTAGCATGAATAAGCTGGCATTGTATGGGTGAGTGTCCACATGCATTTTTTTTTAAGGAGGTAAGGGGGATTGAACCCAGGACCTTGTACAGGGGAAGCAGGTGCTAAACCACTGAGATATATCCACTCCCCAATGAGAGTTGGTTTTTGTTTGGTTTTGTTTTTAGAAGGTACCAGGGATCAAACCCAGGGCCTCATACATGGGAAGCAGGCACTCAACCACTTGAGCTACATCTGCTCCCCTCCATATGCATTATTAAGCAAGGCTCTTAAGACAGCAAGGCATGTACAACCCACAGGGCTTTCCCTCCACCTTGTCCACCCTCCCACTTTCACTCTAAGCAGAAGTTAAATAACTATATTGCTCAAATAAGTAATAAACATCTTGCTAAAAATGTTGCAGTCAGATGAATTTTCATAAAATAAAGATTCTCATGACTTCAATTTTTAAGTCACAGTTGTGTGTCTACACAAAGAGTGAGGGAGGTGTTAGGGGGGAGTGAGGGAGGGGAGCCTCTATTGGCACCCTGGGGCAGAGTGTTATGCTCTGAGTAGATGTAGTAGGACACTTATAGAGGAGGGGAAGCAGCACAGGGGGAGCCTAAAGGCAGCTGAGGCTCACTTCTCTGTCACCAATGGATAGTTGTTGGTCAAATCTGAATTTGAACTTGAACTATCTCTTAATAGTGCTACTAGCATCTTTGTCACTGCTCTTTCTTTGGGTCTTTGTATACCTGTGCCATCTTACTCAGAGTAATCAAGACTGTCAGTTCTGACTTTTCTGTTTTATATCTTGTGTACATTGCTTTATGCAGCAGAGATGCTCCTGAACCATTGTGAATAGCATGTGGTTTTAAATAACATTCAATTTATCTTAATAAAGAAAAGTATAGAGAAGAAAACAAAATTGTTGCAAATCTATCACCCCAATAACCCTGTTAATATTTTTTATATTTACATGATTAGAGAATATATTGTATATAGTACAAAAATGTAAAATGTGCAAATAGTACAAGTTGTAAAGCATCCCCACTGGCCTCACCACCACCCCAATTCCTTAGCCTCTCCCCCAACATTAATAGTCTGCGCAGTGTGCAAAGCATTATTATAAGAATATAGCAATGAATAAGGCATCACTCTGGTCCTTAAAGGGGCTTTCAGTCTAATGGGTTAAAGAATCACAAACAAGACATGTAAATGAGTAGTCAGCAGGGAGTTGGGCAGCCATGAGATATGATGCAAACTGCATTACCCAGAGCTTGGAAACCCATCACTGCAATCATCTTCCCTCCCCTCCATTTCACGCAGCTAACCACATGATCTGAAACATATCTCTGATCTCTTTGCCCAACTTAAGCATTTATAAAATAGATATGATAATTCCTCCCTGGCTGATGAGTTATGAGAACTGAATATCAGAATAGGTCATAAAACACTCCATAACACATAAGGAAGACCAGAAGTATGAGGTTCCATTGTTATCACTATTATTTAAAGGTGTCTTATGGAGAATCAATTTTGACAAAGCTCTAGAACAGAGGGCCACCAACTGCTAGCCCAGATTTGACCCACAGCTGCCTTTTGTTTGACTTGCAGTTTTAAAAAAATAAAAGTTACCAACATTTAAAATCAGGAAAGTTCACATAACAATGACATACCTTGAAAAATCTGAAGAACTACAGGGAGTGTGGTGGTTTGGAACTTATGTACCCCCAGAAAATGATATTCTTAAAGTTAATCCATTCCTTTGGGTGTAGACCCATTGTAAATAGGGTCTTTTGAATGAGGCTGCTTCAGTTAAGGTGTGACACACTTCATTCAGGATGGGTCTTAATCTTTTTACTGGAGTCCTTTATAAGAGAATGAAATTCAGACAGAGAGAGAAAGCCACAGAAGTAAGAAGCTGAAATCGATGAACCTGGAAGAGAATGGAGAGAACAGCGATGCCGCCATGTGCCTTCCCGTGTGGCAGAGGAGTCAGGGATTGCTGGCAGTCAGTCTTCAGGAAGAAAGCATCACTTTGGTGATGCCTTGATTTATACATTTTTCTCAGCCTCAAAACTATTGCCATTGTTAAAAGCCAACCCATTTTTGATATTTGCTTTCAGCAGCCTCTAAAACTAAAACAGGGGGCCTGCATTCCCCCATGACAAACTTCTTCAGAGTTGAGGAACTGTTGCTCCATTATCATATGCCCCCTTATCATGTGACACAAACCCCCCAACTTCTTTTTGCAGCCCCAACATTGAAGACAGATGTCATTTGTCACTTATTATCGTGCTTGTCCTTTCTTAGAGTAGAAAAATATTTTCAGAACCCACATTCCTTTGAAAAGTAGGAAGGCAGGAAAGCTACTCCAAGAGAGCCACAAGATTTTTCTTATACCTGCCTGCTTCCCTCAAGGCACTGAAAAGTTTGCAATCCTAATTCAAGACCAGCAGAATATTCAAACTGAAAGGGACTCTGGAGGTCAGCTAATTTAACCCCCAGATGCCTTCTGATTGATCATTATTAATTTTAAATGCACCAACTTAAAGCTAACACAGATTCACAATTACATTAAAAGAAATTCATGTCACACAAATCACATTTTTTTCTTGATTTATGAACTTTTTCACCATATACATCAGTGTGTACTGTAATACCTTCAAAGGGGGCAAGTTGATAGAGATCATTCCAAATGCAAAAATGTAGCACTGGTCACAGAAGTCAGCCCTCCAGGGGCTGGAAGAGAATAGCATAGGTCAGAAAGAAATGCTGGTTGTTGATGGTGTGGCCTAGTGGAGTTTGTGAGTCCAGGTGCATGATCTTGAGCAGGTTGTTATCCCGTCTTAGTTTATAATCTGTAAAATGGGTAGTGTTAAGTTACATAATAAAATAAAATGTTTAGCATATAGTAAAATGCTTAAGCAGTAAGGACTATCATTGTTATTACTATTAGAGTAATAATTCTGGATCCCCAGGTTTTTTAGTCATTTAGTCATTCAGCACAAATGTGTTAAGCAGTGTAATCATGGATAAGACACTTGAGACCTCTGAGTCCCACTATCCTTATCTGCTTAAAGGAGGAATAATACCTGCCTTTCCTCATCCTAGATGTTAGAAAATCAAAATGCAACTGTGTTTGTGAGCCTCTTTGTGGAGTTTATTGCACTGAACAAATTATTACTACTTTGCTATTAAAAGTTTTAAAATTATTTACAACTATGGTTTGTTGCTTTTTTTTTTTTTTTTTTTAAGATTTATTTATTACTTTCCCCATCCCCCACCCCCCATTGTCTGCTCTCTGCATCCATTTGCTATGTGTTCTTCTGTGACTGCTTGTCTTCTCTTTAGGTGGCACCAGGAACCAATCCTGGGACCTTCCAGAGTGGGAGAGAGGTGCTCTATCTCTTGTGCCACCTCAGCTCCCTGGTCTGCTGTGTCTCTTGTTGTCTCTCCTCTATGTCTCTTTTTGTTGTGTCATCTTGCTATGCCAGCTCTCCGCACAGGCCAGCACTCCTGCATGGCCCAGCACGCCACTCGGGCCAGCTTGCTGTGCAGGCCAACTTGCCTTCTCCAGGAGGCCCTGGGAAACGAACCCTGGACCTCCCATATGGTAGATAGGAGCCCAATCGCTTGAGCCACATCCACTTCCCGTAACTAGGGTTTTAAATGGTGCTTATGATATCCCAAGTTATTTAACCTTCATTAGGGTATGCATTTTTCTGAAGCTTGTCAAATGAACTAAGTGTCTAATCTTATCCAACCAAAATATTTAGATAAGTCCAGAATAGCTTTTCTTGTGTACCTTTACTTTGTCTGCATGGCAGAAATTAAATCAGTTGAGAGAATGCTAGTTTTGAAGAATAGACTAATAAATACTTTGCATTTTTGTGTTTTCCTTAAGGAAAATAAGAATTATCAGGATATCACAAAACATGCCAGTTTTGCTAAAATACAAATTGAGGTCAGAAGCAGACATAGATTGCTCATGTACTGTCTACCGTGATGTACCTTTATTGCTTCACAAGAGGCCATCGTTTGGGAAGCTGTGGGGAGGTCCTCATTTGCATTGTCCCGGGAGCCTGCACTGGAGGAAAGAACCAGGGGCAGGCCAGGGCCTTACCAGCAGGGCACATGTGAGCATGTGTTATATACCCACAGGAGTGTCTTCATATTTTGATCAATGTATAGAATGTACTTTGCTACAACTGGTATCTCTCTGCTATGACAGTCAGTATCTGGAAGATGCAACATTGTACAATGTGATTCTGAACTAGGTTGACCTGCTTAGAGCAAGGCATCTGGAGCTAATATTAGGTCATGACCAAAGAGAGTGTGATTGTCCATTCATCCACCCATCCATCCATTCATTTATTCAGCAAATGATGAGTGCTTGTGATGTTCTGGACATAAGCATTTTAATAGGGAAACAAGTGGACAATACCCCTGCCCTTGTGGAGTTTACATTTTATAGGGAGCAATTGAAATTAAACAAATAGTTTAAATAAACAGGCAAACTATTTACATATTGTGGGTATTAGGGCAATAACACATGTATACCATGATGTACCTTAATAGAGAGGAGACAATATTTCCATTTGAGCAGGCCTCTCTGAGGATGATGATCTTGAGCTAAGACGTCACTGTACATGTTAGCCAATTGCAAGGACAGGGGGGAAAGCGTTCCAGGCAGAAGGAACAGCAAGTACAAAGGCCCAAAGATGACAAAAGGTTTGGCATGTTTGGGGAACAGAAGAGAGGCCTTAAGCAAGGAAAAGAGTGGCATGGCATGAAGCTGAAAAGTTTGGGTGGGGACCTACCACCATCATTTCTCACCTGGACTACTGAAATAGCACACAGACTGAAATGATGGCTTGGGCTGGAGTCAAAGCAATAAAAGAACTAGAAGGGTTTAAAATGTATTTTAGAGATCAGAGTAATAGAACTGGCTGATAGATTGAACATCAGGAATGAGGAAAAGAGAAAAACCAAGGATGATTCCAAGATTTCTGGCTTAAGCAACTGGGTTGATTGTGGTGCCATTTTCTGGGGCTTAAAAGTTAAATAACTTGCCAAGCTCACTCAGCTAGGAGATTGTAGTCTAATCTGTGTGAGTTCACATTCTTAGTTTTGTTTTTGTTTTAACTTTCATCTTATCTTTATTATAGTTAGTGGTTCACACACTTCTGTCTTATTAGACTCAAAGCTCCTTGAGTATATAAAGATTTAATGTATCTTTATATCTATCTAGTACCCAGCCACATTATAGAGAATAAGGAATTGCTAATTGAAAGTTTTGGACTCTGCCTGAGAATGGGTCTGGTTTTCTGCCTATTCTGTTAAAAAACAGAGAAGTAACAGTAGAAGAGGACAATTCACTGGGCTTTGGGAGCAATTTTCTTAATTTTTTATCTGTGAAGTGAAATTATTAGGTTAGATTTCCAAGATCTCTTCCAACTTGGCAATTAAATTCTCATTTAGATTAAATTTTTAGTAAACATACTGACATTCAGAATTAAATAATATTTTACCTGTGGTATTTTTGATGAATAGTACTGTGATGGACTTTCATCTCACAACTAGAAGTCAGAAATTTAGGGATGCTTTTTCTCAAGCATTTCTTTTGAGTAATATGTTTCTCTGGAGTTTCTTAGTTCTGTGAAGTAAGATTAGGTTATAAACTGTATCTTGTAATGCCTGGGCTAAGACTATAAAGCCCAAACATGCTTGCAGTGAACCCTAATTTGTTTCAGATCGTGCTTGGACCTCCCACCCAGGTGTTCTGTATTGCTTTGCTTATTTCTCCAGACCCACCCAGGTCCCACCCAGGATATGGACAGATTTCTACAGATTAGGGAATGGAGACATTTCAATGGTCCCAACCTGCCTGGTAACTCTGCCATCTGGGGCTCAATCAGTTTGACCAGGCCTAGGATTCTGTTGCTATCACAGGAAATCTCTACTTTCTCAAAGCAGTGCATTCCTGAAATTTGCTTCATAAGGTATATCATATTTACCCATAGAAACAATGGGATAGTGATCTTGGCAAAGAATTTGGCAGGCCATATCTTATGTATATCCAACATGTGAGTAAAGCAAAGTCTAACATGCTAAATCTCTCATCAATATTTTGTAAACCCCTTATTGGACTATAAGCCCCTGAATCAGGATAGTGCAAGGAGCAAAAAAATCCAAACTGAAAAGCCTTAAACAGTAAAGACATTTATTGCCTCACAGAAAAAGACCTCTAGAGGCAGGACCATTCTGGGCTGGTTCAGCAGTTCAGTGATGTCCTTAGGAACCCAGGCTCTTTTCCTTTCTGCTCTATCACCCTCTGCAGATTGCCTTAGCCCTGGGGTATTTCTCCTCATAGTTGCAAGACAGTTGCCACAGTTCTGGGAAACACATGGAGACCAGCAATAGGCCAAAGAAGCAGATCATTTTCTGCATTGTGTCTCTTTTATGAGAGGGAAAGCATTTCCCAGAAACCCCCAGAAGACATAGCCTTGAGCCCCATTAGTCGGGAGATCAGGAAAGCAGTATTTGGTTTTTCAGCTTCTTTTGGAGGAGATAGGCTCTGCCAACAAGGGATAAGGGGGAGGGGAATGGCCCTCAAGGGATAGAAACACTGAATTTGTCTTCCTACACCCAGTTCCAGGCACAGACTAAGCCTCCGCAGTGTCATATTTCACATAAGATACTAGCTATAGTAAATGTTTTTTTGGTTGTCGATGTTGTTTTAGGAGATACCGGGGATTGAACCTGGGACCTTATACATGGGAAGCAGTCGTTCAAACACTTGAGCTACATCCGCTCCCCATAAATGTTTGTTTGTTTTTTTTTAATATATTTTTTATTTTTTCTAAAAGATACTTAGATTACGTAAAATGTTACATAAAAAAATATAAGGCATTCCCATATGCCCCACTCCCCACACCTCCCACTTTTCCCCACATTAACAACTTCTTTCATTAGTGTGGTACATTCATTGCAATTGATGAACACATTTTGGAGCACTTCCACTAATGATGGATTATAGTTTACATTGTAGTTACACTCTCTCCCACTCAGTTCTGTAGGTTGTGGCAGGATATATAATGGCCTGTATCTGACATTGCAATGTGATTCAGGACAATTCCTAGTCCCGAAAGTGCCCCTATCATAAATGTTTTTTAAACATTTACTTTAGTTTAGCTCTCCTGTCTTTTCTGAAATTTAGAAGGACATATGGAATGTTTTGATTGGTACTGGAGAATAGAGATTTCCTTTCACTGTTTAGTTTGATCTTCAATTCTGGGATTATTTGTTAACATAACCATTACAATATCTAACTATTTCAAGACAGCACCAAGAGCTTTGTTTTGCATTCCTTTCCTCTACCTCCCCATCATCAAGTGTTGATGCTTGATGAGATAGTGAAAAGCAGGACGTCTTAACAAATAAGAGTTAGGTTAATTAAACTGAGGGGGGAGGTGTTCCAGGCAGAAGGACCATCATGCACAGAGGCAAATGGGTGTGAAAGAATGCAGTGCTGTCAAGGATTTTCCTGGAGCTCGCTGTGGTAGAGTACAGTGTGGAAGAGCAGAGGTTGAAGGGATATATGCTGTACTAGAAAGTTTGGACCCTTTCCCATTGGCCAGTGGCTTTCTGATTGTGCTCAGGGATCCAGGGAAAGGCTTTGAAGTAGCTATGTGAGGGAGGAGAGAGAACCACCTGGTTGACCTCTGGGCCCCTTCCTCACTCCCATTTCAGTCAGAGCAGCTCTACCTTTATCTATTAGCTATATTGAGCTGCCATGAAAGATTTATGTTTTTTAATGGAGGAGGGGGCAGTGGGGTCATTCCTGTTGATAGGAGAAAATTTTGAAATTTACTCACATAGGTGATTAAGAATCATTAAAGGAGAGTGATATGAGGAGATCTGTGTTTTGAAAGATCACTCCAGTGGCATTATAGAGGATAAACTGAAAGCAGAGAAAGCAGGTAGAATTAATGAGGGTCTGAATTCATGTAGTAAACATAGAGATAGAGGGTAGGGGATAGGTATTTAAAAAGCAGCATGGGTAGGTCACAAAAAATGAGAGGACTAAGGAACAGGGGGAAAGATCTAGGATAATGCTCTCAGTTCAGGTTGAGGAGAACTAGGTAAATGGTGTTCCATGGACAAGGATTGTAGAGGTGTACAGATGGGTTGGAAGGGTGGGGGGTGGATGCTGGTGAGTTTCCTTTTGTGCGTATTTACTTTGAGGTACCTATTTGGCAGTTGGTTTGGACCTCGGGAGCATCAACCAGGCTAGAGGCATAGACTTAGATGCTAATGGGAGCCAGGTCAGGAACAGACTCACCCAGAATGTAGAATGAGAAAGGAAGAGAGAGATGGCTCCAAGAGTTAGAGTAATTTACTTCTCCCAAGCTATATAATATCTAATAAAATAATGTTTTTATTTTACCTTTCAAAATTTAAGAATGTGCCTTATAAGGAAATTTATGCTCAGATTGTGCCAGACAAGTTAACCCTACCAGATTCTTGAGGACAAAGTAAGAGGATGATTAAAGACCAAAATGCAACCAACATCAAAAACTGAGAAAAATAATTCCTATTTTTATGAATTGTGCTTCTGTTTACATTTTCAGTCTTATAGCTGTTTCTTTTATGTTAAAAATCTGCCTTGATAATTCCTAAGATTAACCTTTTTTTCTTTCACAAGGCTTTTCGTATCAGAAATCCTGAGTTAACCAACATTTCATGTGTGTCCATTTCTGATCAGGGCAAGTTTGAGTTAAATAGGCTTAAAAATAGAATTTCAAACAGAACGTTAATAGCTGAATATGCTAATTCTAATTATTCTCCTGCTCTTTCTATGGACGTATATTTATTTTTTATGTCTATCTAAGAATGCAGTCTTTTTCTTTTTTCAATGAAGACTAAAGAGCTGTTCAGATGCAGTTTACATTCTTGTTATGGTGTATGACCTTCTTAATGAAAAGGGTAATTTTAATGAAAACTAATTAATGAATAATTTTAATTAGTAAAGGACTTGTCAGTTTGGAGCAAGAGATTAATGGGTTCTGCATTTAGAAGGGAGGGAGGGTAAGGAGAAGAAAAGGCAGGGAGCACCAGGCCGGTAGTGAGGACAGGCTCCAACTAGACCAGACTTTTCAACTGCATTTGCTCCCATACATTCTTATTCCAAAAAGGATTTGAAGAGAGATTGTCCTTCTCTGTTGTATGTGGATTCCAGGCAAGCAGGTCTTAACCTTGCTTCCCTTCTCATTCTGATCATCTCCCGTCTCCTGTCTAGCTAGGCCTCATTTCTTCACCACCCTAGGTATTTCTGCTTCTACCTTCACAGTCTGCCCCCACCACATCCTGGGGCTGACCTGCTTCTGGCCACCAGTCTTTGCTGTCAGACCATGCTTAGGCAAGCTTGACCTTCCCATACAGCAGTAGCTCCCTCGTGGCTCAACAGGACCTGGTGGTGGATCTGCCGTTTCCAGCTTTCCCAGGCCTTTTGTCTGAGGAACACCCCCCCCCCCCGCCCCTATCCCAATCTCCCCTCTTTGAACAGGGGCTTAACAGAAACTCAGCACCAATGAGAAGCAGAAAATAGGTTTTGATTGTCTGCAGCTTCAAGCCAATTTTGATTCTCGCCTAATCCTTTTAAATATGACATGTTTAAATTAAGAGTAACAGAGACAAAAATGACTTGGGAAAATGATCATGTAATCCTAGCCCATTTCAGTGACACTCTAACATGATTAAGAAAATTGAGTGTCAGATTTGATCAGTGTTGTTGAAGTGAATGACCACCATGCCTGGAGTGGCTGGAATCAAAGTCTCACCCAGCAGAAGTGGTTTTAATGACTGAAGAATCCAGTAACCACAAAAAGCAACTGAACTTAATGCATTGCTGACCTCCTCATTGCATCTCTCTTTTGTCTTTCAGGCACAACATGTTTGATTGCTCTGCTATCAGATAAAGACCTCACCGTGGCCAACGTGGGCGACTCGCGTGGAGTCCTGTGTGACAAGGATGGGAATGCCATTCCTTTGTCTCATGATCACAAGCCTTACCAACTGAAGGAGCGAAAGAGAATAAAGAGAGCTGGTGAGCCTGTAAATGCCTCTTGTTGGTGGACAAGGTGGCTTACTTGAGGTGCTCCTGGGGGATAAAATGGTCAGTTACCTGATCATTGGTAGATCAACACAGAGGCTGCTGCTGGGGTGGCTGAGACTTGTTACGTTTCCTTCAAATAAATGGCCACTGATTTTGCCTTTCTTCATAGCCAAAGATTCCAAAAGGGCCAAAGAAGCCCTTTTCCAGTTTGAAGGCTAAGATCACTGGGTCCCATCCCATTCTCGTCTCTTGCCATACCGCCCTTCCCAGCAGCCACGCCAAACTACTAACAATTCCCCAACAGAATCTTGCTTTCTGATACCTCTGTGCCTTTGCAGGTGCTGTTCCCCCTATCTAGTAGATAACATTACTCATCTTTCAGTTTAAAGGGGTCAGTGTGGAAGCCTTCCCTTCCACACTGTGCCACCTGCCCACCAGACTGAGTTAGATGCCCTTCACTATATTTTCCTAGCATCCTGTGTGGACCTCTTGTGTCACCTTTCACAATGTGTGGACATTCCTGTCTCTCATATCTGTCTTGCCTTCCTGACTGTGAGCTCTCTGAGGGCAGGAACTAATTCTTGTTCATCTCTATACCCCCAGCACCTAGCACAGTGCCTGGTCAATAGGTTAACATTTCAGAGAGAGGTGCCTTACTCATTCATTTATTCAACATTCTGGGGGCTGGGGATAAAATAATCCTGTCCCACCCCTCAAACCATGCCCCCCCCCCCAAAAAAAAACCTCATGCAACTTGCATTCGGGAGTTGAGGGGGGCCAGATAGACATTAACATAAAAAATAAGTAAACGATATATAGGTGTTCAAAGGCGATAACTGCTGTGGAAAGACATAAAGCAAGTAAGGGGATGGGGAGTGCCAGGTGGTTGCAATTTTAAATAGGATGGTCAGTGTTGGCCTCACTAAGAAGGTGATATTTGGACAGAGACCTGAAGAAAGATTTGTGTTTGATCATTATATTTCATAATTAGATTTGTGGAGGATTCCATTATACCTGTGGATAGGAGGAATTTTGCCTCTCCCCAGACTGACACCTGCAGCCTCTGGGCTCTGTGTAGAGCGCCAGGCCACGGGTCTGCCTGCCAGAGTGGGGTCTGGGGCGACTCCATCACATCTCTGAGGAGAGTTGGCCCCTGCTGTCCGGGTTAATCTGCAGGTTGTATCTCAGTCTCCACAGGTCAGCTTCTGCCCAGAACCTAATCAACATTTGAGCTTTCACAGGAGGAAGCTATACTTTTGAGTCAAAAAATGTTGAATTTTATTACAATCCCCTGCTTCAGTGACTGCTTGAGATGCAGAACAATTTTTAATGAAAGCTTTAGTCAGGTTTGCTGTTGATGGAATGGAACAAATGGTGTTTAGGAGCATCTATCAAGCTTTGATGAGCCCCAGGCAGTATGAACAAAATACTGCAGCTTCCTTACTTATGAAGGCACCTAAGAACCTTCATAAGTAAGCCTTAGGCTCTCCACCTAAGAGCCTGTGTGACCCTGGATTTAAGAAACAGCCCAGTCTTTTGTGTGAACACAGGCAGGGATGTGCACATGACATACCTGGAAATGTCATCTTAGCAACCAGTGCCCTCTTCCAAAATGTCACTTCCATTTTATCCTCCCTCTCCTTCTCTGCCATATGCACCACCGACATCATCCTCCACCTACCCATCCATGCCTTGACTCGGTATAGAAGCAAATTTGGACTCTGTTTCCAAGTAGGTTAGGCTAACCTGCTATGTTCTTTTATATCATTTGTCAAGGGTATATTTTATAACAAGGCTTAAGAGACAATTACTTGGTTTTACCATCTTTAAGTGTGTTTTCTCAGACCCCAGCCCTCCTTTCAAGACCCTTTTCATGCTTAGCATGACAGTAAGCTGCAACAGACTGGGCCAAATCCATGTTGGTCTTTCTCCACTCGCTGTGCTGGTTCTAATCAGCTGCCATTTATTGTATGCTCACTATGTGCTAGAAGCCAAGCCTTGCACTTCACATCTACTTTCTCTTTACCTTACGAAGTCAATGGTATTACCCTCATTTTCCAACCAAGGAACTGGAGCCTCAAAGAGGTTGAGTTGCCTGCCCAAAGACACAGCTAGTGATGGGTAAGACCAAATTGAAACCCAGGTCTGTCCAACTCCAGAGCTTATGCTCCTGCCCACAGTACCGTGCTTACTGGAATGGTCTCACTACATTCCTGTCCAGGGAAGTCCTAGTTGTCATTCATGACCCAGCTTTAATCCCTCTCTGATCCCCGATCATCACCAGAAGTTGTCCCTCTTGCCTCCATCTGCCTACAGCATTTAGCAGGGACCAACCTCCCCCTAAAAGAATACTGCTGTGTAGCTATTAATATATGCAGTTTCTCTCTCCTGCCAGACTGTCTGCTTCTTTAGAGAAGAGTCTGGGTCATGTAAAACTCCATATCCTGCAAATTGCATTGCACGGAGAAGCTCTTTAATAGTATCTAGTGAATGGTATGTTAATGAACAAAGTTCCATCTCCCTTAAAGACGTAACAATAATAGATAGTTTTACTGAGTGCATATTATGTTTAAACATTGTGCTAAGTGATTTATATGGCACAGTCCTTTATTTCTCACAACCCAATGAAATGGAGACTGCTTTGTACCCATTTTGCAGCCAGGAAAACTAAGGGTCAGAGAGAGTTTCTTATCCAAGGTCACACATAGCTAGAAATGACAGAGTGAGAAATCACATCTAAGCAGTGTGACCCCAGAGCCTGAGCCTTTAAACATTGTGCCAAAATGTGCTGTTTTTAAATTCTGACCTTCTTTAGAGGCTAGTTTTGAGATCTATATAGGTATACCAAACAATGGCCTCAGGCTAAATGACATCTTTCAGTATATTCTCTGGTGCCCATCCATCTGCCTTTTTGGCATTCTTTTACCCTCTCCTAGAATCTCCACCCTCGTGCTCCTTAGGGTCACCTTCCCTCTGTCAGTCAATGAGCTGCCAAGGTGTTGTTAAATTAGAACAGATACCCTCCCCCAATCTTCTTATTTATATATTCTTGAAAGCCTTCAAGATGCCAAAGATGAGAGCATGAGGATCTACTGATAGAGTGTCAAACCCCAAGCCATGTAGTTGGAATGCTGCTCAGAATTATTGGCAGTGGTGGCAGGGGGCACTACTCATGGCCCCCAGCTCATGTGCAATAGGTCAGCCCAAGAAATATGTCCCCAGGCTAAACCAGGTGTTGAGATGTCAGCCAGTCAAGCTAATGGGCTCATTCTCTCTTTTCAGGTGGTTTCATCAGTTTTAATGGCTCCTGGAGAGTCCAGGGGATCCTGGCCATGTCTCGGTCCCTGGGGGATTATCCACTGAAAAATCTTAATGTGGTCATCCCTGATCCAGATATCCTGACCTTTGACCTGGACAAGCTCCAGCCCGAGTTCATGATCTTGGCATCAGATGGCCTCTGGGATGCTTTCAGCAATGAAGAAGCTGTTCGATTCATCAAGGAACGCTTGGATGAACCTCACTTTGGAGCCAAGACCATAGTTTTACAGTCATTTTACAGAGGCTGCCCTGACAATATAACAGTCATGGTGGTGAAGTTCAGGAATAGCACCAAAGCAGAAGAGCAGTGAACCCTTCAGGGGTCTCAGCTGTCTTAGACTAAAAGACTTTCAACACACTGGTCTCTTTTAATGTAGTGAGAGGTGTGGGAGTTAAAATTAGGATCATCCATCCTAGACTTGGATTTCCCCCTCCCTGGTGGTCTTAGGTCTGTATTCAGTGATGAACACGAGGGTGCTCTTGGCCAATGTATTTGAGAAGCTGGAAAATGGTTTCTTCTTGTTTTTTCAATTTTTTCACCCGATGTTCAAAGTATATAAATAGATAGCTGTAGATTCACATGTACTGAATGACCGGCATATGTGCCATATATTCTCCTTTTAAAATTCTTTTTTAGACTGCTTTCAGGGTCCTTCGCATCAGCTTTTGTTTCCCTCCTTGGAGTTGTGGGCAGGGCAGGCCTCCCAACAGCTGCAGGAAACGGGCCTCAGCAGTACCTGTGAGTCCGCCGCTGGTGAGCAGCCCCCTCTCTGCTGGGAGCTAGAGCTTGTCCTGCAAATGACTCTCTTATCCTCCTGAACCCAGGCATTCTGCTCCTAGAAGCAGATTTGGAATGGTTTGTTATTTTCCTCGGCTGCTTTGGAGACTGAAGGAAGTGGGGAGGATGGGAGATTGGTGGCAGCTGCCTTCATAGCAGAAAATACCCACTTCGCTTGCTCATTTTGTTAAATAGACTGTATACTACCTGACCAGCCTTTGTACAGTTTATCCAATCGTGCATGAACTTAGTAACTTTTTGCTTACACTTTACCTGATGTAGTGGGCAGCTGGCAAACTTCACCCCAAACACCACAATTTTTCCTTTTACATTACCAATAAACCTTATTAGAGGAGGTGTAAAAGAGCAAGTCACGATGGTGGTACTTGACTATAATTCCATCCTTAAGGATAAATAGTGGGAAACAATGTGGAATGAGTCCCAGTGCCCCTTGGGATGTCTGCTGTTTGCATTGGGAGAGAAAGGAATGTGCTGGTAAGGTTACCACCCTGAATGGAGCTCCAGCTGCCAGTTTTTGTGCATTTGTTTTTTTTCCCCATCCTAGTTAGCTTTCAAGTATCTTTCGAGCGGTGTTTTGAGAAGCAGCAGCCTAGAAATACATCCACCTGCCTGTCAGTGTTTCTTGAAGCTGGGTGCAGATTTCCCAGCCAGAGTTTGGAATTTGGTGGTAAACAACTGGGATGTGCTTCTCTTTAATATTTGGTTGTGAATTACATTGTGTAGCTCTCCCCAGACGAATGCAAACCTGTCCCACTCAGCCTGCAGCAAAGGGACAGCTGGGTCCCACATGCAGTGGGCAAGCCAGCGGCTGGGAATTCAAGTGAAACCATATTGATCAACAACCCAGGGTTATTTGGGGACTAGGCTTGCTGCTCTCCATTTCTTGTCACCAAAGTCTTGTCTCCAATCTCAGTATTTTACAAGTTAATTTACAGAAAATGCTGGGTCATCCTGTTTGCCTGACTGAGGCAGCTCAAACAGCCAAACAAGATTTTCATTGTGACCCCACCTCTTGCATCTGAAATGGCAGGTTATCAGTCGCACTTTATTCTTTCCAAGTGGGCATTTGTCATTATAGCTTCTCACAGGCCCCATTCACTCACCTCCTCATGCCCTCCTTTTGTTGTGGAGCTTTCCTGAAGCAGGTTCCAGAAGAGAACTCAGGAGTATGAAAAGATTCCTTTTAGCTGCAGAAGACTACAGTCTGTCTGGATTCCTCCAAGCACTTACCTTTCTTTGACTGCAATGAAAAGTAATAATAGTTTCCCAAGAGTTTTTGCTTACTTTTAGATAATGTATTTTCCAGTATTAGAATTAGAATCTTGGTGTTTTTTTCTTTTTAGCCATAGAATGTTCTAGTACAAAATATCTGCCATCATTTTAGATTTAAATGTTTGCCTTTTGAGAGATGCTGGGCATTTGGATATGTGCACTAGGGATTGGAAGTAGAGAGAAACGTGGGAAATTAATGCTGGTTGTGATCACTGATGGGACATGTCAGGCCAGGTGGCCTGAGTTTGCTTGGAGATTTAAGATGTCCTGACTCTGGAGAGTTACTGAAGCCCGCCATCTAACTTAAGTTCATGAATAAGTGGTTTCAGCATTTTCACAGTACACAGTCACATTTTTTCCTAACCTAATGCAAAAATGTATAACAAAGGGAAGACACTTTTAAATTCCTTGATCATTTTAATTGTCTAAAATGAAAATAGTAACATTTTGGTATAGAATGAAAAGAAAAGCTACTAAATTAGTAAATTAGTGTTTACCCTGCAAAATTTCTTAATAGATGGTGCTGAGTGTAGGAGTTGCATAACTTTCCCTCTAATTGAGCTCCACAAGGCATCTTCTAAATTTTGCTTTGTAGAATTAATTCATGTCTGACTTTGACAAAATAGGATGTATATTTCCACACTCTCTTTCTGCCTCTTCACACACACACCCACACCCTTTGGCTTGTAGATTTTTAAAAGATAAGAGTTCTCTGAAAATGGTAGCATTTTGATTACAAAAAAAGAGGGCTTTGTTCCCTTCCTCTGTGTCCTCTTGGAGTTCTTTCTCCCTGACCCTTTCCCAGCTTTGCGGGTCTGCAGACAACACTCCTGGGTGCCTTGTGGGCACACGGCTGCTTTCAGTTCTCTAGGGACCAGGGAAGATTGAATCTAGCCATTAGGCAAATTGATTTGGGAAATTTGCATTTGAAGCTTCCCTAAACAGTACTGCCAAAGCTTTGGAGTTGTCACCTGAGGCTGCTTGGGCTCCCTAGCCCCAGTTCACGTTGCCAATAGTGCCCACAGTGCCAAATTTGGGGATGATTTTACAGTCTTTTAGAAACAAAGCCCGGAACAACCTCGTGCTTATGAGCCCGCAGAAAGATGTCAAGCCCCAGTCCTCAGCAAGGCACTGATCTGCTGCTGCTCCGCTGGCAATTTGTACTCGAAAAATGGGTTGGGATTGGGGCAGGGAAAAAATTTTTTTAAACTCATTGTATTTGCAATTCTTTAATCAAAAGAATGAACAATATGTATAATGAAAGCTCCACAGCTAGTCCCCAAAACCTTCATTTATTTTATATGACCAACTTGCCCAAGACACTTGACTCTGAAGTCACTGTTCTAATGCCGCATGACTGTATGGGGTGTGTATACATTAGTGGTAACCGGTGTTTCCATTCTGTTCCTTGATAAGGATTAAAGGTATTGGCCTCTTGAATCTTGTATATGTAGTAAGAGTATTACAAGGGGTATTGTGAAGAGGCATACACAAGCTAGATAATTTACAATACATCTTATTTAATACAAGTACCTAGTTTTAAGTATAAAACCTTGTTTCAATCCACATATATTTTGTGCAAATGGCAAACAGGATTGAATCTGAATGAGAGTGATGACATCATTTCAATTCAATCTGAAGTGATTCTAGGAAATTGATTTAACTATTGGAATGGATCGCTGGGGTATCTGGTAGTACATGAGGGATTTAAAAAGGAAGTGATCACTTTTTCCTTTGCCAGGTATACCTTGATTTTCCTGATTCCCCGCCTCCCCGCCCCCTCCCCCCCAAATAGTTTGCAGACCTCCTAACTCTCTTACAACTGTGTTAACTCAGAAGGTTTAGGTTTAGAAAGGGCAACATTTCATTGTACATTTGAAAGTATAGAAATACATACTTTGGCTGAGACTTTATTTTCTGATGATTTCAGTAATACATTTTTTCTCATTTTGACCCATGATTAGACTGTCCTTAATATTAGCCTATCCTTAATATCCTCACACATACCCCCACCCCCAAATTGCCTTAGCATACCACACCAGCATTCCTGACCTAGCTCTGGAGAAATGACAGCACTCTTAGATACCACACTGGGGCCTGTTTAATTGCCTCTGGTTTAAATCATTGCTATCTAGACGTCTAGGAGTAATAGAATCCAGTGTTCCCCAAAATGTGTTCCACAGAACACAAGTTCCAAAGATGCTCTTCCAAATGTATAGGGTTCTGGGGCCAAGTGAGTTTGGGAAACATACTGTCTTGGAAAGTTAGTGCATATAAGCACATCAAATGCTCCCAATTAAATGTACTGCGGGGGCAAGTAATTAATTACATATTAATTACCACATATGTAATTAATTTGACCACAGAATCCTTTTTTGAGTAATATCTATTAATATTCCAAGGAACTACAGAACTACAGTTCCACAGAACTCACTTTGGGAAATTCTAGTATATCAAATATTGCTGTTTTTTCATTCACCATGACTGGTAGTAGTAGCAGTACCATTTGCAATTTAGAAGCACTAATCTTTCACGTAAGAAACAGACTCATTAATAAAAGCAGTATTAAGAAACAGTAAGATTTACCATGACCAGTAGCAGCCTTACATTGAGCATGAAAGTGCATGCAAAATAGCAAGAAGCCCAATAATCATATTTGAACTTCTAAACATTATCTCCCTCCTATTACACGACTAGCAAGCGAGAGCCTTGCCATAGCTAGTTATTTCCAAATTCATTCCAAGAGTGTTCAGTTGCTTTTTTTGCAGTTATCTTTGATTTCAGGATTGAATCAAAATAAATATTTCTAAATTTCATCACTACATGATAGTGTGAAACAATTTTTAAAAGAAAAAGAAACAAAAGCACATTTGGCTTTTTAAAATTTTAACAGATTTTTAAAATTAATTCTTCATTTTAAATAATGGAAATGTAAAGTATTAACACTTATTTACTCTTTGTTGTTCTCTCCAGATTCAGTGAAATTATTTGAAATCAGTTAGAGCTCATGTGTTCTAAAATTCATTTCCCATGCCATCTGACCTTTCACATTTTATGTATGTAGTTAAGTTTAACAAGTTATCTCTTGCCTAAAATGTAAGGTTTGATTATAGCTCCATAATTGGCACTCTCCACCTGAGTAATGTATTTGGGAAGATATGAGAGATAATCTCAAAATGATAGATGGAACAAATCTAAGTTGAAAACATGGTATACAATGAATTTAAAGTAAAGTCATTAATTTAAAATTATATCTAATATTTAGAAATACATCTCTTTATTCTTAAGAGTAAAAAAAGCAAAATTTTGCTTAGTCAGCATGGCAGAGTTAGAAGGGCAAGGGTCAATTAATATCATGAGGCTCCTATTAGATGTGTATGTAAACATGTTTTCTCATATGTAAATTTTTTGCCAATTCTTGGTAATGTTAATGCTTTGTCCATTATTTTTTATTTTTACCACTGTTAAGTTGCAAACTGTTTAACCATGATAAGTTTTCTGTGTTTAGTAATAGCCACACCATCATATGTACAATTACTTTAAAAAATCCAAGTTAAGGACTTTGAAGAGAACATGTAGTAACTGTTCATTTTACCAAGTCACCATAATGCATTTTCATAATTCAAAACTCCACCAACAAGCAAGCATGCAGCAAAGGTATGGATTATATTTAGAGACTGGTTCCACTTGTTCTAGAAGTCCTGTAATTTGGCATTATTTACCTCAGAATCCCATCTGACATTTGCCTAATCCAAATTAATCTCAAAACCTCCAATAGCCAACATCCCTAGCTCTGAGCACATGCAGATTACTGTGACTGGTTCTGGTGGCAGATTGTGGGGAGTGGAGGTGGGGGGTACAGGACCAGCTGCCTGGATCACTCACCTCTGTAGGAGAGGGAATGTGTATCAGCCACACCCTCTTTCATCACCTTTTGTCATGAGGCAATTCAGAAATTAAATGTGGTATCATGCAATATCTCAAAAGATTTCTGTTTGACTAATACTTTAAAATGTGTTCAGCAGAAGCAAAGGTAGTAAGTAGTAATAGTCAAGGAATTAGGGAAGAAAACTTTAGGATATCCAATCATTAAAATATAAAAAGTAGGTTAGTAAAATTTTGGATTATCAAACTCTTACCATACAAAGGTTATATTTAAAGCAATTAAATGGATCAGTTGAAAGCAGCACATGGATCAGTCAAAGGCTGCTGTTCCCACTTTTCACCTACTCATATAACAGGCTTCCCTTTTAGAGTGTTGGCTAGTGCTTTGTTTATGTATTAATGAAGACGGAATTTAAAGCTTTCTTTTTTTTTTTTTTTTTTTAAAGATTTTATTTATTTATTCATTTATCCCCCCCTTGCTGCTTGTGCTCACTGGGTCAGCTAACCACGCTGTGCGGGCGGGCTTGCCTTCACCAGGAGGCCCCGGGAACCGAACCCGGGGCCTCCCATATGGTAAACGGAAGCCCTACTGATTGAGCCACAGCCGCGTCCCAAAGCTTTCTTTTTATAGGACAGATGGCACAAGTGGAATCACATTTAAGAAAAATCGTTTGGAACACTTTCAGTGAAATAACAAAATACTGAAAAATTAATTTCCAGTGTGGCCTAAATTTGAATGTAAAGAAAAACATTTTAAGAAAATATAAAAGGTAAAATCAAAAGAGAATACTGTAAAAAGAAATATTTCTAATTAAGTAAAGGGGGCATTATATTAGTTATATCGTGAATCATGCTCTCCTATTTGTATTGAGATACCATTGAAGTAAGAAAATGTAATGAAAAGGTGTAAACCTTGTTAGGTGGAGAAAGGCTAGACTTGTGGGTCATTAAGCAAGAATACTACCTTTATTTAGGCTTCAAGACTATAACCAAACAGTCTTTATGAGTCTTTATGTATTTTTATCTTGATTATCCTTTTACCTCAGGCACATATTCAGAAAATGGGATGATAAATACAAAAATGGAGAAAATCCGTAAGTTTTGTTTCTGTTCTAGAAAGCAGTTTGCCCTTTTTAATTTAAGTGAAACACCTGTTTTACATTGAAACAGTAATATCAACATCATTTCTTTCAGTTTATTCTTCAATTGGAAAGCTAATGGTCTTGATTTATAACACAATTTCAGTTCAGGTGATAGAGTTGAAATCTATTTAGTAATGACTCAACATTCCCATGGGCAACCAAAGAAAAAGAAAATAAAAACAAAAAAGATAATTTAGTAAGTTCAGAAAAATGATAATTTTCTTTTCCAGATAAGCCTGGAACATAGTAATTAAACAATTCTAAAACACTCCAATGTAAACTACATCCACATACATATTCCTGTATACAAAATGTACAAGGTGGTTTTTTTTAATATAAGCATCAATGCATTTATAACAGATTGATCCTACCCAGAAATAGATTTAATTGGAAAAGTCACTTTGTTTGCTATAAGTCTGCTTGTATATTTTATTCTCTCATTTATTAAAAAGAAATTTTTCCAAGCATTTACCACATGCAAGGCACTAACTGCTCTAAGCCCAGTGTTTATGGTGATGAACACTCAGGCACCATCCCTGCCATTTTGGCACGTACTGTCCAGTGGAGGCCTCACAGATATTATAGCGCTCAGGATTGGCTGAATGGGGTGAAAACTGTTGTCTTTCATAATTTCCTCCACTGGGTTTAGATTTGTGAGGACAAGGCAAAATTAGGGTAGTTCTTCACATAAATGGAGAGTTACTGGTAAGAGATTAGGAATATCTTGCCCATACCAAGTAAACCGCATCAGATAAACACTCCTTGTTACTAGGTCACCTCATTTGCCAAGGATAGAGAGGGGTGGGGAGACAGGGAGCCTCTGGAGGAGAGCAGGGTGGTGCCATCAGGAGGGCACCACTGCCAGCCTCTGCCCAAAGGGCCAGCAGCTGTATGGTCAAAGCCAGCTTGTCTCTCTTCAGGATCCTTCTAGAGAAAGGAGAGAATCACAGAAAAATAGAACAGAGAAGACTGGGAATGTCCCTCCACAGCCTATTTTTTTACCCGAGAGATTATATAGTGTAACAACCTCAGGCCCTAAAAGAGAACCCAGAACTGAGTGTATATCATCAGTGTTCCTGAGTATGTAAGTTAGTGACCCCATTATATAGAAAATTAACAGGGACACAAGTATTTCTTGATTTCATATATGAACAGAAGACTAAATGCCAGATTTTAAAAATCATAAATTTGGTATCCATAGTTACTTTACACATTCCAGTGACTAGGCATGGAATTTAAATTTTGAATTTTGTACAAAAATAGGAAGATCTATTTTCTGTATGGCAAAGCAAAACTAAATACCAGACTTTTATTGTTAACCACAGGAGCTACTGCTTCTTTCTAAATTCTTTATCTGCCTGGTCAGCTTGCCTGAACATCTCTTCCTGTTTATGCCAATGGCTTTTTAATCTGAGTAATATTTGCTATTGCTAAATTATGTTAGTAATGTACTGAATTAGTATCTCATTTTAATCAGAAGTGGATTTTGTTGTTTGGTTTTTAATGATGAGACATAAAAGGAAATTCAAATCCTCAAGCCAATTTCTGATTTGGTAAGAGTAAAACCACATGTGGAGCCCTGTTATTAAGGAAGGAAAACAGGGAAGAAGTGGGTGGGGAGGGGAGAAAAGGGGAAGGAAAAAACATATAATTGCATAGCATTTGTTATGAATAGTATCAGGTCCCAAAGTTCTGAACTCTTACCCTTCTGAATCTTGAAACAGTGACTTTGTGGAAGCTTTTATTTATAACAATTTCAACCTCACTTATATTTTTCCATCTGCATTTTCTTCCTATTTTAAAAAATCAGAAGGAGCTGTTTGTTTTTTAAAAAGATACTAGGATCCATAATTTATTAGGCAATGCTTTCTTTTAGGAATCTGCTAATGTTTTTTAATAATTAAATCACAGGTCAAGATGGCTCTGCTCCAATCAATCAGGCTTTCTGGCAAATTAGTCCTTGAAAACTATCCATGATAAATAAACATAACAAAACCTTGGCAAAATCTCATTACTTTCGGTACTCTTGAGAGGTTTTTATACCTACTGTTCTATATTTGTCTCTAAGAGACATTTGCAACAAAGTTAAAATGTCAATTTGTTGTAGCATTAACTGTAGTAGAGTTCAGAGTAGGTGGCAGTGCACGGTCACTCAAGATGCATGGTCTGTCCTTCAAGTCCCTTTCATGTATGCTAGGGGTAGATTAGCTTTGTAGAGACTAATATGTTTTCATGCAATCATTGATTCTGTATTGTTGTATACATAATGAACAGCTAAAAATTCACCCTTGATGACAAGATTAAAGCAAAATAAACACATTAAAATTATTGGACTTTACATATGGGACTGCTGCTATTCTTTTCTTTGGGTTGAACTCATTTTCCATTCTAAGGTCTATTCTGGAATTTTACAATTTCTCCATACTTTTGAGTTGGGTTAGCTGTTAAGTTGGATTCTACGTGGAAAGCACAGAACCAGTTCATGGGCAGGGACAAGACCAAAGCATAACAGAAATTTGAAATTTGAGATATTGAGACATTAGGTGCTTTCATATGGAAAAGGAATAAGCCTGGCTCTGGTTTGAAACAACATAATTTTTAAAAATATATATAAATGTATGCAACAAAAAGTGCTTATTGTTAATACCACCTTTAGCCAGCTTTTTACCTCATCAGCAAAATTTATGTGCTGTAACTAGTATTAGGCAATAAGGTTTAGATTAGCTCACATACATGCAGACTCCAGCAACATGGCATGACACATCTCTGAGAAAAGTGTTCAGAACAGAGTATCCATCTGGAAAGGTTTTTCACACAATGCAGGAAAGAACTGGAAATTTGGAGATATATATATTTTCCAATCTGTCTCCAAATATTTATACACACACTTATATACAGGTGTAATATTAGGCATTCTAAGGTGAAATACTCAAACACATGAACAGGGCCTGAAACCTTTATGAGGAACAATAAAAATCAATCACCAGATTGCTGAATTTGGAATTGGGTATAACAGCAGAAAAAATGTGGACTTGGATTATTTTTCTCCTTTTTGTTATAAATAAAATTTGATAGCCAGGGTGGAAAATGCACTAATAAATTCTGGGCTTCCAAGTCTTTTCTCTGGGTGGGAAATTTCTACCAAAGAAATCAGGGGTGTGGCTACAGATTTCAGGATGGATATTTGCCATCAGAATATGAACTTTTCCAACACTAGCCTCATACCCAAAGAAACAGAAATCAAGAGCCATACACACCCCGCCTTTATGTAAAATGGTGAGTTATACTTACTCTCTCCTTCCTTCCTCCCTTCCTCCTTACAATTTTAGATGTATAGTAGTGACAATTTACCGGTTTTTTGAGGTAACAGCAGCAGACTGGTTGCTTAAGCAGAAAGGGGACTTTAATATAATATTAGTGGTGCCTCATGGAATTCAAGGGCCTCAGAACAACTCACAACAAAGACTCAGGAGTCTACAGGGACTCCTAGCCATGATGGAATAACTGGTATTGAACTAGGCCATGCACTGTAAACAACTATAAAACTGGAAAAAATATATTAGGCAACTGTTTGCAGGCATTGGACAACAGGCAGTGCAAGGTAGCAATCCCTGAAAGAAGAGGAAATCACAATTTGCCCATGACCATCCCAGCTTTCTGTGATGGGACAATTTTCTGATTGTGGCACAGCAAGTCAGAGTCTGAGCATAGCCGGACTGACCTGAGGATGCACAAATTAATTTGGGGAAATGAAGTTGCTAGAATCTGTAGCGACTTGTACAAAGAGGGAGCTTCCGAAGTCTATGCGTAGATCCCTTGTGAGTCCCCAGCCTAGGACTTTACTGCTTGTGTGCGGGGCAAAACTACCCAAGGCTGTGAGGTTGAGAGGGGAATAGAAATACTAGAGGTTGAGCACTGCCGGTGGGTGTTGACAGATCTGACCCAAGCAGAGAGCAGAGACCTCATGAACACGTTCTTAATCCAGACATCAGCTGAGACAGAAAGGCTGTGCCTTAGGAGTAAGGACCACTCTCTAGATTAAGGCCTTCTTCAGGCCTGTCTTAACTGACTTTATTTTATTTATTTTTTTTTTTTATTATGGGTAAAAATCAAAATTCTTACAATACATACAAACATTTGCAAAATGATATATAAATATATATGCATATATGTGTATTTGCTAACAAAAATGTTATTTATATATATATATATGTACATATATTTTAAGAGGTGCTTAGATTACCCAAAATGTTACACGGAACCCACTGGGATTCCCATGTTGCCCACCTCCCACACCTCCCACCACATCCCACACAAACATCTCCCACAGTGTGGCCCACCACCCTCAATGAACTTACACATCCTGGAGCCTTGCCACCAACCATAGACCACAGTTCACACTGTAGACCACACTCTCTCCCACTCAGTTCTTAGTGGTGTGTGCTGATTTAAAATGGCCTACATCCGTTGTTTTGTTTTTTTTTTTTACCGGGAGGTCCCGGGGATCGAACCCGGGTCCCTCCATATGGGAGACGGACGCCCAACCAGTTGAGCCACATCCGACCCTTAACTGACTTTAAAACTAAGCCCTGACAAGATCCACAAGGGATTCAGAATTGGGAAGTTGAGTCCCAACAAGTTAGAGGGGCTTGTAAGCATGGGCTTTCCACAGACCAGTTTGAACAAATTTTAAAACCAAAACAAGATGATCAGCTAATAACTGGTGTTTACTAGAACAAAAATCAAAACTCTTCAGAGGAAAATAAAAGATCTCAGAATACTTAAAACATATCACTCACAATGTACATTACAGTATACAAAAAAAAAAAAAAAAAAAAAATTACCAGACATGCAGAGAAACAGGAAAATGTAATCAATAGTCAAGGAAATTCAGCAGTCATTAATAACAAACGCTGAGAGGCCCAGATGTTGAATTTAGCAAAGACTTTACAGCAGCTATAATTAGTATGTTCAAAGGATTAAAGGTAACCATGATCAGCAAACAGGAAGTCTCAGCAGAAAAATGTAAAATTAAAAATGACAATTCCAGAACAGAAAAGTAAATAACTGAAATGAAAAATCCGTTGGATGGGCTTAACAGCAACTTGGAGATGACAAAAAGAGTCAGTGAACTTATCCGTATGATTATCCAACCTGCAGAAAAGACAGGAAAAAACGTTTGAAGAAAAATTAACAGAACTCTGGAGACATGGAGGCTAGTATAAAACAGTATAAGATATCTGTTATTGAAATGCCAGAAAAAGACAAGAGCAGGAATGGGGCAGAAAAGATATTTGAAGAAATAATAGCAGTAAGTTTCTCAAATTTGATGAAAACTTTAACATAGAGATCAAGAAAGATTAGCAAATGCAAAAGATGCTAAACACAAAGAAAGCACACCCACAACAAAGAATTATCTGGCCCAAAGTGTCAATAGTGCCAAGATTAAGAACCCCTGCCCTAGAGTAACCAATGAGAAAAATAGCAAAAAAAGATATAACTAAAAAAGCAATAGAGGAATGTAAATGGAATACTAAAGAATAATCAGTTAACCCAACAAGGAACCTCAAAGGTACAAAATGGAAAGCAAATAACAGGATGGGCACTTAAATTCAACCACATCAATAATGACTTTAAATATAAATGAACTAAACATTACCCAATGGGAAAAGGAATGTCATTTTTAAAAATTGTTGCTGGGACAACTGGATATTTGCATGGAAAAAAAATAACCTTCAAGCACTTTCTCACTCTGAATAAAAATTTAAATTTGAGATGGCTCATAAACCCAAATGTAAAACCTAAAACCGTAAGTCTTCTAGAAGAAAACATAGAAGAAAATCTTCCTGACCTTGGATTTGGCAAACATTTCTTGGGGAGGGCACAAAACGCATGAACCTTTATAAAAGAAAAAAAGTTTGTAGGAATGTACACTAGCACAAACGCTTTGAAAAACTGTGTGGCATTTTCCAATAAAGTTAAACATTCATCTACCCTGTGGCCCAGGAATTCCATTCTTAGGTATTTACTTAAGAGAAATGGAAACATAAACCTATAAGAAGACTTGTAGAAGGATTTTTATAGCAGTCTTATTCATGAAAGCCCCAAACCTGAATTGACCCAAATGTAAAAACAAACTGTTGTTTATTCATATAATGGAATAACAGAAGCAATAAAAAGAACAACCTTCAGATGCACAAGACAAAATGGATTAATCTCAAATACATTATGTTAGGTGAAAGAAGCAAGAATCTAAATAATGCATGGACTCCTAAACTGGCAAAACTAAATCTGTCAGTGATAGAAATCAAAGTGGTTGCTCTGGGGGAGAGATGGGAATGGGGTAGGGATTGGTTGGAAAGTGGCAAGAGGAGACTTTCTGGGGTGATGGAAATGTTCTATATTTTGTGTTAGGTGGTGGTTACATGGATGTATAAAACAGTCCAAGCTCAATGAACTGGATACTTCAGTGCTTTGCATTTTATTGTATGTTATAACTCAATAAGAAATTCTGTTTACAATAGTATTAAAAATATAAAATATTTAGGAATAAATCTAACAAAAGCCTGCTACATTGAAAACTTCAGAACATTGCTGAGAGAAATTAAAGATTTATATAAATATATAGAGGGGAGGTGGAGAGAGAGAGAGAGAGAAAGAGAGAGAGTGATAGTTAGGCTAATGTGTCAACTCAGCCAGGTAATGGTGCTCAATTATTTGGTCAAGTGTGCACTGGGCTAATTGTAATACCAAGGCATTTCATAGACTCATCAGTGAGTTGATTGCACAGATGGATTGTTATATCCACAATCAACTGAGGAGCTTGCCATCAGCAATGAGTGACATCTCATCCAATCAGTTGAAGGCCTTAAAAGGGGAAGTGATTTCAGCATTCAGAATTTCAATCTCTACTTTCAGATAGCCAGCATCTCCTGGGAACTCATCAAGGACCTTCATCGGAGCCCTTGGTTTGCAGCCTGCCCTGTGGAATTCGGATTTGTGCATGCCCACGGTCGTGTGAGACAATTTTATAAAATTTCATACTATTTACAGATATCTCCTGTCCATTCTGTTTTCCTAGAGAACCCTGACTACTACAGAGAGAGATCAGGTTCATAAATTGGAATATTCAGACGACAGTTTTCCGGCCTATCTTTGCGGCTGTCACTGACGTTGTTCCAGGGTTGCCGATGCTTGGGCGGCTAATAGCTGCTGGAGGTGTGGGCGTCGCTTTTTGATAGAAGCGTGGGTGGCTGCGGCCTTTGGGTTGGGATGAACCGCGCTCCCTCTGGAGGCAAGGGAGCCAAGCCAGAACTATGGCCAGTACAGTGGTAGCAGTTGGACTGACCATTGCTGCTGCAGGATTTGCAGGCCGTTATGTTTTGCAAGCCATGAAGCATATGGAGCCTCAAGTAAAACAAGCTTTTCAAAGTCTCCCCAAATCTGCCTTCAGTGGTGGCTATTACAGAGGTGGGTTTGAGCCCAAAATGACAAAACGGGAGGCAGCATTAATACTAGGTGTAAGCCCTACTGCCAATAAATGAAAAATAAGAGATGCTCATCGACGAATTATGCTTTTAAATCACCCAGACAAGGGAGGATCTCCTTACTTAGCAGCCAAAATCAATGAAGCTAAAGATTTACTAGAAGGTCAAGCTAAGAAATGAAGTAAATGTATGATGAATTTTAAGTTCATATAAATTTATGTATCTGATTACCAACTTTTTATAATAAAATGCCTAAAAACTGTAATTTTCAAGAAATGATTTGGCAAAAAAATAAAAAATTAAAAAAATAAATTGGAATATTCAATATTCTTAAAATATCTTTTCTTCCCAATCTTTAAATTTCATGCTCTCTAAAACAAAAACCCCAAAGGCTCTTTTATAAAAGAAATTGACAAGCTGATTCCAAAATGTTTATGGAAATGTGAAGGACCTATAGCAGCCAAAACGATTTTGCAAAAGAACAAACTTGGAGGACTTATACTACCTGATTTCAAGACTTATAGAAAGCCAAAGTAATCAAGACAGTGTAGCACTGATGGATAGACAGACCTAAAGAGCAATGGAACAGAAGAGAAAGTTCAGAAATAAATCAATTCATGTATAGCCAATTCATTTTTTTCCATGCTCCTCTGCTTAGAATATGTTACCTACCCCCAACTTCTCTGACTTCCTGACTACTGGTAGCATTTCTGGACTCTGGCTCTGAGGGAAGCAGCAATGTCCACCACATTGTGTCCTCTACTCTGTTTCCAGCCACCATCCTTTAGAACCAAATGGCTATTTTCAAAATATTTCCCAGTTATTATGCACCTACTGCCTGCTGACTTCTTTATATCCACCACTTCAGTGAGTCCTCAGGAAAGCACTATGAGGCCAGGCCAACACTCTTATTACCCTCCTCCACTTGTAAGGAAAATGAGTATCAAAGAGGAGAAGGGTAACCCAACTAGTAAGAGGTGGAGTTAGGATTTGAAATCATATTTGTATAACACCAAAGCTAATGCTAGAACTTCTCTCAGAGCTAGATATTTTAAGTCCAAACTCTGTTTAATTCTTGACTCCTTAGCTCTTTGCCAAAGGATTCTCCAATTTCTCTTAAATTCCTTGAGGATAGGGAATACTCTGTTGTCTGAGGCAGTCTCAGGAGCCCTACTCTATCTGTAGTTTTCTCTGATCCTTCACTAAAATATCTCTCTCTATCACCACCCCTGCTGCTCTTGGCGCTGCCTTCCAGAGTCACTCTGGTTGAAAGACTTTCTCTGCCACATCCTTTTCTCCAGGATGAATAACCCCAACACCTTTAAATAATCACTTGAATCTAAAAAGAGAATGACAACTATTATCCCTCTTTATAGATGAGGAAATGGAGATCTAGAAAAGGCAATGTACATTCCAGGTAAAGGAAAGAGCTTTGGCAAAGGTAAGTAGGCCAGGTAAGGGTCCAGGGTGCCTGAGAAACAATGAGAAGAATGGAGAAGACTAGTATGCAAGGCATGGGGCAGAGGTTGGAGGGTCCTGGGCTTCCTTGGCAGTTTGGAACTGTTAGCTCCGTGATGGAGCTGTGTCCTCTATCTGGACCAGGAGTTCTTAACCAGGGGTCATGGACCCCTTGAGGTCATGGAAAGATTTCAGGGGATCTGTGAGCTTGAATTGAAAATTTAAAAAAAAAACATTATTCTTGTGGGAGCATGTTGGTGCAGGTGTGATATATTTATTAAATATTGTATAGTATAGTGTGGACTTAGTATGATTTTTATTTTGATGTAGCATGTTCTGACTGCAGTGAATAACTGCCTGCAAAAAAGTTTGGTAAGGATGGAGGAGATGGTTTTATGACACTGTGGGAAAACTCGAATTTCTAAATGTTTGCCGAAATGACCATTTGAACAGATATTGAACGGTGTTAGGTTATCAGGTATTGAAATTATGGGAAAGTTGTAAAATGTAATTTTGAATAATCATAAGATTTAATTTAAAGACATGCTGATGTTGAGTGTCATTAAACTATCTGCCACTACATTCTGAGATGGGGTCTGTGTTTTCCACCTGACTGGCAAAGGTGTCCATTGTACAAAAAAGGTTAAGAACCCCTGATCTAAGCTCCTAGCCCACACCCTCCTGACCCATACTTGGGCTGCCTGTTAGGGAGGCCAGTCTGGGGTTGGCACCTCCAGAAATCCATGCTGTCTCCTGTGGGGATCTGATTAGAGAAAAAGCCTCCAGAACAGGCCCACCAGCCTAGCCCTAAGCCAGCCATGGAGAAGGGAAACTAGCCTTGGCTAAGTGCCCGTTTGAATGTAGGCATTTTCTCTGTTTCTGAAAGTTACTGTACTTCCATGAGCCCTAGGTGCCAGCTCTGAAGCTGACCCAGGGATTGCAGTGTTGGCCCCCACTAATACCTGCTTGGGCCTGGGCAACAGCCTTCTATGAGGGACACCCATTCCTTCAAACTCATGTACTTTTGGATCAGAAGGTGGGATGATTCATTATGCTTCAGTTCTGTTTCTACACCACTCTTCCTTCTTGTACATGCCCTGTTTCTTGAAGCATAGCCATTAGGAAATATCACTTATTTCCCTTCCTTGCTGCCATACCATGCCTGTGCCAGCTCTCTTCCACATTCTCTGTAGACCTTGTACCTGACTGTCTTATTTTCCACCCCAACTTTTGGCCATCAGCCTAGGTGTCTTCAGTATGCAATGACCCATCCAGTACCCTGGCCTCTCTGGCCCTGGTCAATTGGATGACAAATGTGTTGACATAATTCAATTGCAGAAGAACAGTCTTTTCAACAAATGTTGATGGAACAATGGGATATTCATTTATAAGGGAAATAAAATGAACTTCAACTATGATCTCTCAGAACTCAAAAAAATAAATTTGAAATAGATCTTAGACCTAATGTAAAAATTAAATTATAGCTTCAAAATGTGTTCATCAATTGTAACAAATGTATCACACTAATGAAAGATGTTGTTAATGAGGGAAAGTGTGGCAGGGGGAGGGGGGGGAGGGTATGTGGGAATCCCCTATATTTTTGATGTAACATTTATGTAATCTAAAGTTTTTTTAAAAAAATAAAGAAAAAAAAAACTCTTAAAAAAAACTAAATTATAAAACTCTAGAATAAAACATTGGAGAAAATCTTTGTAACCTTGGAAGAGGCAAGATTTCTTGGACAAGAATCAGAAAGCAGAAACCAAAAAAGAAAAAAATATATGATAAATTATGTTGGGGATTGAATCATGTCCCCCTCAAAAGGCATGTTCAGGTCTCAACCCCTGGTCCTGTGAGTGTGGACCCACTGTAAATAAGATCTCTTCAGGATGTTACTTCAGTTAAGGTGTGGCCCAACTGAATCAGGTTGGGCTTTAATCCAGATTACTGGAGTCCTTTATAAGCAAAGTAAAAGCAGATGGAGAGAGAAGACACGGTAGCAGCCAGAAGCTGGAAGTCAACCGCACCTGAAAGTGAAAGGAGAAGATGCATTGCCATGTGATAAGAAAGTCACAAACCAAGGATGGCAGTCAGCCCCAGAATGTCATGGTCTTCAGGGAGAAATCATTGCCTTGCTGATACCTCAGTTTTGTACTTCTAGCCTCAAAACCGTGAGCCAATATATTCCCATTGTTTAAGCCAACCCGTTGTATAATATTTGTTTTAGCAGCTGAGAAACTGGATTTCATAAAAATTAAAACCTACTCTTCAAAAGATATCATTAATAAAATTTTTAAAAGGCAAGCCATTGACTAGGAGAAAATATTTGTAATAAATATATCTGACAAGACTTGTATCAAGAATATTAATTCAATAAAAAGAAGACAAGTACTACTCTGCCATAATAGGCAAAAAGACTTGAATAGTTACTTCAATAAACAAGATATTCAAATGGCCAATGTGGCAGTTTGATATTATTTATGAATTCCAAAAAGAGACATTGATTATATTTGTGAACTGGTCTGTTCCTCTGGGCATGATACCCTTTGATTGATTTAAATCCAAAGACTTTACATTTTCTTGATTAAATCAAGATTAGGACTTTGACTTGAGTACCACCATTACGGCATGCAGGGTTGAGTCCCCGCTGCCTTGGTGGACTGATAAAACAGACTCTCACACAGAAGTAGATACACAGGGGAAGATACACAGAGGAATAGAGAGGGTTCCATAAACACAGACGAGGAGAAAACTTGTCATCTTTGATCCTGCAGCCCTGGGAAGAGAGATGAGCCATTCACCAGATAGTTTACAGCTGACCTTGGGAAGAGACCAGAGCAACTGAACTGAGAAAGAAATGAGCCCTCCAGCCTACAGCTGAGATCAGAAGACGCTGGGCCCACAGAGCCTTAAGAGAGAGAGGAAGGCTAAACCCTCACAGACATTGCCTGCCATCTTGCTTCAACATATGGCAACAGAATTTGAGTAAGGAAGTACCTCTTATGGTACCTTGAGTTGGACTCTTTAGGGCCTGTAACTGTAAGCTTCAACTGCAAATAAATACCCTTTATAAAAGCCAACAGATTTCTGGTACTTTGCATCAGCACCCCCTTGGCTGACTAATACACCTAATAAACACAAGAAAAGATGCTCAAAATCATTATTTCTAGGGAAATGCAAATCAAAGCCACAATGAAATGCTACTACCCATACACTAGAATGATTACAGTTTGAAAGACTGACAATACCAGGTGTTTGTGAGGGTGTGGAACATCTGGAACTCTCACACAGCTAGTGGGAATGTAAATTGTACAACCAGTTTGGAAACAGTTTGGCAGTTTCTTATAAAATGAAACATGCATTTACACTCTAAAAACTATGAGACATTGAAAGAAATTAAAGATCTAAATAAATGGAAACATCTCATGTTCATGGATTGAAAGATTTAACATTGTTAAGATGGCAATACTCCCCTAACTAATCTACAGATTTAATGCAATTCCTAGCAGAACCCCAGCTGACTTCTCTGTGCCAGTTGAGAAGCTAATTCTTAAATTCATATGGAACTGCAAGGGACACAGCACAGCTGAAATAATCCTGAAAAAGAAGAACAAAGTAGGAAGATTTACATGTCCCAATTTAAAAACTTACTACAAAACAATAGTATGTGGTCCTGGCACAAGCATAGACATACAGATCAGTGGAATAGAATTGAGAGTGTGAAAACAAACCCATGTATCTACAGTCAATTGATTTTCAGCAAGACCATTCAATGGGGAAAAAATAATCTTTTCAATAAATGGTGCGGGGACAACTGGATAGCTGCATACAAAAGAATGAATTTGGTTTCTTCCCTCATACCATATACAAAAATTAAATGAAAATGGATGGAAAACCTGAATATAAGAACAAAACCTATAAAACTCTTAGAAGAAAACAGTGGAAAATCTTCATGACTCTGGATTTGGTAAAGGATGCTTAGATATGACACTCAAAGCATAAGCAACAAAAGAAAAAATAGATAAACTGAACTTCATCAAAATAAAAAACTTGTGTGTTTCAAAGGACACCATTAAGAAAGTAAAAAGACAACCCACAGAATGGGAGAACATATTTGCAAGTTATGTCTGATAAGGGACTTATTTCTAGAATATATAAAGAACTCTTACAATTCAATAATAAAGAGACAAGTACTCTAATTTAAAAATGAGCAAAGGATCTTAATAGACATTTCTTCAAAAAAGAAATACAAATGCCCCATAAGCACATGAAAAGTTGCTTGACATCACCAATCATCAAGGAAATGCAAATCAAAACCACAATGAGTGGGAAGCAGATGTGGCTTAAGCAGTTGGGTGCCTGCCTCCCACATGGGAGGTCCCAGGTTTGATTCCCAGTGCCACCTAAAGAAGATGAACTGATGATTGAGCAGACACAAGCAGAGGTAATGAGCAGACACAATGAGCAGAGACAACAAGCACACAGATGAGGGAGCCATCTTAGGGGGGAAAAAACCCACAATGAGATGGACTAGAAGACTAAATATCATTAAGATGTCAATTCTACCCAAACTGCTTTACAGAGTCAATGCAATCCCAATAAAAATTCCAACAGCCTTTTTTGCAGAAATGGAAAGGCCAATTATCAAATTTATTTGGAACGGTAAGAGGCCCCGAATAGCCAAAACTGTCTTTAAAAAGAAGAACACAGTTGGAGGACTCTCACTTCTTGACTTTAAAGCATATTACTTCGCTACAGTGGCAAAAAAACAGCATGCTATTGCATAAAGATAGATTGCCCAATGGAACCAACTCAAGAATGCAGAAATAGACTCTTCCAACTACGGTCAAGTGATTTTTGACAAGGTTGTTAAGCCCACCCAGCTGGGCCAGAACAGTCTATTCAGTAAATGGTGCTGGGGGAACTAGAAATCCATATCCAAAAGAAAGAAAGAGGACCCCTATCTCACACGTTATATAAAATTTAACCCCAAATGGATCAAGAACCTAAATATAAAAGCTACAACTATAAAACTCCTAGAGGAAATGTAGGAAAACATCTTCAAGATCTTCTGGTAGGCGGTAGTTTCTTCAACTCTACTCCCAGAGCACAAGCAACAAAAGAAAAAATAGATAAATGGGACCTTCTCAAAATTAAACACTTTTGTTCTTCAAAAAACTTTAAGAAAGTAAAAATGCAACCTACTCAGTGGAGAGAAAATATTTGGAAACCACATATCCGATAAGGGTTTGGTATCCATGTTATTTTATATAAAGAGATCATGCAACTCAACAATAAAAAAACAAGCAACCCAATTAAAAAATGGGTAAAAGCCACTATCATCACTGTTTTTCAATATTGTGCTAGAAGTTCTATCTAGAGCAATTAGGCAAGAAAGAGAAATAAAAAGGATCTAAATAGGAAAGGAAGAAGTAAAACTTTCACTATTTGCTGATGATATGATCATATATATTTAGAAAATTCCAAAAAAATCTACAAGAAAGCTACTAGAATTATTAGGCAAGTACATCATCGTGGCAGGATATAAGAGTAATACCCAGAAACCAGTAGCATTTCTATACACTACTAACAAGCTATTTGAGGAGGAAGTCAGGGAGAAAAAAAATCCCATTTACAACAGAGACTAAAGGAATAAGATATTTAGGAATAAACCTAACCAGAACATAAAGGACTTGTATTTGGAAAATTAAAAAACATTGCTAAAAGAAACCAAAGAAGATCTAAATAAATGGAAGGACATTCCATGTTCATGGATTCCAAGACTAAATATCATTAAGATGTCAATTCTACCCAACTTCATCTACAGATTCAACACAATCCCAATGAAACTTCCAACAGCTTTCTTTTACGGAATTGGAAAGGCCAGTTATCAAATTTATTTGGAAGGGTAATAGGTCTCGAATAGCCAGAAATATCTTTAAAAAGAAGTTGGAGGATAGTCACTTCCTGACTTTAAAGCATATTACTTAGCTATAGTGGTAAAAAACAGCATGGTCCTGGCATAAAGATAGATATATTGACCAATGGAGTAGAATTGGGTATTCAGAAATAGATCCTCAAATTTATGGCAAAGTGATTTTTGACAAGGCTGTTAAGCCCACGCAGCTGGGCTAGAACAGTCTATTCAACAAATGGGAGAACTGGATATCCACATCCAAAGAAGGAAGGAGGACCCCTATCTCATACCTTATTTAACTCAGAATGGATCAAAGACCTAAATATAATAGCTATAACCATAAAACTCCCAGAAGAAAATGCAGGGAAATATCTTTAAGATCTTGTGTAGGCTGTGGTTTCTTAAACCTTACACCCAAAGCATAAGCAATGAAAGAAAAAATAGGTAAATGAGACTTCCTCAAACTTAAACACTTTTGCACTTCAAAGGACGTTTTCAAGAAGGTGAAAAAGTAGCCTACTCAATGGGAGAAAATATTTGGAAACCACATATCTGATAAGGGTTTGATATCCATGTTATTTAGAGAGATCATACAACCCAACAATAAAAAGACAGGCAACCCAATTTTAAAAATGAGCTGAAGACTTGAATAGACATTTCTCCAAAGAGGAAATACAAATAGCCAAAAAGCACATGCAAAAGTGTCCAACATCATTAGCTCTTAGGGAAATGCAGATAAAAACTACACAGATATAATTTCTCACCTTATAGAATGGCCATTATTACAAAAACAGAAAACTCTAAGTGCTGGAGAGGATGTGGAGAAATAGGAACACTCCTTCACTGTTGGTGGGAATGTAAAATGATGCAGGTTTTGTGGAAGGCACTTTGGTGGTTCCTCAAGAAACCAAATATAGAACTGCCATATGATCCAGAAAGCCCATTACCAGGAATATATTCTGAAGAACTAAAAGCAAGGATGTGAACTGACAGTTGCACACAGATATTCATAGCAGCATTATTTGCAATTGCTAAACTATGGAAACAGCCCAAGTGTCCATCAACTGATGAGGGGATGAACAAAATGTATAATGGAATACTATTCAACTGTAAGGAAAAAATGCAATTGGGATACATGTGACAACATGGGTGAAACTAGAGGTTATTATGTGGAGTAAAATAAGCCAGACAGAAAAGGACAAATATTGTATGGTCTCACTAATATGAACTAAATACAATGAGTAAACTCACAAAGGTAAACTTTAGAGTATAGGTGTGGCAGTTTGATATTGTTTATGAATTCCAAAAATAGATATTGAATTATGTTTGTAAACTGTCTATCCCTCCAGGCATATTAGATTATATTGGATTCAGAGGTTTCATTTTTACTTGATTAAATAATGATTAAAGCTTTGATTGGGCCACATCAATAGGATGTTGCATCCCCACCCTCTTGGTGGGCAGGGACACACAGAGAAACTGCACTGCAGAGAAGGGAGTTTGGAGTTTTTGAGCTGGAGCCAGGGTAGTAAACACACAGAGGAGCAGAGCAGCTGAGCCTGGAGAGAATCAAGCCCCAGGGAGAGAAACAGAGCTGGTCTCCTGATAGTCTACAGCTAGCCTTGTGGAGCGAGTAGGGCAGCCTGGAAAGAAACAAGCCCTGGGAAGAGAGGAACCCAGGAGGCCTGAACTCTTGGCAGATGTCGGCAGCCATCTTGCTCCGACACATGGCAACAGACTTTGGTGAGGGAAGTAACTTATGCTTTATGGTCTGGTAACTATAAGCTTCTATCCCAAGTAAATACCCTTTATAAAAGCCAACAGATTTCTGGTATTTTGATGAGCACCCCTTTGGCTGACTAATACAATAGGTTACTAGGAAAAAGAAGGTGGGTTGAGAATGGGAGATAATGGTTAATGTATGAAGCATTGTTAATAAGGCTAATTTTAAAGCTGTGGAAATGAATAGAGTTGAGAGTAATACATTACAATGAATATAACTAACACTAGTGATTTATAAATGTGATTGTGCTGAAAGGGGTAGTATGTGGAAGTAAATATCAGTTGAAAGGAAATAGAGAATAATCTAGCATATGTATAACATAGTGATTTTGGTGGTGGATGAAGATTGTGGTTAATAGTATAAATATAAGATTACTCTTCTTTTACATAGTGCTAAGAATATGGTGATACATGGGAAAATTACAACTAATGTAACTTATGGACATTGTGAACAGTAATATTGTAATATTTTGCAGCAATGGCAAGAAGATATTTTTCAATACTAAGGGACAACAATAGGGGTATAACGGGGTATGGGATTTTTCCTTTGGAGTAAGAAAAATGTTCTAAAATTGACTGAGGTGATGACAGCACAACTCTGTGATGAAAATGAGAGCTACTGAATGTACATTTTGAATGGATTATACAAAGTAAAGGACTGTATAACACAGTGAATTGAGTAGTAGATGATGGACTGTGGTTAACAGGACAAATATGAGAATGTTTTCTCCTGAACGATAACAAACATATAATATAATCTAGGATGTTAATAATCAGGTGGGTTGTGGGAAGAATACACCAAATGTAAGATATGGGCCGTAGTTAGTAGTAATATTTTGATGATGCTCTTTCTTTGTTTATAACAAATATTTCACAACAATGCAAGGTGTTGGTGGTGGGGAGATATATGGGAGCCTTGTGTGATGATAAGCATGTTTGTTTTGTAAATTCACAAATTTTTCTATATATTATTATTTAAGTATTTCCATGTATGAATGATATACATCAATAAAATTTCATTTTTAAAAAAGCCACAATGAGATACCACTTCACAACCCAGTAGGATGACTTGTTTTAAAAAGCCAGCTAACAAGATTGGTGCAGAAACGTCCTACATTGCTGTTGGGACTGTTAAATGGTCCAGTCACTTTGGAAAACAATCTGAGAGTTCCTTATCTCAAACAATTAAACATAGAGTACTCTGTGACCTAGCAATTCCACTCCAAGGTGTATAACCAAGAGATATAAAAACATATGTCTCCACAGAAATTTGTACACAAATGTTTATAGCAGCATGACTCATAATAGCCAAAAAAGTGGAAACAACCCAAATGTCCATCAACTGATGAATGGATAAACAAAATGTGGTATATACATATAATGGGATAATCAGCAATAAAAAGGAATGAAACACTGATATATGTTTATGCTACAACATGGATGAACCTTGAAAACATGCTAAGTGAAAGAAGCCAGTCACAAAAGACCACATACTATATGATCCCACTCATATGAAAATCCAGAATAGGGAAATCTGTGGATACAGAAGGTAGATTAGAGAGATGAGAACTAAATGACACAGGGTTCTTGAAGTGATGAAAATGTTCTAAAACTGAGTGTGGTGATGGTTGCACATATCTAAGAATCTACTAAAAACCATTGAATAGTAAACTTTAAATGGGTGAATTGTATGGTGTGTGAATTATATCCCAATAAAGCTATTTAAAAACAAAACAAACTTACCATATGACCCAACAATTCCACAATTATAATCAAATGCAAGAAAAGAAAACATATATTTACAAAAGACTTGTGCATAAATGGTTTTTACTTTTTTTATTCATAATAGACCCCAAACTAGAAGCAACCCAAATTCTGTCCACTGGTAAAAACATAAACAAAATATAAGGGAATACTACTCAACAATCAAAAGGAGCAAATTACTGATGCACAGATCAACATGGGTGAATCTTAAAAACATTATGCAGAGCTAAATAAGCACAACATAAAAGATGCTGTATTAGTCAGCCAAAGGGGTGCTAATGTGAAATACCAAAAATGGGTTGGTCTTTATAAAGGGTATTTATTTGGGGTAGAAGTCCACAGATACCAGGCCATAAAGCATTAAGTTTCTTCTCTCACCACAGTCCATTGCCACATGCTAGAGCAAGACAGTTGCCGGCGTTTGCCAGGGTTCGGGCTTCTGGGGTTCCTCTCTTCCCGGGGCTGCGTTTCTCTCCCGGCTTAGCTCCTGTTTCCTCCACAAGGTCAGCTGTAGACGATCAGGCGGACGGCTTGCTTCTCTTCTCCTGGGGCCTTCTTTCCAATATCAAAACTGCTTCTCAAAAGACTGCTTCAACTGTCCTTTGCCTTGCCTTTTATATTCGATTCCCCACCCACCAAGGGGTGTGGCTCAATGCCCTAATCCTAACTTAATCATGCCCAGATTAACAGATCAGTTTAAAAGCATGATTTAATTATATTTTTGGAATTCATAATTACATCAAAATGGCCAACTGTTACAGATACCATATTGTACAATTCCATTTATACAGGCAAAACTTCTCTATAGATATAGAAACCAGATCAGTCATTGCCTGGGGCAGAGGAAGAGGATGGGGTTATTGACTGTGAAAGGGTAAGAGGAAACTTCCTGGAATCTTTAGTTGGGTGATATGGTGGTAATATTTGTCAAACTTCATCAAACTGATACTTAAAATATGTACATTTTATTGAAGTTTATTTTAAAATCCATCAGAAGTCTTTGCTCATTACACATTTCCATTTTTCTCTCTATTTCAGATAAACTATCTTTAAAAATTGTAGATGAAAAAATGTCTAATATCAAAATTCCCAGATTTATATCTCCTTAATTTGAGCAAATGCCAGACTTAGCTTGAATTGCTTAACCTGATTCTAAATTCTTTGAGATGGACTTGGATTGCCCAGATAGTGTCAGTTGGACCAGTGGACTGTACCCAGCATTCTGGGATCTTGGGAGGGAGGGGGCCTTGTGACTTGAGCAATATTGTACTAACGGTGACTTGTACTAACCATGTAGATGGAGTTTGTGAATATGACAGTTCCCAGAAGTAGCAGTTCTTAGAAAAGGGTATTATTCAGCAAGTAAAACAATAATTGCCCACTCTACTTGCTTTCAAATTTAAGGCTGTCCCTGCAGCCAGAGTCTGAATCTCCACTGTAGCATCCCACCCTTAGAGCCACTCCACTCCCCATATTTCTGCTCCACTCCATCCAACCACACAACGCTTATCTCATCCTCTCTACTCTGTGTATGTTTTCTTTGCCTCATGCCTTCTTCTCACTCAAATTCTCTGGCCCTTCAAGGCTTCTGCTCACCCAGCTTTTCTTGCCCACTTGACGCCCACTCTTAGCTTCCGATGGTACTACCAACTACCACCCTCTTCCTATATTTCCCAGTGCAAACTCCCAGCCTAGCAAATGACCATCATCCCTGTTTGGGTAGTTTGGGGAACTTAGACCAGTCTAGGGTCTAACTGTGTTAGATTATTGTGTTAGATTATCAGGTATTGAAATTATGAGAAAGTTGTAAAACATAATTTTGAATAATCTTAAAATTTAAAGTCATGCTGATGTTGAGTATCATAAAACTAACTGCTGACACATTCTGAGAAGGGGTCCGTGGTTTTCACCTGACTGGCAAAGGGGTCCGTGGAACAAAAAAGGTTAAAAACCCCTGTCCTATATCCTTGATCACTAGAGAGTAAGAGTCCTGATTCCACCCGGGGTCCCTGAGAGGTCTCGGTTATGGCTCTGAATTGCCTTGTAGAATTCTAGAGCAGCCCTGAGCTGCTTCCAGCACAGTGCTGCTCTTCTGCAGTAGGATGCCATGGGGATACAAGCAGGCCTATGTGGTCACGGTGTGAAGGCAGGTGTGGCTCAGCCTCTGTTCTGTGGTCACCCTGAGTCCCAAGCAGTGTTCTGGCTGAGTCTTCTTGACTCTCCAGGGTAATTCTGCTGGGTCTCTGCATCACTCGGGGGAAGCCCAAGCTATGCTCTTGGTTTCATCACATGGCTCTGTGAGGTTCCAGCGTGAGTCTGCTTTCTACCCTGTTACCCTGGAGAAACCAGGCTCTGGCCTCTGCCACCTTTGCAATACTGGGGCAGTCCAGGTGCGGTTCATTTGTCAAGGGTGACTTTTGTCTATCTGTGAGTTGACGTGACATCAATTGATGTTATATGGCTGTCTTAAGAGCGTGGTGGTATCCAGGGTCGCTGTCTCACTGGAAGAGATTGATATAAGATTGTTATTTATCCAGGACCCCTAGGAATACCAACTCCCACTCTAGACCACCACCTTTTTGAGGTCTTCAGACAAGAGGCAATAGCTGGTGATGGAACGCTCTTTAGTTTAGATGGAACTGCTTTGGCTCCAAGGCAGAGCTCCAGTGAGCTGGGCTGGCCCCACCGAGGCATTGGAGCCTGAGGCCTATAGCCAAAGCAGGCAGTGGTTCATACTTCCTCTTTCCCTGAGCTCATGCCCCAGACACAGATTTTACTACTCCATTACCAAGAAAGCCTATTGCAAAACACAAGAGAATCAGCCAGAAAGGAGAGTGAGGTCAGGGGAGAGACCACAGGGACCCCTCACCCTGAGTGCAACAAGTCACCACCAGAGGAGAGAGGAGGGAACTAAGAAAGGCAAAAGCAGAGAACCCAGTGTCTGGGGCTGCTTCTGAGACCCATGTGGTGGCCCTGGCCAGTTTACCTCACCTGCCTTGTGGCCGGAAATTGGGAGGAGGTAGGGAAGGAGAGACATGGGGGGAGGTGTAGAAAGGAGAAAGGCAGGCATAGAGACAAAAAGAAGAAAAGAAGCAGAGAGAAGCAGGGAAAGAAAAGGAGATCTATAGAGAAAAACAGAAAGAACAAGAGAAAAGACAAACAAAGAGAAAGGGTGAGGATGTCTTTCCAGGCTCAAGGAACCAGGAGGTGGGCTCCTCAGACAAGCAGAGCTTGCCCTAGAACTTCAGCCCAATAGGGCCTTCCATCCCAGTCAATCCCAAGGCAGCCCTGTTCCCTTTTGGGGGTGCTGTGAAGGGAGACAGCCTTGCCTGGGTCCTGAGAGCCATCCCCGGTGGGGCAGGGGATGGGGGGGTGGCAAGAAGGGAAGGCAGGGCTTCAGTTTCAAGCATCTCCAGGGCAACACCTCTCTGCCTTTTGCTCTTTCTCCTTGTGAACACTTCACATGCATTGGCAGCCCAGCCTGAGGAACGTGTCTGTCCTCCTGGTGGGTCCAGATTAGCAGAGGACGAGGAGGAGTCCTGAGTGTCCCTCTGTGAGGATAAAACCTGATACTTGACATGTACCTGTGCAGCTACCAGCCTTCAGCCACCAATGAGATAGCAATTCAGACCCTCAACAACTTGGTGTTTCTTTGATGTTGCCCAGAATTTCTAAAGGGGATCAGGACCCGGGCAATAATTACATGTTTACCCCAGTCCCACAGCAGCACATACTAGCCAAGAACTTGCCTCTGTTTTGAATTAGGCTCAGCTCTACTGTCTAACCAAGCTCACCAAGGAGAATTGTGTTATTAAGATATTAATAAATAATAATTATGGCAAAAATTATAACTTAGAAGTATCAATTTAATTTTTACATGTTAAATGCATTTAAAAATTTTTTACTTTATTTCTACATTATGGTTACTAAAGGTAAGAGAGAAACAATGTGCAAACTTTAAAAAGGGGTTCAAACATAAGAGGTTCAATATATCAAGTGAGGTTAAGTTACTCTCATCACCCTCCTCTTCATGGAGCCATGAGGTAGAGCTGATTTTTACTTGGCCTTTGAACACCAAATTAACCACTAGTTACAGCCTTTCTAGTGCTCTTGTCCTAAAACCTTGAGAAACTTCATTTGAAATAAAATAATCACAGCAGCCTTAGGCAAGGGAAGAACTTCAGGACTTGTGTCCAGAATGCCAATCATTTCACTATGAATTTGCTAAAAGCCAGAGATTATCCAGCTTCTCATTTATGAAGAGGGCAATGAAGGTTGTTACCATCAGTCCTTGAAACGACATTGTGTTGAGTTCATAGAATAACCTTTCCTGATGACATTTAGTGAGTAAACAGTCAAAGGCAAGCAAACATGGCCCTGGCCTCTCTTCTGGTCCCAAACGTAAAGACGTGGTTCCACAAGGCCGTGACCTCATTGGCGAGATGTGCGAACTCTTCAGGGCTACACCCCAAACAGTCCCAATGTCCTCTAGGAGGGGACAGAACTGCAGGCTTTGGTTGCCATAACACTTGAAGGGGAGGCATTTCCTAATTCCTTCCTGTTGCAGTGTAGCAGTGTGGGCTGCTCATTCATCCAGCAGGATGGATCCCAGAACCTCAGAGCTTGAGGGTCATTGACCAGCTGCTTTCTCTCTGCCCCAGAGGAAATTTGCTTTGGCCTCTCTCTTCACATCTGCCCATTCTCCACTAATGTAAACCCCCATCTCCCCTCCCCAAACCATGGAGAGGGAAACTGTTCTTTACATCTCTACCATTAGGATGTCTTCAGCTGTGAATAACAGACCACTGAATTCACCACCAGCGGTTTCTTCACATACAAAGAGTCTAGAAGTATGTGCTCCCGGGGTTGGTTCTGTGGCTTAATTGCATCATCAAAGACCATGACCATCTTTCTTCTCACCACCTCAGCCCTCTGCCCTGGTCCTTTAGGCTGGTCACCTCATGTTATCAATATGGTTGCTGCAGATCCTGGCATTGCAGACACAACAACATCTGGTCAAAGAAAAGGAACATTTCTCTGTTGCCTTTTCTTATTAGGAAGGAACATCCCCAGAAGCCAGCCAGAGACAGCCCCTGGTGACCCCCTATCTGGGACTGGTTCATGCACCAAAGCCTTAGCAGCAAGAAAAGCTGAGGAAGAATGTTTAGCATCTTGGTGTCTGTGGTGGGAGGCAGCCTCTGCTTGCATGGAGGGAAGTGGGGAGGGAGGGCAGGGAGAGCAGCCAGCTCAGCAGCTAACACAGCATTTGATACCCTCCCCCACTGGCCTTCATTCATGCCATTTTCTGACCCTGCTTTTTAGCTTTACTTAAATTAGTATATATATATATATATATACATAAAACATTTGCTATAAAAGTAATTTGTACTCATTGTTGAGGATGAAGTAATAAAAGATACTTAAAAGTAGGAAGAAGTCATCAAGAGGCAATTCCTATTAACATTTTGGTATATTTTCATCCTACTCTGTTTCCATACAGTTTTGACATATGGAGCAAGGAGGGAGAGTGGCTTTTAAAACCATCACTGCAGCTGCTGCAACCTTTTTTAAGAGAATGGCTTAATTTATCTTTGGGCAAATTGATTTCTTCTGACCTGGAAAAATGCCTTTAATGGGCTTCTTTGAGGGGGAAATGTAAGTAGTACTTATCTCCTTCCCTGCCTCCCACAAAGCCTGAAAGGCAAAAGTAAAACATAAAGAGGGCTGAATTGAAATACATTCTGGAAATTATTCATTGATAACCTAAAGCAGGGCTGGGTTCTTCATATCCGGAGAAAGGGCCAGAAGTGAGGAGAGAAGGCTTGGCCTGGGGCCTATGGAGGGCCACAGGCAACGGATATTGCCTGCGGTGAGAGGTATTTTGGTAGCGGTGCATAACCCAGCACCCCAAACCTTGGTAGCGTAAAATAAAAATTTATTTCTTATGGTTCTGTGGGTCGACCGGGAAGCAGTTGGGAGGTTCTCATTGGAGCCTCTCATGCAGCTGGGGCTCCAGTTGTCAGAAGGCTCAACTGGGCTTTAGGATGGTTTCTTCCTTTCTCACTTCTGGTGTCTCAGCGGTAACTGGGGGCCCGGTTTGGGGGGGGGGGGGTAGAGGAGGGCGGCAAATCCTCTCTCTCTACCCTCCCCCCCCCCCAGCCTCTCCATGTGGTTAGCTTGGGCTTCCTTCCAATGTTGTAGTCTCAGGGGAGTTGTAGCTAAACTTCTTACAAAAGCATGCATTCCAGAAAGTGGAAGCTGCAAGGCTGCTTTTGACCTAAACTGGGAAGTCATGCAGCGTCTCTTCTGTCACATTTGCTTGGTTACAAGGGGCCTGACTAGAGTCAGCGAGGGAGGTAACTGCAAACAGGAGGCCATGAATATTGGGGGCGCTCTCTGGAGACCATAACAGGCAAGATGTTGTATATTAAATTTGAAGATCTTAACCTTCCTGGAGAGTAATTATCCTCCACTACTCTCAAACATTAAGTAAAATGTCAGTGAGCCTTGGGAGAAACAAAAAAGTGGGCTGGAGTCCTCCATGGGGAGCTGGAGCGTGGGAAGAGATGACAAAGCCACAGCTCCCAGGGGCCTCAGCTACGGAAGGGCAATGGCAGAGGCATGCGGCATGAACTGACTCATGAGAATCATAAACCACTTCTCTGCCCTGCAATATTCGGAGCTTTGAGGGACGCCACATGCACATAGGGATGCAATATATTATATTTGGTTATTGAAAGAAAAGGAAAACTGGAGGATTTGGAGGTATTTGGGCACACACAGTTTAGATCACATTATAAACACACACCCACCCACCCCACCCACCCCCACACACACACCCCTCAAACTTTTTGATAGGCTTGTAACAAAAGGTTTTCATAAACATCATTCTTAATGGCTGTGTTATATTCAAACTTACGACAACACTGAAAGTTAATATTCTCTTAATGTTGAACATTGAAAGTATTTTCAAATTTAAAAAAAAATAAATGACACTGCAATGAACATCTCTGCTGAATTCATTGTGTAAGATTCCTAGCAGAATTTTTTAGGCAAAGAGTATGAATATTGGAATGGCAAACTACCAAATTGCCTTCTAGAAACATCTAACAATTTTCACTCCCACTTGCAGTACTGGGAAGGGCCTCTCACCCTAAGGCTGGTTATGTTAACCTGCTATAGTTCCCTTCTTTTCCCCATGTTCTGTTTTTGTCATGTCCATAGTAGCCATTTTACTTGAAAACTTCCCTCTCCCAGATCTATGAGGCTGGGTCTGAAGCTTGGGGCCATCTGCCAAGGGCAGAGTCCCCCTCCTGCCCCCCTCCCCGCCCCCATGGAAGCTTCCCTGCATCCTGAGGGCAGAAAGTAGAAGGGGGCAGCTCTTTTTAGTCACGAGAGGAGGGATTCTTCACCCTGGAACTAGCAGCCAGCCAGTCAGCCAGGGCGCTAGGGGCTGGAGACCGAAAGGCACATCTTCTAACTGGGCTTCAGGAGTCCGTTTCACGAGCCTGGTGACCGCACCCAAGAAGGGGACAGGCCAGTTATCACTTGCAGATGCCCGGGAGAAGAAACTTCTACCCTCAGCCTGAATCCAGCTCCACCAGCTCTAGGTTGGCAGAGACTGTTTCACAGAGGTCCAAAGATCTCCTTTCCTGCCTGCCTTCACTTCCCTCCATTCCCCGAGTCCTAGAAGTTGTTTTCAGACTTAGAGTAATGAAAGTGGAGGAAGTGAGAAGACAGCACGCAGTGAAGGAAAACAGAGTTGAAGTCCAGAACTCTGGGATAGTTGCATCCATGTTACACTTGGGCAGGGGCAGGGCTGCAGAGAGGGCTGGTGGGCAAGAGTCAGAGAAATGAAGGTGGGGTGGGGAGGGGAGGAGGTGGCCAAGAAGCTCAGCCTGCTGCTGAGGTGCAAGGGCAAATGCCCTAAAATGACTTCTCTAACCAGCACAAAGTTTAGGTACTTTGTGACAAATTCTGACATACTATTTTGGAAATCCAAATCCAGTTTTACAATGATTTGAAAAATAATTCATATTTAGCTAATAACTAATAATTATTTACTATGTGCCAACAATTTTATCACAGTGGTATTAATCAAAGAAGTCTTGATTCAAACCCAGGCAGAGGGGCTTAGTGTCCTAAAGCTGGTTAAGGCCAGGAGAGCCCATTTCTGTTTTTCTGGCACTGGGGCCTGAAATGACAAATAAATATATTCCTTATTGCAGGTTGCTTGAGGGCTGCGATAGTGTCAGTTTACTGGGTTCTTTTCTCTTGGAAGTTGATACCTTTTCATATAAATTGTAGGAAACAAGTGGAAGCCTGTGGTACAAAGCCCCAGCTCCTATTTGGAACTGTCCCACTTTTAGTTCTTTTCCCCTTCCAGAAACCTGGGCTACACATCCCTGCCTCCTGCACGGCCCAAGGCATCTCCATAAGCAAGCATCCCAGCCAGACGTACTGAGGACACGTTTTATTTGGAAATGCACATGCAGCGGCTTTGCAGGTTGTCATCAGAGACCCGAATGTTCTCCTGGGGCCTGGCTGACTGGCCTTCAGTGCCCATACATCAAACAAGAAAAGGAGTTTCCAACACTTTGCTTGGCGAAGATCCTTTCTACTGCCCTTCCCTCTCCTCAAGGAACCGTTGTCCATTCCTCAATACTTACTAATTATAGTTTAGCTTCCCCATTTTATTCACCAGACAAAAGAAAGAACCTCCCAATCAAAGCTCCCGTTTAGCATAAGCTGCCCAGGGTTACTGTCTGAGTTAATGAAATTCCAGCCAATAGAAATACTTTCTTTAGCTTGGGCAACCTTAGGTATGAATTCCACTCAGCATCTGGAATACTAAAAACTGTGCATAAACCACATTAACCCTGTCACACAGCAACCTGGAAACCATGGGAGAGATGATTTCTAAGCCCTCTCATCTCTAATCATTATCTCTAACTCATCTCTAATTCATTGTCTGAGTTGATCATGCCCAGGATTAAAAAACAATCCAAGTGTAGGTTTTGTGCCTCTCTCTGTCACTCACCCTAAATACAGGGTCCTCACATGCAGCCGGAGATTTTTCATGTCCTAAGCAGCCCAGGGGAAGGCCCTCCCCTCAAGCACAGATTCTGACTGCCAAGGGACTGTCTCGCCATCCCAAGGGTCCCCTGGCTCCTAGGGCCTGTTACCTGTGCTTGCTTCAGTCTCCTGCCCATCTGCCACCAGCATATGGCGTCTGTTCTGATGGACTCCTTGAAGGTTAGGTCCCACAGTAACCAGGTGTGGAATGATCAGGAAGCTGATGGAGAGTGTGAAGGGGATCCCAAGGAGACTTGGTCTTCAGCTCAAACAAAATCCTGAGGAGCTGGTTTAATATAAAGGAGCTTAGTTCTCAGTGGATTAAAAGACGTTAAGAGCTCCAAAGATGGCAGGATGGGCTTGTCACATTGCCCATGGTCATCCCTTTCCTTTAAAGAGGGATACCTCTTTTCCTTCATCCTACAACTGCCTACCAGACCCCAAGAGAGAAAGGCTTTATCCCACCTCGTACTCAAAAATACTTTATTATAAATAGCTCAGCTCCAGCTGCTCTGCATCTGAGATGGGAACACACTAGTGCCAGGACTTTTAAGGTAGAGCCAGGAAAAGTTTGCTGAGGGTGAAAGGGCAGCTCTCTCAGGGAAGGGCCCAAGGCTCCAGTTCCGAATGATCCAGGAGAACTGACCCACTCGAGCCAGCTCAGAATGGGAGATCCCTGAGTCCCCTTTTCCCTTTCACACGCTAGCATGGCAGATTATATTACTGTATCCATTATTCATTCCCCCTTCTCTAAGAGAATTCTACATACCTACCTGCTGCCATGTGACTTGCACTACTTCCTTTAAGAGAAATACACTTCCCCAACCTGTTGGCACTGGGCTTGGGCCTGCGATTCATTGAGTTTCCATCAGCTCTTTCATCCTGCCCTCCATAAGAACTGCATGTTCCCAACAGGGGCTGCACCTACAGCCTGAGTCCCAAAGATGAGAATACATGGAATAGGGTCCCAGACAACTGTCGGCAGTGGCTGGTAAGTCGTGTTTGAAAAGAAAGCAAAGGTGTCATAAATCTCTGAGATTTGAGGGTTGTTATGCAGCATCTTGCAAGAGCTAATACACTAGGGTTCACAAACCCAATTACTTATGGGCAAAATAAATGAGTGAGGAAAGCATATAAGACCATGGGGAGGCCAAGGCTGTGGAAGATGGGAGAGAATCAGACTCAGGATAGGCTCCAGTATTACATTTTGTTATGAATTAAAAGAAATGCTTTTTGTTTAAACTTTGGTGGCTGTGATAGGCTAATGTGTCAACTTGGCCAGGCAATGGTGCCCAGTTGTTTGGTCAAGCAAGCACTGGGCTACCTGTAATACAAGAACATTCCAAGGACTTTAATCGTCAGTGAATTAACTGCATAGATGGCTGATTACACCTACAATCAACCAAGGAGACTGCTGTGAGCAATGAGTGACATCTTATCCAATCACCTGAAGGCTTTAAAAGGGGAAGTGATTTCAGCATGCAGAGAGAGAATTCCCAGCTCTACTTCAGACAGCCAACGTCTCCTGGGAACTCATCAGGAACCTTCATTAGGGCCCCTGGCTTGCAGCCTGCCTGCAGAATTTGGACTTGTGCATCCCCAAGGTCGCATGAGACAATTTTATAAAATCTCATATTATTTAGAGATCTCTCCTGTCAGTTCTGTTTCCCTAGAGAAGCCTGACTAACACAGTGCCCAAGATTTAAATAACCAGTTGACTAATGTTTATTACCTGAAAGCTTAGACTATTAAGAAACTTGTAGTTAAGAACAGAAAATACAATGACCCAACTAATATTTTTCACAATCATTTAACTTTTTAAGGACCTTTCAGGCACCAGTCTCTAGTTGAGAAGAAACATTCTTCCTGAAATTTGGTAATTATTTGGCATTTTATTTTCTCTCTCTCTGTGTGATCATAAAGTGAAGGGAAATTATTTATTTTAAAAGTTCTAAAACTTCTAACTTCCAAAAGATTATGTTTCTACAAAACCTATCATATCTAATCAAACCACAAAATACTACAAAATTAACTGCCACCATCTGTCTTAAAGAAAGTGACTTCTATATGGATGAGGATTAGCAAGGGCATATATTGATTCCATAGAGTATTTCACTTAATTGACATTTTTTGGTAACTGGAAAAGGTCTGAGCCTCAGGAAATGGAAATAGCTTTTTTCTACAGAATCACATAGTATAATTGCTTTAACTGAAATCAGGTTTTTCTTATAGAAGAATTATAAATATCCAAATTTTCCAAGAGTTGGCTACATACTTTGAAATTTAGATTTCTCTTGAAAGGATTTATAGTCTTTTGCCATCATGTAATCCAGAATAAAAATAACCACTGCCCCAGGTCAAATATAATAGGAAATGGCACGATTCCAGTAGTGTAGGGATAAGGAGTGTCCCTCTTTGACATACAAGTAGCAGCAAATACCCTCTGCACAGTTTTTCCAAGAATGGCGCCCAGGGGCAGACGGCCTTCCCAGCCCAGGCAGCTTCACCCAGGATGGCCGGACCCCGCGTCTGCTCCTAACCATCACCAGATACTGAGCGGCCAAGCAACCAGCCACAGGGAATATCACAGGCCTAAGGTCTCTGGCCATCAGCCACATGCACCAGCGAGTGCCTAATTTAGTAAGGGTGCTCTGCTCGCTTGGTAAACCTGCTGAACAAAAGATACACAGCCATGTCTATGAAGAAATGTGTTTCTACATGAGATTGAAAACAATTAAAGACTTCATGCCACACATTAGGGCTCTCATCTTGATATGAAATTAATAACAATAGCAGCAGGTTTTTTTTTCCTCTTTTAATCACAAACTAAGAAAAAAACACATGAGGCAGATTAATAACATGACTCAAATCTTCAGTCTTCTTTTTCCAGCTCCCAATACTGGAATATCACACTCTTTTTATAATACTTCTGATCAACAGGTTCTCTTCTTTCTCTTTTGCCTTCAGAGTCCTTTCCAAAAGGAAACACTGCTTGGCATTCTATATTATTCCTAATTCCCAGGGAAAAAATGAGATTGATGAAGTGACATCTAAAAACATTGGGAATTATATTTTTTAAAAACAAGGCAATAATTTGGACCTTTTTGCCTGAATTTTTCTCTGTATTACCAGAGTAAAATATCACCCAAAGTCCAAGACATTACTATTACACAATAATGACCAACAAGCTTACACTGATGGGGCTCTCAATAATAAATTGGTCAGTGAAGTAACTGGAAAAAAGTTCAAATGTAAAGGGTGATTCACACTATTCTGTTTACACAGTAGTCAAACAACTATATCATCCAAATACCCAGAAAAGTTTTAAGTAACATTAAATAATAATTGGTAACTTGGAAATACTGAAACATCTAAGTAGCTTCTGAATGACCAAAGACAGATGACAATTTGTTCAGTATATCTCTACTTAAGTTTATCACACAGAACTATATATTTTTTTAAATAGGTAATCCATGGGGAGCAGATGTAGCTCAAGTGGTTGAGGGCCTGCTTCCCACGTACGAGGTCCTGGATTTGATCTCTGGTACCTCCTAAAAACAAAAATAAACAACAAACAAATGAAAATACCAACTTGAGAGGGCCAGTGTAGCTCAGTGGTTGAGCGCTGCTTCCCACATAGGAGGTCTCAGGTTTAATCCCTGGCCCCAGACTCTTAAAACACAAACAAACAAACAAACAGTAATCCATGTAAGATATACATAAAACCCTTAACTGACTATATTGTTCAATAAACAGAACTTCACATTGCTTGACTGTTGGATTTATGAGCTTATAATTCAGTGAAACCCTGTTTAAGTTCTAGTCTATAGCTAGAGTGACATGTCCAAATAGTTTGGTCCTATTTATTAGCAAAAACCTCCAATTTGTTTAATTCTTCCGAATATCATCTTAAAAGGGTCTAACTTGGATTTTGCCAAAATAAATCACAAATAAATATAACTCTACATCGCTAGTTTATGGATTCTTCGTGAGTTTCAGGTCAGTGTAAGCCAGCATGCTGACCTTTTTATGAATTTTCCATTTGAGATTTCACAGTATCAACTTTAACACTTTCCACAAAATATCCTGCCCATCTCTGGGTAGAATGTGAAATTAATAATGACATGTGGTGTTTCTTAACATAACTTGCCAAAATGTGATAATTTCCTTGGAAGAAAAGCCATGGGCTGCAATCACACGTCTGAGTTGACAGACATCCAAATGGATTCTATATAAAAAGAAAAGGTTTGTGTCTTCTGGAATATGAATGTCCACTTTTAATAAATTCAAGCAGATCCCAACATATACATCTTCAAACTTGATGGGCTTTACATGGCCCATCATTTCATAGATCCTCGGCACTAAATCTCTGGACATTATATAACCCAACCCACTGCAGTAGGGAGGAAACACCTTGAAAGGATATTCCTGGTATGAAATATGGGTTTTTTGGTAAAATCCTCTATATGAATAATTATCAATTAGAGGATAACCTGTGAAAAACTTCTCTGAATGGTTTAAATTCAAAAGATACTTCACCAAATTGCCGGTATTGATGAAAACATCAGTATCTGTCTTCATGATATACTTGGCATTGGGGCAAAATTCAGTTACCCACCTGAATGCCATAATTGTTTTCAAGGTCAGGTTGTTATATGTGTCTAAAAAATCTTGACGTATTATGTCACCATAAAGGAGGTGCTCATCCTCTAAGGACAATGCTAACATTTTGTCTTCCTTTTCAGCTTGTTGGCCTAGTAAAAAAAATGTAAGAACCTCATATCCCCACCAAGACTTTTTTTCACCCCAAGTGACTCTAATGGCCTGTCTGGCTTTCACATCTGAGGGGTGTGAGGTCACAAGAATGACAAGGAATGGGTTTTGGTGAGAGCAGTTTGAATGCTCTCGAAGTGTAAAGCGAAAGTCTTGTCTGTAAATTGGCTCATACTCATAGAAGTACATCCAGTTTACACGTTCTATCACGTTGTAGTGGGGTAGACTGAGGTACCACATTACAAGGAAACTCAAGAGTGACAGCAGCAGGAGGCTCCATTTGAGGGATCTCAGTGACATCCTACTCCAAAGGGCGGGCAAGAGAGCTAGGGCCATCCACAGGGGCTCAGAGCGCACGAGCCTCAGGTTCTGGAAGATAATCCAAGATCTGGTTAGCATTTCACCACCCAAAAACACATTTCCAAATGACACTTGATTACCCACTCAAGACAAAAGAGAGCAGGGAAACAAAAGTTCCAAGGCAAAATCGAAAATCCTGAACTGAATCTATTTAATTATATCTGACTTATAAATAGATCGATACCAACAACCAAAAATGCATTTTAGCTTTTTACATCTGCACCAAGGTTAAAAACATATCCCTGATAATCTTGGGCAAAAATATTTATTGTTCTACATAAATAACCGTGTTTACCATGAAACAAGATTTTTGTCCTGGACGCACAGAGGGACAGAGAGAGACTGGGTAATGGCAGGATGAAAAAATAAATCCATAATTAAAAAAAAAACCAAACTATCTCTTCTTTACCACTATGAAACTGAAGTAATGAATTTAAAGCAAGGGGTGTTAACAGGAACATGTCCAAATAAACTAAAGGTATTTCTCAGCTATGTGATCTGATATGGATTCTAGCAAATCTGGAGTAGGAAAAACCTTGTAGCTATAATCATTCAAGGCGACCCCGCTAATATGAGATAAAATAAAGGTGAAGAATCTTCACCTGGAAGGCAAGTCCTCTAGACACAAATAGGAGAGCCATCTCTGGAGCTTTTAAATGCTCAGACTGTGAAAGAGCTTTTACTTGCCCAACATAGCACCCCTGCCTCATTTCTCTCACTGGCTGAATTCAGTGCTCAGTCTAGATAGTGAGGGCGTAAATTCGTAAATTAAAGGCCTGTCCTTAGTAATGTTTTTCATATATTTCCCATTCCAATCTTTTCAGAAATCATTGCTATATCAGAATGATGGGATGGAACCTCCTAGAATACTTGCTTTTACACAGTACTTCCCCGAGACAAGAACCCAGAGCTCTGTGACTGAGTGACAGCTGAGACCTCAGCTCTGCTCCTGAGCCCAAAGCAAAGGTACTTTTACAATTTGCAACCCCAAGGGCTTTCTGAGCACCATGATTTTAGGCCTCAGTCTGAAGACATTCATGTACTAAGTGTTTACTGGACATCTTCTACATCCACAAGCTAGACCAGGCACTATAAGAGGACCAAAGGAAGTAAGAGATGGGATGAGAAGAAAATCCCAAGGCAACATGTAAACGTAGCATGACAGTGTAGTATAGACTATTTCTATCAAATCCTAAGGAACTTCAGAGCAAAGGTAAAATCAACACAATGAGAGGATGCTTCTGTCAGGTGCCCTTTTACTCACAATCATCTTGGGTGGGGGGCTCCTGGGAAACCAAAAGTCGCTATGGGGGAAATTAATGAATGTCATCATTTGGGAAGGATGGTCTACCTTGGTTCTACCTTGGGTCAATCTTAGGGTCTTTGGATACATAGCTATCCTGTTTAATACACATGAACATAACAGGAACTCAAGACTTCTTGAACTCTCTATCCAGCTATATATCTTATTTTCCGTGATTACTTCTGGCCATGATAACTGTTCCTATCACTAATACTTTCTATACTTTACCTCATACAATGTAACTGTATGTTTTAGCAAACACTCTCCAGCTCTTTTCATGTATGTATATCTTGCCTCTCCACTTATTGTCTATAACCTCCGTTAGAGGAAAAGAATGTTTTTCTTACCATAGTCAAAGTACAAGACAGAGGGAGGCCCATAGCAGAAGTGCAATGAACAATGACTTATTGGATATATTTTTTACAGCACGTAGAGGGATAAATGTAGATCTGTCCATTTTATGCCCAACCTCCCCTCCCCCACTTACTAGACATACACAGCCAACCACTAGCAAAACCTGAGACACAACAGATCTAGAAGGGGAATTATGGAAGTAATCAACACCATCTTACATTTTTCTCTTACCAGGCACTGCACAACCACAGGGGGCACCATTTATATCTCAGCCATTGACAACGTGTACATTTACTGCAACACTTTTCTGTCAGATGGCAGTTTTATGTCTCATGCTAACATATCAGCTCATAACAGATTTCCAACAGATGGAAGCAAAGTGTGCTGAGGAAGGGGAAACATTTTCTAATTGCGTATGGACAATGGAGGCTCTGCAACTCCTCAATAACAGGAAGCATTCAAAGCAGCAAATATTACAAAAGTTATTTTATAGGCATTCTACAATCCGTGGTTTCTAAATGTGAAACTGTGACCATGGTTATGATGTCTATTGCTTAAGAATCCATGAAGAACAAAAAGTAGCAAAAATAAGATAACTATCTAGTTCAAAAGGGGGAAAGGCCTTCAGAGGATTGGTCAGAGCAGACTTCAGGTTACCTACAACACAGGCTCAGTTTCCTCATCTCTATATGGAAGATATTAATACAACATGAATTAGTGATCATGTATGCACAAACCATTATTGAACAAATAGAGGGTGTTAGCCCCAGCTGTGGTTCTGTCCGTGACATCTTATCCATCCTGTTCATGTTCTCTAAACGGATTTTTACTGTCAAAAGGGATTATCCTAAAGAAATCACCTTGATGAAGTCTTGCTACTTGAGGAAAAGTACATTTTAAAGCCATAAATATCTTTTTATTTCTTACCTTCTTCTTCTTGGTTTATTCTTCTGAGTTAAAGACCTTAGGTTTCGACAACTAAACATCCAGCAGTAAGAAGTAGTCAAAATAATGTTTGAACAGAAATTTCTGCAAGATAAATAAAAATTTAACATATTTACTTCTGAGTTTTTAGGGTGGTTTAAAGATGCGAAGGGAAAAGACTCTTTTCTCCACCATTCCCTTCTGAACTAGGAACATAAGTTGAAAAAAAAAGTTTAAAAAACTACCACTGGACCACAGAATTCAGAGAATTCATGACTTCATCACAGAAAAAGGGAACTTGACATTCAAAAAGAGCAGAAAGGCAAGAGCAAATCTACCATCTAAGCACTCTTGTCAGCTGGTATCTCATCAGCTGGTGTCCCACACTTCCACTTCCCTCAGTAAAGAACTCCGGGCTCACGAAAAGAAGTGAAACAGAAAACTGCTGAAGCACTCTGCTGGCATCCTCTGTCTTCAATTTTCTGTTCAACACACACATTTAAATTTTAAAACTGGAGCTATATATCACTTCTTATACCACAAAATACTTCAAATGGATTAGGAAATCTTTCTAATAATTTCAGTCTAAGGAAACAACCCAGAAGACAGAAAGAAAATTTGATCAAATAAAATTTTTTT
>JAKSZT010053887.1:70382182-70436295 GCA_026826555.1 Tolypeutes matacus | reverse complement strand
AAAAAAAAAAAAAAAAAAAAAAAAAAAAGATGAACACTACAATAGAAAAAATGGCCAAAAGACAATTCTCGAAAGAACAGCTACAAATGGTCAATAAAAAAAAAAAAAAAAAAAAAAAAATATTCAATGACATGTAATCAGAAATATTCTGACAAAAATCTCAAACTGGCAAGTTAAAAAAAAAAAAGACAATACTCAGTATGGGGGAAAAAGGTGTTCCCATGAGCATTCTCAACAGCAATTTGAAAATATACATCAAAATTTTTAAAATAATCAAGCAACTTTGACCTAACTAGGAAACTGATTTAAGTATCTATTAATAGGGATTTGGTTACACAAAAAATTATGATTCATTCATTCAACAGCATATATTTATTCAATATATGCAATGGCATCTAGCTATATTCTAAATAAGGAAAGAGTTCCTTGCATATGTGATATAATCCCTTTGGAAAGGTCTCAAGTATCTGTTAATCCATGTGGCCACATATGCAGAGCAAGACATCTAGAAAGCTGTGCCCCAAATGTCAGGGGTTTCCATCTTATGGGATTTCTGGGAGATATTTAAAGTTTCTTTCTTTTTTTAAAAAATATTTCCTGTATCATTTAAAATTTCCACATTATGCATACATTACCTTTGTAAACAGATAAAAACAAAGGGAGAAACCTGAATTCTAGGCTTGCATGCCTCAAAGCTCCACTGAATAGTGGGGACCTAGATATCCTAAGTTAGCAGTTATGTTCCTCAGTTTCATCTTATCCCAGTGCTTCCCCAAAAGTGTGACTGTGTGCAATTCATAATATTTCTATTAGTTATTCTCTATTACTTCAGCATATTTTCTCTCAACAAAATAAGGAATGGTTTTAAAGATCCATTAAAAAAAACAACACAGTAATTCTAACGTAAGTACAACAGGATTTATATTTACTACAAATAATACCATATATATACACACATAGGTCTAACAGTTTACTATGTGTTTACAACAAATGTTATTATTTTGTTCCCCTCAGTAACCTGGTGAAGTAGGTGAGCTGGTTTTATTATACCTATTTTACAGATGACATTTAGAGAATTTAGCTGAAATGAAGACATTTTTCAAGCATACCAGGACCAAGAAAGTCCACAAACTCTTGATGAAAGAAGTACCAAAGGAACACTTTTTGCCAAAGTGTTTTAGTCTGAAGAAAAATAAGCTCAGGAGGAAGGAATGGAATGCAAGAAACAAATATAAGCAAGGAAAGTATTAAAAGATAATGAAAACTATTAAATATAGATAGTAAAAAAAAACAAAAACAGATGAGAACAAAAAGAACTTAAAATGGTAAAAACAATACATTTTTAAAACGTATTGGATAAGAATGATATGGTGGCTGTAAAGAGTTGCTTCCAAGGAAAATCAAAATATGCTAACATAAGAATCTAGCTCAGAATGAACAGAGATACTAAAAAACCTTAATGTTTTGTTACAAAATTCATTTAAAATGTACATTAAATTTTAGAGTAATCCTTAAAAGAACAGCTATGGAACATATACTTCTAAACTAATAGAGAAATAAAAGAAATAAAGCAAGTTATCAATTCAATAGAAGGTAGGAAAAGAAAATAAAGCAGAGAAAATGTATGGCAAACAGAAACCACAAAAGAAAATGGCAGACATGAATCTAAAAGTATCATAATTTAGAATAAATATAAACATACACTCACCTACTTAGAGATGGAAACGCTCAGGTTGGGTTAAAATTACTGCTTACAATACACACACCTAAGACAAAACAACACAAAAAGTTTAAAAATTAGGAGATGGAAAATATATTTTAGGAAAATACCAAGCAAAGGAAGACTGCTGTAGTTAAATATTAATATCAGACATTTTAAATGAAGATCATTTAAAAGGGATAAAGGAGATTTCATTACTAATAAAAAGAACCATTCAACAAGATAATTTAACAATCATGAAGCTGTATAATCATAACATAACCTCAAAATATATAAAGCAAAAACTGAAAATTATGGGTATAAATTGACATATCCATGATTCTAATGGGAGATTTTTTTTTTAACATATCTAAGTTAACTGTTATATTAAGCAGACAAAAAGTAAGGGTATGAGTGTTTCAAATAATAGGATTAATAATCCTGCTATAATAGAAACATTGAGCGCTTTTCATCCAGTGAAAAGAACAGGAATATTTGTTTCAAGACAACATGAACATTTATTAAGAAACTGGAAAAAAAAAAAAAAAAGAAATTAGCATATATTAGGTTACACAGGCAGTTTCCATAATTTCAAAAACTCATTTTCATACAGGTCACATATTCTGATTACAATGCAATTATAAATCAACTACAAAAACATAATATGAAAAAAAAATCTATTTGGAAACTTAAAAACCTGGAATTTCTGTTTAATCCACAATTTCTGTTTTAAAAAAATAATCTGGAGTTCAGGGAGGCAAACAGCTCCAACTGAGGAAGAAAAGTCTTGAAAAATGCCAATAATAAATACAGACAGATGGGAGAATAAGGAAATTGTCACTTGCAACCTGTCATGAAATTATTAATTCAAGCATCATTATCAATCAGTGTTTCGATCATCAAATGAAAGGTTAATGGAGAACTGGACATTTATATAGTGCCAAAGTAACATGACAAAGATTACTTTCTAGTTGCCAAGGTCTGAAAAATATATATACTTTACAGTGGAGGGATCAGGCTGCCACCAGTGGTCAGTCTTAGTTTTAGAAATGGTGGAACAAACACATGTGTCTCCTAATAAGACACAATGAGAAGTATACAATATTACCTCTGATGCATCCCAGCCAAAAATGTTTAACTGGATTTTAATTAAGGTTTACAGGAAAGACAAAGGATAGAGGGATAAGCTGAAAACCACAACAAGGAAGCAATCAAACAAGTCCAGGAGTGGGGAACTATACAGGACAACTAGCATAGTCTCTTTAGCTAGCTGATGCCTTGAAGAAAGGGATGACTTCAGATTAAAAGAGATTAAGGAACATAAACAGATGCAATATGTGGTCCTGGCCTGGATCCTGGAGAAATCTGAAGATAACCTAGAATTAGGTGATGCAAGAGGATTACTCATTTTGTTTGGTGTGATAATATTCACTGGCTATAAAAGAAAATGTTCTGGATAAACAAATTGTGATATATACATAAAATGAAATATTATCCAGCAATAAAAAGGAACAAAGTACTGATCATGCTAAAATATGTAATAGTTCATAACATTATATTAAATAGTGAAAGAAACCATACGCAAAAGACCATATATTGTATAATTCTATTTATTTGAAATGTCTAGAAAAAGTAAAACTCTAGTCTGAGGTGGGATTAAATGGGTACAAATGGACACGAGGAATCTTTTTGGGGGTGATGGAAATATTTTAAAAGTGGCTTATGGTGATAGCTACACAACTCTATATATTTACTAAAAATCATTGAATTCTACACTTAAAATGAGATAATTTTAGGTTATATAAACTACATCTTAAGAAAGTAAACTATTAAAAATAATTTTTAAAAAAGAAAGTATTCCTATTTTTAAGAGTCATATACTGACGTATTTAGAGGAGCAGAATTTCAACCTGTCTGTGATTACTTTAAAATATTTCAGTAATAAAAAATAGAGTTAAGAAAAGAAAAAAAATCTTATCCAAACATTTCTGATGACATACAAAATGGTAACATAACTGGGAGGGTGATTTGGAGGGCAATTTGTACAAATTACAATACATTTCCTCTTCTATATAGTAAACTTGTTTCTGGAATTTATTTCACAGATACAGCTGCATATGTCCAAAATAATGTATGTGTAAGGTGATTCATTGCAACATTGCAATAGTAAATAATTAGAAATAACTGAAGGGACCATTAATAGGGGACTGCTTACTAAACCATGGTATCATATGTCACCACAATGGACTACTATGCAGCTGTTGAAAAGAATGAGGATGTTTTCTGCGTTCTGACATGGAAAGATTTCAAGAATATATTACGTGAAGAAGAAAGATAGAGAACAATGCATATGTGTTAAATTTTGTGTTAGGAAGAGGAAATCAAAATGAGTATGAGGAAAACAATGGAAAGATGCACACACATATAGTGGGCAGGGAGGAATGGGAGGATCAGAAAAAAGGTGAGGTCAAGACTTCCTAATGTTACATAATGTTACACTTATTTATATTATTTTGATTTTTAAACCACTTGACTATATTACTCAAAATGCTATCAAGAAAAAAAATTTCTTGCCTCATTTTCCCAAGTGCTACATATAAAAATGTACTGGAGAAGACTCCTGGGAAGATGGCAGACAAAAAAGATGTAGGACTCTCCTCTCCCAGAAAAATAGCTAGAGGACAGGCAGAAACAGCCTGGAAAAAATGTTCCAGGATTTAGAACACCCAGGGAAAGGCTGGACACCACCCAGAAGAGAGAGAGGCAAAGGAAAATAATCTCGATGGCAAAACTGTGAGTTAAAGCTGCAGCTGCAGCTGCCAGTACCATCCCCCACTCTACAGACAATTTTGAATTCTCAGGCTACAGACAAAGGGGGCCACAAGGATCTACCTCCCCATGAAATGGGAAAGAAAGGGACATAGCCTAAGGCTGACTCAGCTTTCTGAACCACAAATTTGGTCTGCTGTGTCCCACGAAACCTTCCAGGCCAGAGGGGCCACACCATTCTTTGCCCTGGGAGCCGCCATGGGACTAAAAGATCCGACCATCTCAATCACCTTCCCTACTGACTGGGACTGGATGTTGAGGACACAGAGGAGAGTGGAATTAATTCCTATCTGGGAAAAGAGAGGGGGCTTCCAGCAAAGGCTGGAGAACAACCACTGAGAAACTTTGAATTACAAGGCTCTTAGGCTCCGGGCAGGATCCCCTATCACACTGATCTGGTCCGTGTTTCAGTGAACACACTCTGCCCAGGTTTTGAACTGAGAGGGCTGCTGACAAGCGCCAATGCTGGCAGAATAAGGAAGAATATGTGAGGGAATCAAAAGTAAATAAGAGGCTTTTTTCCAGAGTTTACAGCCTCCTTCCCTAAGGCCCTTGGAAGTGGGTCTGCAATCCATTATTAGGTGCAGGACCCAGATCAGAGCAACTAACAGGGACAATCCTAAAGACCCAGAACAGGTTGAACCAGGTACCAAAGAACAGAAGTAACACACAACCTCCTGCAACTAAATCCCTATGAAAGAGAAAAGAAATTGAGCATCAGAGTAAACACCATCATAATCAGATGTGTAGACATCAGTAAAAAATTACAAGCCATACTAAGAAAATGGAAGAAATGGCCCAAGCAAAGGAATATATCAAAGCCCCAGATGAGACACAGGATTTGAGACAACTAATGAGATTCACACAAATTTCAAAAATCAAATTAATGAGTTGAAAGAAAATATGACTAAGGAGATAAAGGACATCAAGAAGACACTGAGTGAGCACAAAGAAAATCTGAAAACCGAACAGAAAAATAACAGATCATGGGAATGAAAGATAGGTGAGGTCAAAAACACAATAGAGGCATAAACCAGCAGGCTCAAAATGACAGAAGAAAGAATAAGTGATACAGAAAACTCAACAGCTGAAATTGAAGAGAAAGAATATAGAGAGAAAAGAATGGAAAAAATTGAGCAAGGGCTCAGGAAGTTGAATGATAAAATGAAGCACAACAACATACATGTCATGGGAGTTCCAGAAGGGGCAGAAATTCTTGAGGAAAAAATGGCTGAAAATTTCCCAACTCTCATGAAAGAAATGAACTTACATGTCCAAGAAGCAAAGCATACCCCAATCAGAATAAATTAGAACAGACCTACTTCATGACAGGTACTACTGAGAATGTCAAACGTCAAAGATAAAGAGGAAATTTTGAGAGCAGCAAGAGAGAAGCAAAACATCACATACATAGAAAAATATAAAAAAAGATTAAAAACAAAAACAAAAACATAACATACAACAGATACCCAGTAAGACTTAGTGTGGATTTCTTATCAGAAAGCATGGAGGTGAGAAAACAGTGGTATGATACAATTAGGATACTGAAAGAGAAAAATTGCCAGGTAAGAATTCTTTATCCAGTAAAACTGTCCTTCAAATATGAAGGGGAGTTTAAAATATCACAAATAAGCAGCAATTAAGAGAGTTCTTAAAAAAGAATCTGCCTTTGCAGGAAATATTAAAGGAAGCCTTAAAACCTGAAAGAAAAAGGAGAGAGAGGCTTGGAGGACAGTGTAGATGGCAAGAATAACAGAAAGGATAACCAAAAGAGTAAAAAGGCCAATGAAAATAAGAATAAAATGGTAGAAGTAAATAATGCATTTATGGTAATATCATTAAATGAGAATGAATTAAACTCCCCAATCAAAAGATATAGGCTGACAGAGGGATTAAAAAAAAAAAAACATGAGCCATTCAAATGCTGACTACAAGAGACTCACCTTAGACCCAGAGATACAAACCAGCTGAAGGTGAAAGGTTGGAAAAAGATACTCCATGGAAACAGTAACCAAAAAAGAGCAGCAGTAGCTATACTAATATTGGACAAAATGGACTTTAAATGCAAAAAAAATTTGTAAGAGATACAGAAGACCATTATATATTAGTAGAAGGGACAACCCACCAGGAAGAAATAACAGTCATAAATATCTATGCACCTAACCAGGGTGCCCCAAAATACATGAGGCAAACTCTGGCAAAACTGAAGGGAGAAATAGACATCTCTACAAAAATAGTTGGAGACTTCAACACACCACTCACCTCTGGTACAGAACAACTAGACAGAAGATAAACAAGGAAACAGAGAACTTGAACAGTATGATAAATGAGCTAGCACTAACAACAGACATATACAGAACTTTGCACCCAAACTCAGCAGGTTATATGTGCTTGTCAAGTGCCCACGGATCTTTCTCCAGGATAGACCACATGTTAGGTCACAACACTGCTCTCAATAAATATGAAAAGACTGAAATTATACAAAGCATCTCCAAAAATCATAATGGAATGAAACTGGAAATCAATAATAGATGGGAAAGAGGTAAGTTCACAAATGTGTGGAGGCTGGTCAACACACTCCTAAATAGTGGGTCAAGGAAGAAATTGTAAGTGAAATTAGTAAATATATTGAGATAAATGAAAATGAGAACACAACCTATCAAAACTTATGTGATACAGCAACGGCAGTGCTGAGAGGGAAATTTGTAGCCCTAAACTCCTATGTTACAAAAGAAGAAAGATCTAACTGAACAGCTGGAGAAACTAGAAAAAAGAACAGCAAACCATTCCCAAAGCAAGCAGAAGGAAAGAAATAATAAAGATTAGAGCAGAAATAAATTAAATTGGGAAAAAAAAAAAAAAGAGAAAATCAACAAAACCAAAAGCTGGTTCTTTGAGTAGATCAATAAAATCGACAAACCCTCAGCTAGACTAACAAAGAAAAAAAGAGGGAAGATGAAAATAAATAAAATTTGAAATGAAAGGGGGTAAATTAGAACTGACCCCCCAGAAATAAAAAGGACCATAAGAGGATATTATGAGAAAGTGTATGCCAACAAACTGAAAAACCAGATGAAATGGAAAAATTCCTAGAAATGCACAAACAACCTACACTGAAAATACAAGAAATACAATAACTTAACAAATCAATCACAAATAAAGAGATTGAATCAGTCATCAAAAATCTACCAAAAAATAAAAGTCCAGGACTAGATGCTTCACAGGTGAATTCTACCAAACATTTCGAGAAAATTAATACCAATCCTGTTTAAACTCTTCCAAAAAATTGGAGAGGAGGGAACACTACCTAACTCATTCTATAATGCCAACATCACCCTAATACCAAAGCCAGATAAAGATACTATGAGAAAAGAAAATTATACACCAATCTCTATAATGAACATAGATGCAAAAATTCTCAACAAAATACTTGCAAATAGAACCCAACGGCATATCAAAAGACTTATACATCATGACCAAGTGGGATTTATTCCTGTTATGCAAGGGTGGTTCAACATAAGAAAATAAATTAACATAATATACCACATTAACAAATTGAAGGGAAAAAACTACATGGTTTTACTCAATCGATGCAGAAAAGGCATTTGACAAAATCCAGCATCCTTTTCTAATAAAAACACTTCAAATGATAGGAATAGAAGGAAAGTTCCTCAATATGATAAAGGGCATATATGAAAAACCCACAGGCAACATTGTACTCAATGGGGAAAGGTTGAAAGCTTTCCCTCTAAGGTTGGTAACAAGATGAAGATGCCCACTGTTACCACTGTTATTCGACATTGTGGTTGAAATTCTAGCTAGAGCAATTAGTCAAGAAAAAAATAAACAAAAGGTATCCACATAGTTAAAGAGGAAGTAAAACTCTATTTGCAGATGACATGATCCTATATTTAGAAAATTCTTTGTCTACAACAAAGCTACTTAAGCTAATAAACGAGTTCAGCAAAGTGGCAGGATACAAGATCAACATGCAAAAATTAGTAATGTTCCTCCACACTAGTATTGTACAATCTGAGAAGGAAATCAGGGGGAAAAATTCCATTTACCGTAGCAACAAAAAAGACTCAAATACCTAAGAATCAATTTAACCAAAGAAGTACAGGACCCATATGGAGAAAACGACAAAACAATGCTAAAAGAAATCGAAGAAGGCCTAAACGAATGGAAAGACATACTATGTTCGTGAATTGGAAGACTAAATATCATGATTTATGGACTCAATGCAATATCAATAAAAATTCCAACAGCCTACTTTACAGAAATAGAAATGGCAATTACCAAATTTATTTGGGAGGGAAAGTACACCCGAATAGCCCATCAGGGAAAGGTCCCATCAGCCTAGGACTCTGCATCTGTGGCTGTGCCCTCAGAGTCATTCTTTCTTCATTTTGTCCCATCTCCTCTTTTAGTCTAGGCTGGCAGTTTCTGCTGAAATAAAATCCTCAAAAACCTTGTTGGTCTCCTGTGCAATTCACAGGGGTCTAAGCCATCAGACAAGAGGGTCTTCCACAGATCTTTCTTGGATAACTACATCATTATCCCTGGCTTCTGCTGTGAAGGTTGATTGGATTCCTGAGTCACAAACCTAATCTCTTTAGCAAATGGTTGTTGAGCCACATTCTTTGGCCCTGACTCCAGAGCATGCTCTCTGGATAGGCTGAGAATTTTGCAAAATACCAAGTGCTGGTAACTTTTTGTTTAGCATTTCCTACCTGAATTTATGTCTTTCCTCTTACATTTTACTGTAAGCAGCAATGAGAAAGCTGGTCATACCTTCTAAGTTTTGCTTGGAAATCTATTCAGCTATATATCCAAATTCATCACTTACAAGTTCTGCTTTCCACCCAACAAAACATAATTCAACCAAGTTCTCTGTCACTTTATAACGAGAATTGCATTTCTTCCAGTGTCTTATGACATGTTCCTCATTTCCATCTGATGTCTCACCAGAAGCACCTTTAATATTCATGTTTCTAGCAACATTCTGTTCATGACAATCTATGTATTCTCTAAGACAACAGAAGCTTTCTCTACAGTTCTCCTCACTTCTTTCTGAGCCCTCACCAGAATCGTCTTTAACATCCATATTTCAACCAAGAGTCTATTCAATGGAATCTAGGATTTTACTATCAAGCACCTCAAAATTCTTCTAGTCTCTACCCATTACCCAAGCCCAAAGCCAATTCCATGTTGTCAGGTACTTGTTATAACATCATCACACTTCCTGGCACCAAACTCTGTATCCATCATGATTCTCCAGAGAAACATAACCAACTGTATGCATGTATGTATGTATATGTGTATATAAAGAGATTTTGTTTAAACGATTTAGCTCACACAATTGTGGGCAATGGCAAGTTCAGAATCTGCAGGGGAGACCAGCAGGCTGAAGCTCATGAGCGCTAATGTGGTAATCTTGGGGCAGATATTCTTCTTGGGAAACTTCAGGGCTTTTTGCTCTTTTTTTTTTTTTTAAGATTTTATTTATTTATTCATTTATCCCCCCCCTGCTGCTTGTGCTCGCCGGGTCCGCCAACCACACCGTGCGGGCGGGCTTTGCGTGTGGGCGGGCTTTTGCCTTCACCAGGAGGCCCCGGGAACCGAACCCGGGGCCTCCCATATGGTAAACGGGAGCCCCACTGATTGAGCCACAGCCGCTTCCCAAGGGCTTTTTGCTCTTAAAGCCTTCAATTGACTGGATGAGGTCCACACACATTATTGAGGATATTTTACTAAAATTAACTGATTTACTTAAAATCAACTGATTGTAGATGTTAATACCACATACAAAAATACCTTGACAACAGCAACATCTAGGTTAGTGTTTGACCAAACAATTGGTTACCATAGCATAGCCAAGTTGACATATAAAATTAGCCATCAGACCATATTGTCAAAAATTAAAAACTAAAAAACTTTTCTTAAGAATATTAAAGAAGACCTGAATAAATGGAGTGATAGAACATATTCATAGATAAAAATATTCAATGTAAAGATGTCCATTTCACCAAATCAAGAAATTCAAAGGATACTGAAAGAAACATGACAAACTGACCCTAAAATTTGTAAGGATACCATGATCCAAGAATAACCAAGACAATTTCAAAAAATAAAGACCAAGGGTAGGTTGGGTATGATCAAACCATAGTGCAAAGCTATAGTAATTAAAACAGCATAGTAGACAGATAAAAGAAAGAATAGCAAGACCAGAAGCAGACCCATAGATACACAGGGACTTAATATATGGCTGAAGTGGCATCCCAAACCAATGGGGAAAAGATTCAATAAGTGGTAGAAATAAAGATGGGAAAAATAAAGTTACATTCAAAATTATTTCCAAAATAAAGTTCCAGGTGGAGAAAAGACTTAGGTATAAAACAAAAACAAAAACAAAAAAACCCCAGAAAAACAAACAAAAACACTAAAACTACTAGAAGAAAAAATAGGAGAATATATTTGTGACCTTTGCATAGGGAAAGTCTTTGTAAACAAATCGCAAAAAGCATATCCCATAAATACCTGTGATTACATTAAAATATAAAACTATTATACAGTAGTAAACACCATAAATACAGTTAAGGATGAGCCACAAATTTAAAGAAGATATTTACAACAAATAAAACAAAGGGCTGGTATCCAGGATCCCTTTACTATATTTGTTATATAGCATTATATAGTACATATTTGTTATAATTTGTTATGTAACATATAGTTTTATTTGTGTAAAACTTATAAATCCAAAGGATTTAGGTTACACCAAAAGCACAAGCAACAAGAGAAAACATAAGTTGGAATTCATTACAATGAAAACCTTGTGTGCATCAAAGGACATTATCAAGAAACTGAAAAGACAACCAACATTTTGAATGTGATTAATCCCACTGAATGATGGTATGCTTGGGAGAAGTTGAGATAAGAAACTTTATGTTGTGTGTATGTTTGTACAATTAAAAATTAAAAAAAAAAAAAAAGAGTGACTAAAGATACAATGACAATTAAATGCAATTTGTCATCCTGGATTGGAACTAATAATGAAGGAGAAAAGGCCCAAAAGGACATTACTGGGACATATGAAAAAAAAAAAAAAAAAAAAGAATATATACTGTAGATAGGGAGATAGAATGATACAGAAAATGTGGCCAATGTTAAAAGTTGGTAGATATAGGTGTCTGGGTGAAGACTGTGTTGGAGTTCTCTGTACGGGTTTTGCATTATTTTTACAACTGTCCTGTAAGTATTAAATTATTTCAAAATAAAAAGTTCTTTTAAAAAAAGGAAAATGGGTTCTGTATGTGAATAATAAGTTCACAGAAGAGGAAATCCAAATGGTCAATAAACATGAAAAGATTTTCAATCCCACTAGTAATCAGGGAAAGTAAATTAAAATCAGATACCATTTTTTAATGTACCATATTGGGAAAATATCAAACAGTTAACATTAATCAGGTATCTGCCACACAGTGAAGGTACAAGTATACATGGTTACAGCCTCTTTAGTGAGCAATATGGCAGCCTACAGTAAAACCAAAACCCAGCCATTCCTCTTCTGGGAATACAGCCTAGAAAAACTCTGATACATGCCCATACAAGGAGGCCTCTAAAAGCACATTCATTACAGGAAAGTCAAGGCAACTTAAAGGTCTATCTGTACAGTAATAGATATATAAAACTTGGTACTGTCTTCCAATGGAATACTACATAATGGTTAAAAGAAATGAACTAGACTTGTACATAGTGTATCAACTTGGACAGATCTCAAAAATAAAGTGTTAGGTGAAAAATACAAGTTGAATAATGATTCACATGGTGTAAGAACACCTATGTAAAAAATTTTAAGCCACACATTAAAAAAACAATGAATTTTAGAAGCAGCTATATATATAAAACTATTTTTAAAAAGGACTACAAGAATGCATACCTAACTCAGCAGAGTGGATGGTCCTGAGAAGAAAGAAAGGGATGTGTGGTTAAAGGGACCAAAAAAAAAAAAAAAAAAAAAATCAGATGCAAATATTATAAAGTATTAAGAGTTGTCAGGGAAGCGGCTGTGGCTCAATCGGTTAGGCTCCCGTTTACCATGTGGGAGGCCCCAGGTTCGGATCCCGGGTCCTCCTGGTGGGGGCGGGCCCACCCGCATGGCGTGGTTGGCTGGCCCAGCGAGCACAAGCAGCAAGGGGGGGATGAATGAATAAATAAATAAAATCTTTAAAAAAAAAAAAAAAAAAAAAGAGTTGTTAATTCAGAGTGATGGAAATATAAGTATTCTATTATATTTATAGTTTTGTTTATATTTTCAAATTATATAAAAAGAAAGAAAAAGACAAGTACTTGGGTATCAGAGTTAGAAGACTGGCCCTAAATCTTGACAGCAACACTTTCTAATGGTGTGACCTCAGGCAAGCTACTTAGTTTCTCAAGAGTTTCTTTTTCCATCTGTAAATCAGGCATCACAACACAATTTGGTTACTGTGAGGTTTACTGGGGAGAACGCTGATTAATCAGTCCACAGAAGGACCAGCCAGGGCTGTGAAGGCACTCAGTAATTTCTGAAGCTAAGACTCAGGGATGCAGACCAATCAGGGCTCGATTTCAGTGGCCCCCCAATATCCGACTTCAAATCAGAGTGTGCAGATTGTATGGTTTATGGTAGGGGTTGGGGGTGAGAGTGGCAGGTTGTTAGGATGTCAGAGAAATCGAACTGTCTTGGACTGAGACCTGGGATTGGCTCACTTCCTCACAGTGTCTACCTCCTCAGGACGGCTAAGCGATGGACTGTGTGATCTCTGACACTGTTCTAAATCCCATGTCCCAGGGGAGGGGCAGAGAGAAGAACCTATAACACCAATGAATAGAAACATATGAAAGGCTGAACAGTGAAGTAGACTATCATTATTTTTATTATTGACAACAATATGGCTTCTTAAATAATCATGTTCACACATCATTATAAAGAAAAAGGACATAAACTGCAACTTATATTTGTAATTTAAAAATCATTTCCATTTTATAAAAGATAAATTTGTGGTTATATTAACTACACATGCATATACCAACTGGATTATAAACAATTTATATTAAGTCAACAATGTTTCCATCCCACAAGCCTAGCACAATGTTGGGTGCACAGGGGGCCACTGGTAATTACATGTTGATGTGGTGGATCTGCAACAGGTGAGGAAGCAGCTCGGGTAACAGGAAAGCTGAGAAAAATACCAGAGACAAAACCACCAGAGACAAAACCAGTTTCCAGCTTCCAGGTCATTAAATGCCCTGATGCTTCAATCATCAAATGAAACAACTACCCTCAAAACAGGTACCGGCATCTCAGTTACTAAGCACAGGCACTTCACGGGCAGCCAAAGGCCACTGCCCTCTTCTCACTGCCTTAGTCCAATCACAGGCTGCATCTATGTTACAACAGATGTTACAAGCTCAACAGGGATCTGTGGACCCCTCAAAATTAGAAATCACCCAAACTATCATTTTTCAGTGGAGGGCTTTTCTCAGTTTTTAATGTGATAATGTACTTTCTCTAAGGGTCACTATTATGCAACGTTTCTCAAACTTATCTGAGGACCTTATTTTACTTTTCAGAGCCTCTCGTAGAACTAGTGTTCTGCACTTTGGGAAATCGTTTCCTAGAATATCTTTGTATTCATGCAAATGAGAGACTAGTTGCTGTGAATTAATAAGTTTTTAAAAACTAAGTAGTAGTATGGAGTAGATATAAATTGGTTCAATTACTTTGGAAGCCATTTTTGAGTTATTCACTAAAGTTGAATGTATATACACCCTATGATACAGCAATTCCATTCCTAGGTGGAACACCCAACAGTAACGTGTACATAAGGGCACCAACAGAATGAACAAGGAAGTTCATAAAAGCACACTATTCATGATAGGCCCAAACTGAAAACACAAATATCCACCCACACTAGAAGAGATAAATACATTTATACATAGCAAATTACACAAAATGAAAATAAACAAACATGACAACATGGAGATTCTCTCAAACACGTTGAGCAAAGGAGGCCAACCATAAAAAGAATAGCCACTATGATTCCATTTACAGTGGTACCTTGGTACTCGTTAATTGGTTCTGAGAGGCTCAATGAGTACCAAAAATGATGAGTACCAAACAAATTGTTCCCATAAGGAATAATGTAAATAAATTTAATGCACTCCCAAGCCAAAGACAATGCACATTTTTAAGGAAATAGGTAAAAAGATAGGGTTGTGTATCATTACTTTACATAAATAAACCTAAAAAAAGTAATAAATGCTAAAAAAGTAATAAATGCTTAAATGATTAAATAAAATGAAAACTTCACTTTACCCTACTGAGAAGAGTCCGTGGTCTAATTGGGATGGCGGGAGGAGAGTGGTGAGGAGGTTACATGGAGTGTTGCTTGGAAGGAGAGTCCCCCTCCAAAAGAACATCGGGCACTTGCACTTCAGGTGTTCTTTCTCTTTTCTACCTTTTTTCAACTTGCACCACAGGCTCTGACACACTCTTTGTCACCTTCACTAAAAAACTTACCCAATGGGCACTGCTTCTGTCTTCTTTTCAGAAGTCCTTGAAAGCGTGAAATTGTTTGGTCATTCAATAAATTTGCATTTCTGCTTGTCAGAGCTTTGTCCGGATGGTACTTCTCCACAAAGTATTGAACTCCTGCCCATTTTGCACACATTTCTTTTATCAAGGATATGGGCACATCCTCCCTTATCTCCTCCTCACCTGAAGAAATCTCTTCAGCCACCTCTTGTTGCTGCTCCTTCTGTAATTCCTGCAGCTCCTCAGTGCTGAGCTCTCTTCAAAATGTTCCTCCACTAACTCCTCAACATCAGCAGCATCGACCTCCAGACCCATGGAGTGGCCCAAAGATACAATATCCTGCACAACTGGACCCTCTGTACTGCAGGCTTGGGGTCAGCCTCAAACCCTCGAAGTCTCTCTGAGTCACAGCTTCTGGTCACAAATTCTTCCATGCCGAATTCATTGTCCTATAAGAGACTTTGTTCCAGGCCTTATCAGTAAGGTTAAGGCAGTGCAGGATGTTGAAATGCTCCTTCCAGAATTCTCTGAGGGTCAGCTTGGTGTCAGAGATGATCTCAAAGCACCTCTGGAAAAGCACCTTGAAGTTTGAAATGACCTGCTGGTCCATGGGCTGGATGAGAGGAGCAGTGTTGGGAGGGGCAGGAACCTTACAGTGATGAAGCTGAGCTCCTCCAGTAAATCATCCTCCAAGCCTGGAGGGTGGGCAGGTGCATTGTACAAAGGTAGGAGAGCTTTCAGAGGCAAATCTTTCTCCAGCAGATATTTTTTCACTGAGGGACCAAATATTTCATTTATCTACTTGGTGAAAAATTGCCTTGTGACCCAAGCTTTGCTGTTTGCCCTCCACAGCACATGGAGTTTGCTTTTTATGACATTATCCTTCTTGAAAACTCATGAGTTTTCACTATGATAGACTAGTAGAGGCTTGAGTTTTAAGTCCCCGCGAGCATTCCCACACAATAGAGTGAGCCTGTCCTTCAATGGTTTGTGGCCTAATGCCTTCTCCTCTTTTGTGATATAGGTCCTACTCGGCACTTTTTCCCCCCCAAAAACTCCATCTCATCACAGTTAAAAACTTGGTGGGGAATAAAACCCTCAGCCTCTACGTAGTCTTGAAATTCACTGACGAATTCATCAGCAGCCTTTTTATTAGCACTTGCTGCCTCGCCATACCTCACAAGACTACGGGTGCAGGTCCTCTTTTTAGAATCATCAAACCAGCCGTGGCTGGCCTCTAAAACTTTATCACACTCCTCACTAGGTTCCGGTGTGTTTTTCAAAAGATTGTCATGCAACACTTTTGCTTTTTCACATATGGCTTCTGATACACTGTCGCCCACTAACAGCTTCTCATTTACCCAAATTAATAACAGCTTTTCAACTTCCTCGAGTGTTTTGGAACAATGCTTTGTTACTGCTTTAAATTCTTTTGCAACATCAGCCTTTTTTTATCGCTTCTTTATTCTTAATGATATGGAGACAGTTGTTGTAGGCATACTGTATTCCCTAGCAACATCAGTAATGAGAATACTGCTCTCATATTTACCTATTCTTTCTTTTTTTTTTTTTCTCAATGGTAGTGAGAAGTGATTTTCTTTTCTGCTCAGCGCTATCACGGCTCATTTTCTTAGGACCCATGATGAGAAAAAAAATGCAAAAATATACAAAATTACTACAGAAGCTAAGATAAGACCCCAAAGAACTATTTCTGTTAGATCATGCTTACTTTTCTTCAGCTCTCTTCTAATACAAAATCTTATTCTAATCAGCAAACTGATTTTGATCGGGTATATTTTAAAAGGCTAAGATGGGGAAAAAAGGATTTCAATTAAATTCTAAGCCCAAGCATGCTAGATTCAGGGTCATCTCAAGAGAAAACATGCTAACAATTAAAGATAATTACTAAACTACTACCAGTCATGCAACATTCCAATTTTTCTTCTCAAAAAAGAAACAATACTGCAAACAGGGTGGATATCCTAACTGCCTAAAAATATAAGCCTAAATTAAACATCAATCATGTCTAATACCTTACAAAGGGGAAAAAAAAAACCCACATGCCAATCATATCCTTGAGGAAAATTTCTCTAATAATGGCCTCTTGAACTAAACACAAAAAAATGAAGCAATCTGAAACTCTACCGTTCAATTAAACTCCTAAATTAAACACTGCTTTGTTCTTAACAACTTCTTCTGATGATATCAGAAACAAACACAACCAGTGACATCTGACCACTACTTCTCTATTTCCTCTTCTTCTTTAAACCCAGCAGTTCTTTAAACTCTTTGCTGCACATTACAATCACCTGGAGAGTTTGAAAAACTGTGGATGCCAGGCTGCACACCTCAGGCCAACAAAATCAGAGTTTCTGAGGGTGGGACCCAGGTGGTGATATTTTCCAAGCTGATGCCAATGTGCTGTCAAGGCTGGGAACCAATGGGCTGCTCTAGGTATTCATTACTCAAAGTGTCGTGCATTGGTACCACATAGGAGCTTGTCTGACATGCAGAGCAGCAGGCCCCATCCCGGACCTACAGAATCAGAAACTGTGTTTTACCAAAATTCCAGGTGATCTGTGTACATATTGAAGTTTAAGAAACTGTACCTACTTAGGCAAATTTACCTTTCTAGCTTCAGTTGCCTCATCTGTAAATGGGAGTCAAATGAAATAATTCATGTTAAACATTTAGGATGGGGCTGGCACATAGTAAGAGCTAAGTAGACAGTACTGCTCATTAAAGTCCACACTATGTGCTCCCACTAAATTACTCTTACTTACCCTCATTTGTTTCATTTACAAATCCCTGTTGTCAGCTCCCAAATGTCACACTGTATGACATGACATGCTCCACAACTCAGTGAAAGATGCAAATAAATCCTAGTTCATCTACCTCCTCCTCCAAATCTGTGAGCCTTCTCCTAGAGTCCAAGGATTGTTTCCTCTAGGATCTTCCAGTTCTAATGTTCTGCTGCTCTGCACATAGAACCCCACTGGAACTACTACTGCAATGCCAAATATGGACTGTTCTCCCTTCCTCCTCCACACACACACGGTCCCCTCACCCTCATCCTTCCTCCCACCCCCTTAGTTTTCCTACAGCTCTCCTGGTACAACTGAACAACTTGTTTTTTCCTGGGCATGACTTGTACCTTCAAAAGTCCTTCAATAGGTATTTTCAGCTGGAGAAGAACAACAAAATATACTGACCTTTCAAACTGCAGTACAAGATATTCAAGCAGCATCAGAATGCTTTATATAAGGGCTGAATATCTGATAAGAATTACATATTTCATCGGGGCTGGACCAATAAGGAATCAACTATGATTTTACTGTATGAATGAACAGCAATTGCTATATTTGCCTAACTGAATAATGTTTTAAAAATGAAATAAGCTTTACTGTGTCAGAGAAAGCAAAAGTTTATGTTAAAAAGAACAACTTGATTTCTACCTTATCCAACCTCTTCATACACTCCTCCTCCATAATTTTGGCGATAGCTAATATTTACTGAAAACTTGCTTGGTCTTGGCACCGCAGGAAGCATTTTTATCTTTACATTTGTTTACATGATTCAAACAACCTGATGAAGTAGGCACCATTATTCTAACATTTATCTTACAGCTAAGGACACTGAGATTTAGAGATGTGCTCATTTATCAAGGTCTCAGGGCTGGCAGAGCAAGGCTGTGAATCCCAGTATCCTCATTCCCCAAGCTGATCTGTAACCACTGCACGTCAATCTTCCTTCCTAACTTATTTTTATACTACTAGCCTGGTCCCTTCATACCTTCCTCTACACAGTGCAGCACTTTTTTCCTTCCTCCAGTATGAAAACCTGGTAAAGCTAAACCAGAAACTTGAAACAAAGGGAAATCCTCAATGTAAACACCATTCTGTCTCTATGCAAATCATGCTCAGTTCTATCAAAGTCTCATCTAGACAGTGTTCAACTAGTCTTACTTTCCAAGTAACACTTTTCAGTAGTGGAGGGACTGCTGAAAGGGAATATGTTAATAAATTTGCATTCCAAATAAACCTGAATAAGCTGCTGGGCTTCTGTAAACATTAGTGAGTACATAGACATAAAAGTAACAACCATTAGGAGCCAGCAGAGATTCACTAAGGATTTTTCATCTAACTAACCCTATTTTCATTTCCAATAGGATTCCTAGAGCTGAAGACAAAGGGAAGTCTTAGATGATAAACAAGAATTAAGCTTTTCTGAAGAGGGCAGAGCACTGAGATGTCCTTGTGAATGAAGTGGCAAAATGTGAGTTTGATGACAGGGGTTAAATGGTTTCAAACTTGGTCAATAATAGTCAGTGTGTTTTCATACAGTTATTTATTTAAAACACATTTCATGGGCTTGTGTCAGACTCTGAGAATACAGTGTTGACCAAAACATCCACAGGCCTACCCTTAGGCTTATGTTCTAAGTTTTATTAGAGCATCTTTATCAACCTGGGAGAAAATCTCTAGGATTAATCACAGGCCTATCTTTAGCTTTTTCAGGTTTAATACTTATTATTAATGCACATATTGGCTTATTTGATTTTGTAGAAAAGAAAAACAGGAAAAATAGGAAATTCATTAGAAGATTGTAATGATGATCCAAAAAGCTTTCACAGATTGGAATACAGCCAAAGCAAGACAAAATCTGACAGGAACAAATTTTTTGTCCTATATCAGAGTTCAAAAAACCAACTGCATGAGAGTAAGATGGGGAACCATTCTAACAGCAGCTTAAGCCAAAAAGACGTTAAGATTTTAGCTGAGTACAAGTTCAAGATGAGGAAGGATGATAATGTAAAGGAAAAACCGGGGAGCCCAGAGATGGAGATTCCAGTTCCAGCAGATGGGGGATGGTAGGGAAGTCACTGAACTTGGTAAGTTGCTTTCTGATCAGGACACTAGGGGGTTGGGCCAGGAGGCCGCTTAGGTCCCATCTAGCTCCACTAGAGCAGAGACAATGTTCATTTTTGCTCACCGCTGTGTCCCCAGAATCTAGCACAGTGCCTGGCACACAGAAAGTCCTCTCTAAGTACTTGTTGAATGAAGGAATGACAGTGCTAACAGAAATTCTACAAGATGACAGTATAAGTCTCCTCCTACCCCATAACCCACACAACACATACTAAAAAAGTCCTAATATACTCTTGGGTTCAAGAAACAGAAAAAAATGTCTAGGCAAAAGGGATTGCAACCCCACAGCCACATTATGCGTTCCATTTTAAAAGGGTCATTGACAAGTTAGAGTTAATTCAGAGGAGGGTGACCCAGATGGTGAGGGTCTGGTTTACCATCTCCCATAAGGAGTGAATGAAGTAGATGAAGGAACTGGGGGTGTTCAGCTTGGAAAATAAAGGCTTAGAAGATGCTTTCAAATATTCTGAGCATCAGAGTAACTCCATAAGGTAAAGAGGAATCCAGGGATAAAATTAGTAGGAGGGTTCAATATAAAATAGAACACAACAAAAGTTAATAGATTTGTATGGGCTATTAAATGGGCTGCTCTTCACCAATAGAAATCTTCAAGCAGCTAAAAGGGATATTTTGGAGGTTGATTCCTTATTGTTAATCCCTTATTGTTAAGGAGGTTAATTCCTTATTCTAGGCAATTTTGAAGGTCCCTTCCAACTCTAAGATTCCATGCCTTTGTTATCTGTTTAAAATGCAATATGTAGAAAAGGCTTCATTTTTGCTTAAATTTTTTAAATTCTTCAATTTTTAAGAATGAATCAAAAGTATTTACTGACTATAAGGGAAAAAACCCACACCAAGCACAAATCTCTTATGGTTTTTATGCAGTTTTATGCAGACAGTGAGTATAAATACTTAATATTGCACTGCCATTTCCAGATTCTGCCCTTGAAAGCCCTGTTGGCTGCAGCAATACCACCTTCAGCTGTCTTCTGAGATGGATGGTTGAATTTCTTCCATTCAAGCCACATTAAAGTGGAAGCCTCCTGCCTCAAAGTGCTGAGGTAGAAGACATCTGGATTTTTAAACTTGTATTTAAATAAAACATATTATATACTGCTTGCAAATAAAGTAGTTTCTTGGAGGAAAAACATTCCTGTACATAGGAATGTTTTATAGATTTCTTAGGCTGTGGCATTTGGGGTCTTTGGACCGAGAAAAATGAGGAGCAGCCAAAAAAAGCAGCAGGACCTGGGAAGGAAAATTCAGCTGCAATTTTTATTTTGCTCCTGTCATAGGACAGTGTCAAGGCACTTATAGCCAAGTAAAAATATTTAATAAGTTGCAGTACATGTTAGAATTTTAAGCAGTGTTGTTTGTTTTTTTTGTTGTTGTTTGCTTGCTTGTTTTGTTTTCCAAGGGAATGTGGGCTTTTGGGATTAAGTCTACAGTTCTTTTATGGCAGTTTACAAAGTACATGTTACACCACCATAAAATGGATGTAGCCATCAATCCCTCTTCTCAGAAATTTTTCAAAATCTCTGGTCCAGGTACAAGCAGACCTGGAATGCAAACTCAGGCTTTTAATTCCAAATGCTGTGTGCCTTGCACCAGAGCACAGAGCCTGTGGGAGAGCCTGACGTCAGACCCAATCCCACAGCGGCCTGGAAGGAGCAAAAATGGAGCAAAAGTAAACACACTACTGCGCTCAGCATTGCGCAGTCTCAGTAGCCTGTGGGAAAAGGCAACAGGAAGACAAGGTCCAAGGAAGCTAAGAAAACCAGAGCAAAGATAACACAAGGCAGGCAGGACAGCAGCGAGATTGACCTGAAAGTGGGCTTTCTGTCTCCATTTTGTTACAAACAGCCTCATCCACTGGAGGAAGGGGATAAGGGAAGCTGCTCTTGTTAATATTTCCTCCCATTGTTACCCTAGATTAATACAGCAGATCTCTGCCATTCTTACCTGTTAAGCTAAGCAACTGCTAACCTTTCCCTTAGTTATTTGGGAGTATTTCATTCAATCATTCCTTTGGTATGCTTGAACTGTTTTAAAGCCCAGGGCTGAAGTGGAGAAGACAGATAAGCTCTGTCCTCAAGGAGCTGAAACTCAACAGGGAACACAGAGGAAAGTTCAGGACTTTAGTTTCAGGTTAAACATCACAAGCACAGCTCAAATGTCTCCAAATTAGTGGTCAGGGTCCATGACAGGGAGATAACTTTGCACTCTCAAAATGTGTTGATGTCTGATAAAAGCACAAATTATAGAACTTTCATCAGTCTATAGGAGGGAACTACATAAAAGATAAAAGAGTCAATGACAATCTTTTCTCTTAGACTAGAAAGTGCATAACTCCATCCTTGAAAATAGTTTGTTACCGAAACAATAGCTGAATATAGTTCCAGCTAAGAGACACAAGGTGGTTAAAGCCCTCACTGTACGGTGAGCTAAGTGGCTGCAGACTGGTGGAATGCTTCAACAGAGGCAGTGCTTATTTATTCGGACTTAGAAGATTCTGTTCAAAATGCATAACACGGGAGTTCTAGTGCAGGGGTTGGAAAACCTTTTTTTTTTTTAAAAAAGGGCCTGACAGTAATATTTTCTTTGTGAGCCATGTGGTCTCTATCTTGGTACTCAATTCTGCCTTTGTGGAGAGAAAAGAGCCACAGACAATACCAACTGAATGGGTGTGGCTATGTGCCAATAAAACTTTATTTGCAAAACAAGTGGCAGGCCTGGAGTTGTCTGTTCTAGCCCCATGATGCCTTAGGGCATCAGTAAAATTTCTTAAAATCTCCCTTCTCTGTATTTCCTCGGACTCCAAAGGGTCACACTACTAAAAGGGGGATTCTAGTGGTAGTAACACATACCCTACATGAAGTGACTCCTGGTGGCTAAGGAGGGCTGATAAATATTAACTTGCTGTGGATGCTATCAGATGACAACATAAGGCGTTGGCTCCCTGGTTAACTACCTGTGTTTTAGGTCAGACACACATGGGATAGGAAACTTTGATATCTATTTTAGCTTTCTGAGTTTTATTCCTTAATTTGTTAGCACTTTAGTCAAATTTTCCTAGCCAAATCTTCCATCCTGCAGCCTCTCAGGGCCCCACCCACAGCTGCTCTACGGCTTGATCTCCCCCTTACCTACAAACTGCCATGTTTTGAGCTCATACCTTTCATCTTCCCCTCCACTCTAATTCACAACGTGCTTAAAAGTCTTTTTGCCAAAACAAATTGATATTTATAATATGCAAATTTTTATTAAAATAATACTATGGCTCATAATCAGTCTCAGATGTTTGCTAAAGAGCCTGTTGCTAAAGGCACTGCAACTTTTGGATGCAAACATCAGAGAATCCTATTTGATTTTAAGGCTGTGCAGTGTGGCTATGAGGGGCAGCCTGCCACACAGTGAGAAGCGATGCTAAACAATAGCTGTTAGAGCTGCAGCAGAAAACCATATCTGGCCTGGACATTATATACTTGTGAACCAGATGAAGGAATTTCCTAAGATGGGATTCCACCTGTATCATCCAATGTTGGACAGCAGAGAGCTGAAGGTTGGACACAAAGAGAAGGGAAATCACCCAAAGTGGGAAGAAAAGAGAAGAAAGTATCCTCTGAGCATTCTCTTAGGAGTAAAGAGAATTGAGTCTGAACTTGAAGTTGAATATGACAACTAAATTAAACTTATATTGCTATTAAGCTTCCCTGAAGTACCATGGTATTATAATAACAATTCAATTAAAAAATATATATTATCCAAAATGGTTTCATAGAATTTAACTTTTGCACCTCTTCAAAGCCTTTGTGAAAAGAAATATACTAGAATATGCATAAAAACTGTGGCTGAGTAAATGATACTTAAATCTTGTAAAGGAGACTCTATGGGCATTTTAACCCATTAGGATAATTTTAAAATTAAAAATAAGATAAACTTACCCATAGAATTTCAGATGAGAGTAAAACATTAGCTGACATTTTTTGTCTTCTGTATTCCATTCTTTAGTTAAAACACTCAGATTTGCTGTGAACTATTGAACAGAAGACCAAAAAGAATATATTTCAGTCATAACTTAACAACATGGGTACTATGGCATCTAAAAATCAATGCTCTATAACTAGCAAGCTGCAGTAACAAGCTGTATCAACACTCTTCAGTTTTAGAAAAGCCTTGATCCTTCTCCCTCCATGCCTGTCAAATGACCTCATGTATCTAATCTGGAATTATATTTGGCCACTGCTTTGATAACAGACTGTTTTCAAGAGTGGAGATGCACAAAGGCCACTTATTTGAATGAACCTTCTAGTCCAAGAGAAAAAAACTCATGGCCTCTTATCTTTTAGGGTTAAACAATTCCTTTGTCTAGGCTGATACAAGTCAGTAATTTGTGCTTTAATCAAGCATCAGCTCATTCTGAAAGCCAAACTCAGCTCCCTGCTTCTGTTAAACAGTCAGGGTAAAACATAAACTTGTTCCCAATTGAAGACTGGAATCTCAAATATTCCTTACTCAGAAAACGGGGAGAAAAAAAAAGGGTAGTGATGGTCATAATTTCTTCCTTGGTAGCTCTGTCCAACAAGGACAGCCACCTCCTAAACGCTAGCACTCTGCATAATAAAGAGGACACAAAACCTGCTAGTCCAGCAATGAACAGAAGAGGACTACGGAATGATCCGATTACCCGTGGTTGCTGCTAGTAGTAGAGACTCCACTGAACCTTTAACGTTTTTGTTTTTTTTTTTTTTTTAATGCCTTGCCTACTCTCTAAGATCGCCTTTAATAAATCTTGTAGCCCTCGCCCCTCTGGGATTCCTCCTCCCTCTGCCCAATTCACCCATTCCCCTTAGGCCCACATTCCTCCCAATCTTTCTCCATAAATCACCCTCCCACAATTCGGTTCCGGCGCCCTTCCCCAGCATCTGGGGAATGCTTTCGCCCCGGGCCTGACCCGGGTCCACCAACAACGAAACATCTACCCCGATCTCTCCCCCACCGCGGCCTCTCACGCGCCCGGGGTCGCTGCCCAGGTTCGGCGGGCGCCTGAGCTGCCCAGAGAGACAGGGACTGCGCCTGGGGACTGGACTGGAGCCGCGGCCTGGACCCAACCCGGGCCCCAGGACCCCTCGGAGTCCCCCACGGCTCTGCCTCCTGCTTCTCCCACCCTCACCCGAGCCCGGCAGCATCTGGTTGCGGAGGCCCGAGCCCCAGGGCGCGGCGGCTGCCGGAGTAACACCGCGGCGAGGAAGGCCGAAGGGCTGGGCGGCGCCTCCCTGCCCGCTGCCCCGCCTCGCCGCCCCCGCCTCGTTGTCCCCAAGGAGGGCTCACGTCCCAGGAAAAGCCGGTCCCGGAGCCACGTCCGCCCCCAGCCACGGGTTTCCAAGGCCTCCAGCCAGTCCCAGCGACCCCGCCTCACACTCACCTCCCGCGCGCAGCGCAAAACCCGGCTCTGACGCGGGCGGCTCAGGCTCCCTCCTCGCGCACACACGCACCCTCCCCGTAGCCGCACGCAAGGCCGGGCGCGCGCAGACCACGCGTCGGGGTACCTCCAACGAGCGGGTCCTGCGCCCGGCGAGCGCAGCCCCAGACAGACCACAGTCCTGCGTGCTGGTCTTCGCGCACTTTTCGGTGCTCGCCGTCACCTCGCATTCCCAGCAGTAGCATTATCATACCCATTTTACAGTTGAGGCTGGAAGAGGTTAGGCGACTTTCTGGAGGATAGTAGCACACCTCGTGGGGCTAGGATTTCCATTTAGAAACCATCGCCTCTTGGCCCGCTTGCCCCATTTCGTAGCAACGGAAATGCACGGCCTGGAGACAGTCCTGGAAGGGTTTACTTGTTAAACTCCACACAGGAATGCGAATATTCTCGCTGTCCTGATTTTGTGATAATCAGGGTGGGCTAAACATTCCCTACATTAGAAACCATGCATATGTCCCCAGACCTGGTTTTTCTCCCTAGGTCTGGTTTTTAGAATGCTGGTGATAAACTAAGCCTGATTTATTATATGACCATCCTGTATGGGAAAAGACTGTAACTTTGGGTATCTTTGGTCAACCTTAAGAGATATAGCAGAGGGACGGATGTGACTCAAATGGTTGGGCGTCGGTCACCCATATGGAGGGACCTGGGTTTGATCCTCGGGACCTCCTGGTAAAAATTTTTTTAAAAGGAAAATACAGAAGGCACGTGGGCCACTAGGCCCTGGCAGCAGGTGAGGCCAGGCACCCCGAGCCCTGCAACAAGATGATGACTAGCAGGAGAGGGACACAAGGGAGAGCCAAGATAGATGATGACTAGCAGGAGAGGGACACAAGGGAGAGCCAAGACAGATGATGACTAGCAGGAGAAGGACACAAGGGAGAACCAAGACAGACGTGCCAAAAAACCAGGAACTAAGGTGGCGCAGGCGGTAGGGCGCCTCTCTCCCACATTGGAGTTTCTGAGGCTCGAATCCCAGTGAAGACAGGAAGAGAAGGATGAGAAGAGAGGGCAGAAAACAGACACAGAGTCCCCCAGCGAATGGGGGGTGTGGGGGGGTTTAAGTGAATAAAAGTAAGTAAATAAATAAATCCTTAAAAAAATGTATAGGGGAGGAAGATACGGACTATAGTTGGTAGTAATATTTTGACAATGCTCTTTCATGATTTGTTAACAAATGTTTCACAACAATGCAGGGTGTATGGGGGGGTGATGTGTGGGAGCTCTGTGTGATGTTATGCATGTTTGTTTTGTAAGTTCACAATGTTTACTGAACACTTATAGTTTATGTATGTTCATGTATGAATGATATACGTCAATAAATTATTTTTTTTTTTAAATCCACACAGAAGCTATTAAGGAAAGAAAAAAAAACGTTGGGAGTTACTTGTTCATTTGCTCTCAGAAGAAATGCACGTTCCCCTCCCAGAATCGAAGGGTTACAATGGCCTGGTGTATGGACAGGAGGCAGCGTACTCTGGGAAAATGGCTCTCAATTCCCTTAAGTGCAAGAAAGGTTTGACCTTCCTGGATCATCACTGTCCTGGGCTCTCTGGAGGTGGGGGAGGGGAAAGGGGGTGTTTAGGCACCGGGGCTGGGTACTGCTTGTATGGGTGCTAGGCGAAATGGTGTTTGGGTGGAGAGGCTGAATTAATCAGAAATAATACTTCCTATGCTGTCTTACTGCCTCGGGAATAGTGCGGTGTGAAACGGTTCACTATTCTGGACACTTGGCTGGGGGCTTGTGAACAGCTTTTCCCCACCCAGATTACCCATGAAAAGGTGAAAGAACAGTTCATACTATGTAAGTAGTATATACATACTTGGAAGAGTCAATTACTGTTACCATGTTGTCATAATTGCTTTTTCTCTACTAAATACTTCAAACTACATTTTCTTTTTTTTTTTTTTTAAAGATTTTTATTTATTTATTCATTTATCCCCCTTTTGCTGCTTGTGCTCGCTGGGTCAGCCAACCACGCCGTGCCGGCGGGCCCGCCCCCACCAGGAGGCCCTGGGAACCGAACCCGGGGCCTCCCACATGGCAAACAGGAGCCCCACTGATTGAGCCACAGCCGCTTCCCTCAAACTACATTTTCTAACAATAAAGACATTCCCCTACACATCATTATCACAACTGAGGAACTTAATACATATTAGTTTGATATCATCTAAGATCCAATCCATATTCAAATTCTCCCAGTTGTCAAAAACGTCATATACTGGTTTTGTGGAAAGATGGTCTAATCAAGATTCACGCATTGCATTTGATGCTATATCTATTGCCTCTTTTAATGTAGTAAAGCTTCCCCACTTTTTTGTTTCATGGTATTGACTTTTTTAAGAGTCTAGGCCAGTTATCTGGTAGAGTGTTCCACATTCTCAATGTGTCTGACTTTTTTTTTCCTCCTGGTGTCATTTAACTTGTCCTGTAAGCTTGAGGCTTAATTGGAAGGCAAGAATCCTTCATACTCTCTTCATATTGTTTCCCAACAGGAAGTACATAATATTAAGCACATTATACTAGGTTTTCTCAATATTAATGATCACTAGGTTAAGGATGTTTCTTCGAGATTCCTCTATTATAAAAGCCCATTTTTCCCTTTTGTGGTTGATAGGGAATCTGTGGGGTGATACTTTAGAACTCTTTGGAGGAAAAAATCTTAGATATCTGCAAGGAGAACAGAGGTATGCAAGACCAATGTGCAAACAAGATAAACGCTCCCATGATGTTACTCATGGTAAGGGTCCCCAGGGTGTCATGGATGGACTAATATGGCCAGCCCTGGGTATGAAAACTAATCTCAGAACATTTCTTTTATCCATTGGGCTATGCAAGGTACTGTCTGAGGTACTAGGAACAGAGCAGTGCACAAGACAGACACAGACCCTACAAGATTTATATTCTGAGGGGGAGACAAGTAGCCAAGATCATTTCTGATGCTAGCAAGTGCTGTCAAGATGATAGGCTAGGGGCATGTGATGGCTAGCAACACAAGCAGACCACAGTGTTGTTATCTCTGAGGAATCATCAGCATCGTTAAGAAAAAATCACAGATCAGCTCTGATCAATTGTCCCTTCTACTCCCCTGGGTGGCTGTGAGCTTGCAGTGTATGGTGTTATAACAGCAGCTGTGAGCCTTTAAAGACAAATCCACTCACCAGGTGGGCGCAGGAATCATCTGCATCATTCTGGCACCTCCTACTGCAGATGCACCTCCTGGTAGATGCTGCCTAACCTCTGATGACTTGAGCTGAATACTAGTGTCACTCAGAGCAGGGATGCTCTGTTCTCTCTGGAGTTTGGGCCACTTTAGAATTACTGTAGATAATTCTGGTAAAAAAAAAAGTGATGTTTTCTACAGGGATTTGTAGTGTATGTTTTAAGAGATGTGATAAAAGCGAGGAGTTTACTATATTTAGCTGGTCATACCTGGTCTAAGCTCCAGATTCATTCTAATAATAGAAATAAGTCAAATAGGCTCTTCCAAGCCTGGGCCAGACCTACATCAAACAATGAAGAATTTGATGAACTAGATTTTGGATTTGGTCTGGAACTTGATGAAATTACTTCCAAGAAGGAAATTATAAGTAAGGAACAAGGAAATGAAAAGGCAAAGGGGGCCTCTTTACAAACTTGATGTCCCTGCCAATAGATATGATCTCATGTGTCTGGAAGTATTGGTCCGAGGACTTCAGGCCTTTAAAGAAAGGATAAAGTCCCAGTCTATCAATGGGTAATGCCTAATGGAAACCTCCAGAAATTAAGGATCTCAGAAGAAACAACTAAAATATGCCTTTATCCTGTAGTAGCAGTTCTCCAAAATATCAAATTTGCTAAAGATGTATATGACAGCTTCATTGAACTTCAGGAGAAATTACATCAGAATATTTGCAAGAAAAGAGCATTAGTTGCTATTGGTATCTATGGTTTGGACACTGTCAGGCCCATTTGCTTATACTGCAAAGCATACTTTCAGATATCAAATTCAAGCCTCTAAATAAGACCAAGGAATAAATAGCCCGTAAACTGATGAACATATACAAGACTGACAACCACCTTAAACAGTATTTACATATCAATGGATATAAACCCCTGAACCCAGTTATCCATGATAGCAATGGTGTCATCCTATTAATGCCTTCAATCATCAACAAGGATCATTCCAAAATAACAGTAATGACTGGTAATGTATTTTTTGAATGTATGGGACCTGATTTAACTAAGGCAAAAATAGTCCTTGATATTATTGTCACCATGTTCAGTGAATATTGTGAATCAATTTATGATCGAAGCAGCTGAGGTAGTTTTTCCTAATGGGAAATCATAACCTTTCTAGAACTGGCTCACGAAAAGGAAATAGTGAGGGCTAATCTAATTAACAAAAAAGTTGAAATCAGAGAAACTCCAGAAAATCTTGCAAAGTTTCTGACCAGGATATATTTAAAGTCAGAAGTCATAGGTGATGGGAATCAGATAGAGATTGAAATCTCTCCAACCATGACATTATCCATGCATGTGATATTATAGAAGATGCAGCTATTGCTTATGGATATATAGGCAACATTCAAATGACTGTCCTGAAAACATACACCATAACTAATCAATCTCCTCTTAATGAGCTCGCAGACCTTCTGAGACATAACATGATAGCACCTGGATTCACTGAATCCATGCTCTGCCCGTGGATTATCTTTGCTCTGTGCTCCCAAGAAGATATTGCTGAGAGAGACTTAGTGAATAAAAGGGAGAGATTTAGCAAATAAAAGGACAAATTCCACTTGCTTAGAACTCTGGAGGATGGTAGAGATAGGAGAAAAACTCCACAAACACTGAATCAAAGAAACAGATAAAATCTCAGGTAGGAGAATTCCATTCTCGATCTGTGGTTGGTTCTCATTTCTCCTTCCCCTTACTTTGTCCTGCTTGGCTTGGGATTCCCACAGAGGTGTCATGGCCTGGCTCTCTCCAACTGTGGACAGAGACAATGGACTAATTCACAGCAGTAAGTTAGAACTCCATGCATATCCAGGCACAGGGACCTAAGTCTGCAGAGACCCAGGCCAGAACTCTAGCTGCTGAGGAGTGCTGCATACAAAAGGGCCCTCCCCTGTGTGTGTGGGGGAACCACCATAGAAAGATTGGTAAGGACTGTTGTGACCTCACTCAATCCAGTTTCAGTCAACTGGACCACCTAAAGGCAAAATGGACTTTTTTGAAGTGACCCATCTTTCTGAATTAACCCCATCTGGCTCCTGGGGTGGGATACCTTAATGGAGAAGAAACCAGAGATGGGAAAGCCTCACAGGAAAGAAAAAGGAGGGGGTGGGGCGCATAAAACTGAATTACTATAAGATAGGATAAGTCCAAGAACAGAAAAGTGTAAGGAAAACAGGGCACTGGGTGAGGGAGAGGATTTAAACAAGTCATGGGGGCTGGGGAGAAAATTCTACACAAATACAAACAGAATGGATCAAGATTCCCAGAAAAGGAACAGAGGAAAGGAAGCTTTCTCCTGAAGGTGAAACAATTGCACAAAAAGTGCAATCTCAAAAATTACACCACTTAGCCAGGGAAAGAATCAGATGAGGAAGAGCTGAGAAAATCTGAACAGGTAAATATAGGCTGTTCTAAAGGTCTAGGATGAGTTAGACCAAGAGTCAAAGAAGAGACTTAACACAAAGCCAACAGTGTACTCAGTGGTGAAAGACTGAAAGTTTCCTGCTGAGATCAGGAACAAGACAAGGATGACCCTTGTCACCATTATTGTTCAATATTGTGTTGTATGTTGTAGCTAAAACAATAAGGCAAGGAAAAGAAATAAAAGGCATCTAAGTTGGAAAAGAAGAAAAATGTTCGCTAGTTGCAGATGATATTACCCTATATTTAGAAAGCCCTGAAAAATCTACAAAAAAGCTACTAGAACTAATAAACAAGTTCAGCAAAGTAGCAGGATACAAGATTAATAAACAAAATCAGTAGTGTTTCTATACATTAGAATTGGGCAACCTGAGGAAGAAGTCAGGGAAAAGATTCCACTTACAATTGTGACAAAAAGAATAAAATATTTAGGAATAACTTAACCAAGGTCATAAAGGACCTGGATTCAGAAAATTACAAAACATTGCTAAAAGAAACCAAAGAAGACTTAAATAAAGAGAAGGACATTCTATGTGCATAGATTGGAAAACTAAATATCATTAAGATGTCAAATCCACCCAAATTGATTTACAGATTCAATGCAATCCCAATAAAATTTTCAACAGCTTTTTTTTTTTTTTTTTTTTTTTTTCAGAAATAGAAAAGCCAATTATCAGACTTATTTGGAAGGGTAAAGGGCCCCGAATAGCCAGAAATATGTTAAAAAAGAAGAGATGAAGTTGGAGGACTCTCATTTCCTGACTTTAAATCTTATTACTTAACTACAGTGGTAAAACAGCATGGTTCTGGCATAAAGATAAAACATACAGACCATTGGAATCTAACATGGTCAAGTGATCTTTGACAAGGCTGCCAAGTTCACTTAATTGAGAAAGAATTACCTTTTCAACAAATTATGCTGGGAGAACTGGATATCCATATGCAAAAGAATAAAAGTGGAGCCCTATCTCACACCATATACAAAAATTAACTCAAAATGGATTAAAGACCTAAATATAAGAGCCAGGGCTCTAAAACTCTTAGAAGAAAACATAGGAAAGCATCTTCAGGATCTTGTGTTAGACAAAGGTTTCTTAGATTTTACACCCAAAGCACAAGCCATGAAAGAAAAAATAAATAAATGGGACCACCTCAAATTTCAAATCTTTTGTGAATCAAAGGCCTTTGTCACAAAAGTGAAGAGACAACCTACTCAATGAGAGAAAATATTTGGAAACCATATATACAATAAGGGTTTGATATCCAGAATATATAAAGAAATGCTACAACTCAACAATAAAAAGACAAAGACCCAATTTTTTAAAATGGGCAAAAAATAAATAATAAAAAAAGAAAAAAGTGGGCAAAAGACTTGAATAGACATTTCTCCAAAGAGGATATACAAAAGGCTAAAAATCACATGAAAAGATGTTCAACATCACTATTAGGGCAATGCAAACTAAAGTCAAAATGACATATCATTTCACACCCACTAGAATGTCTACTATTTAAAAAACAAACAGAAAATTACAAGTGTTGGAGAGGATGTGGAGAAAAAGTACACTCATTCATTGTTGGTGGTATTGTAAAATAGTGCAGCCACTGTGGAAGACAGTTTAGTAGTTCCTCAGGAAGCTCAATATAGAATTGCCATATGACCTAGCAATCCTGCTGTTAGTTATAAACCCAGAAGAATCGAAAGCAGGGACTCGAACAGATATTTGCACACTGGTGTTAATAGCAGCATTATTCTCAATTGCCAAAAGATGGACGCAACTCAAGTGTCCATCATTTGAGGAATGGTTAAACAAAATATGGTATATACATAGGATGGAATATTATTCAGCTGTACAAAGGAACAAAATACTGATGTATGTGACAACATGATGAAACTTGGTGACTTCATGCTGAGTGAAATAAGTCAGACACAGAAGGACAAATATTGTATGATCTTACTGACATGAACTAATTATAATAAGCAAACTCATAGAGTTAGAATCTAGAATATAGTCTACCAGGGGATAGATTGGGGATAGAGAATGGGAAGCTGATGCTTAATTTGTGCAGAAATTTCTATTTAGGTTGATTGTAAAGGTTTGGAAATGGATAGAAGCGATGGTAGCATGTTATTGTGAGTATAATTAACAGCGCCGAATTATGTTTGTGAATGTGGTTGAAAGGGGGAAGTTTTAGGTCATGTATGTTACTAGAATGAAAGTTAGAAGATAAAACATGAGACTATATAACACAGTGAGCCCTGTTGTGGATAGTGGGCTCTGGTTAATAGTACAAGTATAGGAATGTTCTTTTATGAATTATAACAAATGTATGACATTATTACAATGTGTTAATAATAGGGTGGTATATGGGAAAAAATACACCTAATGTAAACTATGGACTATAGGTAACAGTAATATTTCAATATTTTTTCATCAAGTATAACAAAGGTAATACACTAATGCAAAGTGTCAACAATAGGGGGGTATATGGGAACATATTTTTTACATGAATTTTCTGTAATCCTACAACTTCTTTGATTAAAAAATAATTTTAAAAAAATCATGTACGGGAAGCGGCTGTGGCTCAATCAGTAGGGCTCCCGTTTACCATATGGGAGGCCCGGGGTTCGGTTCCCGGGGCCTCCTGGTGAAGGCAAGCCTGCCCGCACGGCGTGGTTAGCTGACCCAGCGAGCACAAGCAGCAAGGGGGGGATAAATGAATAAATTAATAAAATCTTAAAAAAAAAAAAAAAATCATGCAAAGTGAAAGAAACAAGACACAAAGTACTACATATTGTATGATTCCATTTATATAAAATGTAATTACAAGTAAATCTATAGAGACAGAAATAGGTTAGTGGTTATATAGGGCTGGGGAAGGATAGAGGGATTGAGAGATGAGTGCTAAGAGGTATGGGGTTTTTCTTTTTGGAGTAAGGAAAATGCCTTAAAATTGATTGTGATGATGAATGCACAAGTCTGTGATTATACTAAAAGTCATAGATTGTACACTTTGAACAAAAAAGAGAAGATATTGCTGATAAACTTGGTTTGGCTATCTCTGCAACAAAGGCAGTCCATATAAGTAATCCTAAAACAGCTGAATTTCAGATGGCTCACACTAACCTTCCTCCTGGCCTCCTAAGGATGATAGCAGTGAATCAGAAGATGCCCCTTCCTCTGAAGCTGTTTGAAATCTCTGACATTGTAGTAAAATATTCCAGCAGAGATGTATGTGCAAGAAACTACAGGCATCTCTGTGCTGTTAATATGACAAGAACAATGAGTTTGAGATGATCCATGGGCTGCTGGACAGAATTATGCCGCTGCTAAATGTGCTTGCTGGTGTAAAGGGGGGATATGTGATCAAAGCATCAGAAGGCTCTGCTTTCTTCCCCAGGGAGATACGCTGAGATCTTTACCACAGGCCAAAGCTTCAGGAAGGTCCAATTCCTTTATCCTGACGTTGTCACCAAATTTGAGTGACCATGCTCTGCTCCTTGCTGGAAATCAACATGGAGCCCTTTTTGTGAACTTAGTCTCAGTTATAAGAGTCTTGCCCCCAGTGTCCTTCAGCTCTCCTCCACAGGTAACGTCCCTTTATGCTTTAATGTTTATTAAAGCAGCAAACACACACAGAAAGAAAGCAAGAATATGTAGCAATGTGTGTGAACTCTGTAGTCATCTGCTTTCTGTATCATACATATCTGTGGCAATGAACTCATACATTTAAGCTAATAAGCTCTGCTGGGCACGACCATGTTGTTTACCCTACAACAATGACCACCTCACCTCCCACAAGAGAACGCGCAATGGGTAACATCCTGTCTGCAGACAAGTGCAGTGTTTTAAACAGACAGACTGTATCCCTACTTCTCTCTCTCTCTTTTTTTTTTTTTTGACTTTATTTTGTACATTTAATAGCTGAAAATATAAACAATTAAAAAGTAAAAAATAAACACAGATGAATAAATATATACATTTCTCAATTAAATGTACTGGATACATATAAATTTTTTTTCAATCAAACATTATGTTGCACAATATATTTGGCTCATAGTAATGCATTCATACAGTATTTATCCTTTTCTGTCTGGCTTGCTTTGCTCAACATAATGTCCTCCAGGTTCATCTATGTTGTCATATGCATTATGACTTCATTTCTTCTTATAGCTGCATAATATTCCATCGTGTGAATAGACCACAGTTTGTTTATCCATTTGTCTGTTGATGGACACCTGGGTTGTTTCCAACTTTTGGCAATGGTGAATAATGTGGCTATGAACATCGGTGTGCAGATGTCTGTTCGTGTCACTGCTCTCAGTTCTTCTGGGTATATACCCAGTAGTGGTATTGCCGGGTCATGTGGCAACTCTATATTCAACTTCTTTAGGAACTGCCAAACAGTCCTCCACAGTTGGTTGTACCATTCTGCATTCCCACCAACAGTGAAGAAGTGTTCCTATCTCCCCACATCCTCTCCAACACTTGTAGTTCTCTGTCTTTTTAATAGTGGCCATTCTGATAGGTGTGAAATGATATCTCATTGTAGTATTGATTTGCATTTCCCTAATCATGAGTGATGTTGAGCATTTCTTCATGTGTTTTTTTGCCATTTGTATTTCTTCTTTGGAGAAATGTCTATTTAAGTCTTTTGCCCATTGTTTAATTGGGTTATTTGTCTTTTTATTGTTGAGTTGTAACATCTCTTTATATATCCTGGATATTAAACCCTTATCAGTTATGTGATTTCCAAATATTTTTCCCATTAACTTGGCTGCCTTTTCACCCTTTTGACAAAGTCCTGTGAGGTGTAAAAGTGTAATTTTGAGGAGGTCCCATTTATCTATGTTTCCTTTTGTTGCACATGCTTTGGGTATAAGGTCCAAGAAACCACCACCTACTACAAGGTCTTGAAGATGTTTTCCTACATTTTCTTCTAGTAGTTTTATGGTCCTGGCTTTTATATTTAGATCTTTAATCCATTTTGAGTTGATTTTTGTATAGGAGGTGAGATAGGGGTCCTCTTTCATTCTTTTGGTTATAGATATCCAGTTCTCCCAACACCATTTGTTGAAGAAACTGTTTTTTTCCCGTTAGCATGGACTTGGTAGGTTTGTCAAAAACCAGTTGACTGTATAGGTGAGGGTTTACTTCTGGGTTCTCAATTCTATTCCACTGATTGATGTGTCTATTTTTATGCCAGTACCATGCTGTTTTGACCACTGTAGCTTTGTAATATGTTTCAAGGTCAGGCAGTGAAATTCCTCCCACGTCATTCTTTTTTAGAATGCTTCTGGCTATTCGGGTGCACTTACCCTTCCAGATGAATTTGGTAATTGCCTTCTCTAATTCTGTAAAGTAAGCTGTTGGGATTTTGATTGGTATTGCATTGAATCTATAAATCAGTTTGGGTAAGATTGACATCATCACAAAATTTATTCTTCCAATCCATGAAAATGGAATGTCTTTCCATTTGTTTAGGTCTTTTTAAATTTCTTTTAGCATTGTTTTGTAGTTTTCTGCATACAGGTCCTGTATTTCTTTGGTTAAATTAACTCCTAGATATTTGAGTCTTTTTGTTGCTATTGAAAATGGAATTTTCCTCCTGATTTCCTCCTCAGGTTGTTCAGTACTAGTGTACAAAAACATTACTGATTTTTGCGTGTTGATCTTGTATCCTGCCACTTTGCTGAACTCATTTATTAGCTCAAGTAGCTTTGTCATGGATACTTCAGGATTTTCTAAATACAGGATCATGTCATCTGCAAATAGTGAGAGTTTTACGTCCTCTTTTCCTATTTGGGTGCCTTTAATTTTTTTTTTTTCCCCCTGTCTAATTGCCCTAGATAGAACTTCTAGTACAATATTGAATAACAATGGTGACAGTGGGCATCCTTGTCTTGTTCCCAATCTTAGAGGGAAAGCTTTCAACCTTTCCCCATTTTTTTTTTTTTTTTTACCGGGAGGTCCCGGGTATCGAACCCGGGACCCTCCATATGGGAGACGGATGCCCAACCATTTGAGCCACATCCGTCCCCCTCAACCTTTCCCCATTGAGCATGATGTTGGCTGTGGGTTTTTCATATATGCCTTTTATGATATTAAGGAATTTTCCTTCTATTCCTATATTTTGAAGTGTTTTTATCAAAAAAGGATGCTGGATTTTGTCGAATGCCTTTTCTCCATCTATTGAGATTATCATGTGTTTTTTTTTTTGTTCAATTTGTTAATGTGGTGTATTATATTGATTGATTTTCTTATGTTGAACCACCCTTGCATATCAGGAATAAATCCCACTTGGTTGTGATGTGTAAGTCTTTTGATACGCTGTTGGATGCAATTTGCAAGTATTTTGTTGAGAATTTTTGCATCTATGTTTATTAGAGAGATTGGTCTGTAATTTTCTTTTCTTGTAAAATCTTTATCTGGCTTTGATATTAGGGTGATGTTGGCTTCATAAAATGTGTTGGGTGATTTTCCCTCCTCTTCAATTTTTTGGAAGAGTTTAAACAGGATTGGTGTTAATTCTTTCTGAAATGCCTGGTAGAATTCACCTGTGAAGCCATCTGGTCCTAGACTTTATTTGCTGGGAGATTTTTGATGATGGATTCAATCTCCTTAAATGTGATTGGTAAGTTCTCGTATTTTTTGCAGCGTCAGTGTAGGTTGGTTGTGTGTTTCTAGAAATTTGTCCATTTCATCTAGGTTTTCTAGTTTGTTGGCATATAGTTTTTCATAATATCGTCTTATGATTCTTTTTATTTCTGTGGGGTCATTTGTAACTTCCCTTTTTCATTTTTCATTGTATTTATTTGCATCTTCTCATTTTTTTTCTTTGTTAGTCTAGCTAGGGGCTTGCCAATTTTTTTGATCTTCTCAAAGAACCAGCTTTTGGTTTTGTTGATTTTCTCTATTGCCTTTCTGTTCTCATTTTCATTTATTTCTGCTTTAATCTTTATTATTTCTTTCCTTCTGCTTGCTTTGGGATGATTTGCTGTTCTTTTCCTAGTTTCTCTAGCTGTTCAGTTAAATCTTTGAATTTAGCTCTTTCTTGTTTTTTAACATAGGCATTTAGAGCTATAAATTTCCCTCTCAAGACTGCCTTCTCTGTATCCCATAAGTTTTGATATGTTGTGTTCTCATTTTCATTTGTCTCAATATATTTACTGATTTAACTTGCAATTTCTTCTCTGACCCACCGATTATTTAAGAGTGTGTTGTTCAGTCTCCACACATTTGCAAATTAAATTTTTCCTGTCTATTATTGATTTCCAGTTTCATTCCATTATGAGCTGAGAAGGTGCTTTGTATAATTTCAATCTTTTTATATTTATTGAGAGCTGCATTGTGACCTAACATGTGGTCTATCCTGGAGAAAGATCCATGGGCACTTGAGGAGAATGTATAACCTACTGAGTTTGGACACAGTGCTCTGTATATGTGTTAGGTCTAACTTGTTTATCATATTGTTCAAGTTCTCTGTTTCCTTGTTGATCTTCTGTCTAGTTGTTCTATCTAATGATGTAAGTGGGGTGTTGAAGTCTCCAAAGATTATTTTAGAAATGTCTATTTCTCCCTTCAGTTTTGCCAGAGTTTGTCTCATAAATTTTGGGGCCCCCCGGTTAGGTGCATAGATATTTATGACTGTTATATCTTCGTGGTGGATCATCCCTTTTATTAATATATAATGGCCTTCCTTATCTCTTATAACTTTTTTGCATTTAAAGTCTGTTTTGTCTGATATTAGTATAGCTACCCCTGCTCTTTTCTGGTTACTATTGGCATGGAGTATTTTTTCCCAACCTTTCACTTTCAGTCAGTTTGTATCCCTGGGTCTAAGGTAAGTTTCTTGTAAGCAGCATATGGATGGCTCATGTTTTTTTTTATCCATTCTATCAGCCTGTTTCTTTTGATTGGGGAGTTTAATCCATTCACATTCAATGATATTACTATAAATGCATTATTTACTTCCTCCGTTTTATTTTTTGGTTTTCATATGTCATCTTGTCTGTCTTTTTACTCTTTTGGTTATCCTTTCTGCTATTCTTTCTTCTATACTCTCCTCCAAGCCTCTCTCTCCTGTCTTTTTCTTTCAGGTTCTAAGGCTTCCTTTAATATTTCCTGCATAGGTGGATTCTTTTTTGCAAACTCTCTTAGTTTCTGTTTGTTTGTGCATATTTTATACTCACCTTCATATTTGAAGGACAGTTTTGCTGGATAAAGAATTCTTGGCTAGCAGTTTTTCTCTTTCAGTTTCCTAATTGTATCATACCACTGTCTTCTCGCCTCCATGGTTTCTGAAGGGGAATCTGCATTAAGTCTTACTGGATGTCCCTTGTACATGATCGTTTACTTCTCTCTTGCTGCTCTGAGAATTTTCTCTTTATCTTTGACATTTGACATTCTGAATAGTATGTGTCTATTTGGATTTATTCTGATTGGGGTACAGTGTGCTTCTTGGACATGTAAGTTCATTTCTTTCATGAGAGTTGGGAAATTTTCAGCTATTATTTCCTCAAATACTCTTTCTGCCCCTTTTCCCTTCCCTTCTCCTTCTGGAACTCCCATGACACATATGTTGTTGTGTTTTGTGTTGTCATTCAACTCTCTGAGCCCCTGCTCAATTTTTTCCATTCTTTTCTCTCTCTGTTCTTTTCTCTCTTCAATTTTAGCTGTTCTGTCTTTGGTATCACTTATTCTTTCTTCTATCATTTTGAATCTGCTGTTGTATGCCTCAACTGTGTTTTTGATCTCACCTATTGTGCCTTTCATTCCCATGAGCTCTGTTACTTTTCTGTTCAGGATTTCAAATTCTTCTTTGCGTTCGCTCAATGTCTTCTTCTTCTTTTTTTTTTTTTTTCTTTTGTCATTTAATTTCAATCAATGTCTTCTTGATGTTATTTATCTCTTTAACTATATTGTCTTTCAACTTCTTAATTTGATTTTGGAAATTTGTGCTCATCTCGCTGATTAGTTCTCTCAAATTCTGCATCTCTTCTGGAACTTTGATATATTCCTTTTCTTGGGCCATGTCTTCTATTTTCTTAGTATGGCTTGTAATTTTTTGTTGGTGTTTAGGCATCTGGTTAGGATGTAGTTTACTCAAATGCTCAGTCTCTTTCTCTTTTATAGGGTTTTAGTGGCAGAAGGCTGTGAGTTACCACAGCTCTGTGATTTTTGGCTCAACCTGGATTGTTAAGATTGTCTTGCTGGTTGCTCAAAACGAGGCACTGGACCCAGTAATTGGTTGTAGGGTTGCTTCCTAGGGCTTTGGGCAAGGAGGCTATAGAGGTCAGAAAAAGCCTCTCCTACTTTTTAAATTTTTCTTGCATACACTTTCTTGGTCTGCCAGGAGATGGCGCTCTTTGTCACTTCTCAATTCCGTGCCTGGTTGGAGTGTATTTGTTGCAACACCCACCAGATTAATGTGATAGAGCTCCCTGTCTGGAGGCTAGGAGCCTTGTAATTCAAACTTTCTCTGAGAGTTCTCCAGCTTTCTCTGGCAGCCCTCTCCCTTTTCCCAGCTAGGAAATATTTCCACTCCCCTCTGAGTCCTCGACAATCAGTTCCTGTTAGTAGAGAAGGAAATTGTAAGGGTTGTATATCTTTAGCCCCTGGTAGGCTCCAAGACAATGGTGCAGCCCCACCCAGCCTAGAAGGGCTCTTGGGACACAGCAGACCAAATTTGTGAGTCAAAAGCTGAATCAGTCCTTCTCTCTCCCCTTTCCTGTTGAGTCCTCAACAATGAGTCCAGGCTAGAAGAGAGGGAGATTGCCAGGGTTGGATTTCTCCAGTCCTTCACTGGCTCCCAGGGCAAACCACTGTGTGGTCTCACCTGGCCTGGAAAGGCTCTTGGGGCACAGCAGGTCAAATCTGTGGGTCAGAAGCTGAGTTAGCCTTAGGCTATGTCCCTCTCTCTCCCCTTTCCTGGGGAGGTAGATCCCTGGAGCCCCCTTTGTCTATAGTCACAGGTCCAGAGGCTTGAGAATTCTAAAGTCTCTAGTGTGGGGGAGGGGCAGTTCCAACTCAGGTTCAGTCCTCGCCATTTCCCTCTTTTGTCCCTCTCTCCTCTGAGTAGTGTGCAGCCTTCACCTGGTCTCCTAAACCTTAGAAGATCTTTTTTGGGGATGTTTCAGCCTGTCCTCTAGCTATTTTTCTGAAGAGATTCCCGTGTCTTACTAGTCCGCCATCTTCCCGGAAATCCCCTATTTCTCAAAGAGTACAGTTCTCAGTAGGTCAGTCCAAATCAGGGGAGCGTATTGATGGTTTTCATTTGCATCAGCAAATTAGTTTCTGCCCCTGCCAGTTGTCTGAATTTTATCAGAGCCAGCAATCTAAGAGACTAAGGCAGAAGCTGCAAAGCAAAAGTAAGCCTCAAAAGTCAATTTTGAGATTCAAGGGGAGGGGCCAGGCAAGGGCGTGATCACCAGGAGGTGAGGACACGTGCATATGTGTGTGTGGAACTACCACAGTGCTCTAGGCCAAGTTCAAACTCAGATGTGTAATGTTGAGCATAATGGGCCTTTGTTCAAAATTAGGTGGGTCTGGATCGTGTATTTAACCACTACCCAAGCCTAGCCATGACCGCTCATGCCCAATTGTGACCCATACATTCACATGGGGACTGTAAACATGTCCCACCATTTCTTTTTGTTTACAGCTTCCTTTGTTCAACTGCTTTTTCCTTACCAAAGCCTTTTTTTCTACAAAAGGGAAAATAATAGGATAGTGAAATATAAAATTAAAAATCATTTATGGTAATATGAAGTCTCTCTGAAAATAAAAAGGGTCAATATAGGGGTCAAAATGGGTATAAACAAAACTTTCGTTTTGATAGTAGCCGTCTAAGTCCAGGATTTAGTTGGTACTATATAAATATTAAGATCTAAATCATGGTCCTTGTATTAGTCAGCCAAAGGGGTGCTAATGTGAAATACCAAAAATGGGTTGGTTTTTTATAAAGGGTATTTATTTGGGGTAGAAGTCCACAGATCCCAGGCCATAAAGCATTAAGTTTCTTCTCTCACCACAGTCCATTGGCACGTGTTGGAACAGGACAGCTGCTGGCGTTTGCCAGGGTTCAGGCTTCTGGGGTTCCTCTCTTCCCAGGGCTGCATTTTTCTCTGGGCTTAGCTCCTGTTTCCTCCACAAGGTCAGCTGTAGATGATCGGGCGAAAGGCTTGCTTCTCTTCTCCTGGGGCCTTTTTCCAACATCAAAACTGCTTCTCAAAAGACTGCTTCAACTGTCCTTGGCCTTGCCTTTTATATTCGATTCCCCACCCACCAAGGGGTGGGGCTCAACACCCTAATCCTAACCTAATCATGCCCAGATTAACAGATCAGTTTACAAGCATGATTCAATTATTTTTTTGGAATTCATAATTACATCAAACTGCCACAGTCGTGATTCTTTTCCTGGTTCCAGCCCTGGCGGGTAGCTGTGCCCTTTGCAGAGGTCAAAGTGATTGCTGCCCTGTGATGCCTTTATCACAGCCATACTTTACCCCCCCGTTGGCTGACAGTTCACTTCATTAAGAAGTAAAAGAGGTCCATTAATTTTAAAAATGTGGCAAGTTCCACTGCAAAGAGTTGGATATACTGAGAAAAAAAATAGACCTCTATTTGGAAAGCTGCTTCCGGAGACTTATATTATATTTAATGAATTCTCTATTTTTATTTTAGAAAAGTTAATTCCAATACACATTTTTTAAATGTTTCAAATGTCACTTGAATAATTAGCAGGTGTATATGCTCATAGCTGCCAAAACCTCTCCAGAATGCAAAACATAGCCAGGGACAGTAGATTCATGGGAAAACTTCTTCCAAGTGAAATGAGTGAGAATAAAACATCTAAAACCTTTAAGAGATTGTTTCCTTTGAGGCAGACTCCTTGTTCTTTGTGTAGCATTTATCAGCTTATGGTTCAATTATCTTGTGCTGCATAGCAAACCATCCCAAAATTTAGTGGCTTCAAACAATATCAGATCAAAATTATTATTTTTCACAATTCTGAGGGTTGTTCGGTGTTTCTTCTCTGGTTTTGTTTGGGATCACTCACACAGTTACATTCAGCTGGAGCAGGAGTAGGCAAACTTTTTCTTTAAAGGGCCAGATTAAAAGTATGTTAGGCTTTGTCATGTATTCTTCTTTGTTATTATTTACTTTATTGTGTACAAACCTTTACAAATGTAAAAGCTATTCTTAGCTTACAGGCCCTACAAAAACAGGAGAGGGGCCAGATGTGGCCTGTTGGCTGAGGTTTGTTGACCCCTGAACTGGAGAATCAGTTGAGCTGAAGGTCCAAGATGGCCTCATTCACAGGCCTGGCAGCTGGCGCGTGCACCATTGTTCTCACGTGGCCTCCCATCCTCTAGAAGGCTAGATTGCCAGTCTGTGGGCAGCACCCAAGAGAGGGAAGACTTCTTAAGGCAGAGACTTGGGAGTCACACAAGGTCACTTACGCCACATTCTGTGGATCAAAGCAAATCACAAGGCCAACCCACATTCAAGGGATGGGCGCAAAGCTTCTACCCCTCGCTGGGAGGAGCTGCAGTTAGTGTGCCCACAAGTTAGCCAGCCTCAGTGGCAGACTTCTGCCATGTGCTCTGCCAAGGGAGGTTTAAGGCTGATGATGATATCAATATTAGATTGGCTCCCTGGGCCTTATTCAAAATGAGTTATAAAACTGGAAAATGTGACCTCTGATGGCGGCTATTGTTCTTAGTCCGTCTTTTCCCCGTAGGGCCCCGGTCTCTTGGTCACAGCTCTGTGCACATTCTCTTCCCATGCTTGCTTAAAGGTGTTTCTGCTGAGAGATTATCAGAACTTTGAGGGAAGAGACCAAGACCTACCACTTTGCATTGCAGTAGTATATCTTCAATGGATATGTAAGGATTTAATTGAAGAGCCATAGTGAGGCTTGAAGCCAGATTATTTGCTTACTTCACAGAAACAAAAATTTAAGAATCCAGCACTACATATAAATTTTGGATGAAAAGCATGCTTCAAAAAGTTACATTTCACACCCAGCTACTGTCAAATCAATCAGATGGTTACAATTTCTGGCAATTTTCTGAACATATATTCAAGAGTTAAGAAGTTGTGTGCTTAATGATAAGTTTGAACTAGCAATCACCTTTTAAGAGATATTACATTTTAACCTTAAATCTGTCTGCAGGTGAAAATCAAAACTTTACAGCAATTTGTAATATATGCAGTATGTGATCCAAGGCAGAAGTGATTCTGGAGGGGGTTTCTATTCCATGGTATATGTTGTTACTAATTGCTCATTACATTTTTTAATGTTTTTTTCTCCCAAATCTCATTGTAACTGTTTTCCTCCACTTGATGGAAAGCTTTGGCAATTTATTATGTTTAGAAACATCTGGGGTGTATTCCTAATTGATGATTTGTTATCTTATATTTCTTACTAGACTATCCATATCTTTCATTCTCTTCAGGCTTTTTCTCCAGCCTCTCCTGTCTTACTGAACTTGGTGGATGGTGCTGCTGCTTTGGTGCAAATGCGGGCAGTATCTTCAGTCTCTCCACTGCCTTCTGCCTTCAGACTACAAATATATGCAGGAACCATACTAGATAACATGTACACAGCACTTAAATGGCATCAGCTGATACATCAATTCTGTGAGATGGATACTATCATTACCTTCATTTGGCAGGTGGGGGAAATAGCAAACAAATGTCCAATAAGTACCTCAGACTTAACAAGTCCAAGCCAACTTCAGTATGTCCATAAAATCTACTTATTTTTCTCGATTCCTTTTAGGTTAAAGCAGTCAACCTCAATTCTTCCTTTTCCCTTGCCTCACATATTCAGTCAGTCACCAAGACCCTGTGAATTCTCTCTCTCTGATAACCCCACCCTCTGTTCCTTCCTCTGCTTCCCAGAAAGCCTCATCTCTTATCTGAGTTTGTGCCAGAAACTTCTATCAGTTCTGCTGACTTCCCAGATGCCCTTCTGGTCCTTCACATTACTACAGGACTGTCTTCCTCAAACCCAGATCTTTTTGTGCACTCCTGTTTTAAATTGGTCAGTGGCTCCCTACTGCCCATGGGATACCAAGGGGCTACAAAGCATTTCAAAATCTGCCCCAGCGTACCAGCTCCGGCTGTTCTAGTTCCTTCTGTGTGCATTTTCATGCACTGTATCTGTGCACATTGTTCCCTCAGAATGCAGTTTCATTCCCTGGCACTATATCCACACCCACCTGACTCATCCAAGGCTGGTGTCCTCTATATGAATGCTTCCCAAACCGAAATGTGCATCGGAGTCCCTAGGGGATCTTATTAAAAGCGAATTCTGGTCTAGTAGGTCCTGGGTGGGGCCTGATATTCTGCCCTTCTAACAAAGGCAGTGGTGATACGATACTGCTGGCTGGTGGACCATACTTTTAGTAGCAAGGGTCTAGTCCTGCACTGCCCAAAAGAACTTTCTCTGATGATCGATAGCTGTGCTTTCTGATATGGTAGCCACTGATCCCATGTAGCTAATGAGATTGAGGGACTGAGTGTTTAACTTAACGTAATTTCAATTTAAGTAGCTATATTTGGCTAATGGCCACCATGTTACACAGCATAGATCTACAGAAATCCCTTTTCATTCTTCAAATCTTAGTTCAAACATGGCTCAGACCCAGGACCAGTTACCTAATTTGTAGAGCCCAGTGCAGAATGAATATGGGGGATGGGGGGAGAGCCCCTTGTTCAAACATTAAGAATTTCAAGGTAGTGACAGCAGAGCATTGAACCAAGCGTGGGGCCCTTTTAAGCATGCCCTTGAAGCTAGCCCTGCTCAGACCAGTAGAAAAATCGGCAAGGGACAAGAAGGCAATTCACAGAAGAGGATATCTGCATGGCCAATAAATATCTTAAAAGATACATGTTTTCTTAGTAGTCAGGGAAATGCAAATTCAAAACACAATGTGATACAATCTTATACCTCCTCATGGCAGAAATGTTAATAATACTAAGTGTTATAAGGGATGGCCACGTATAGTCATTGCTGATATGTGTTTAAATCAGTGCGTCCACTTCTCTAGCAAGTTTTAGATGCACATATCCTGCAAAACAGTAATTCCACTGTTAGGTGTCTTCCCTGGAAAAACTCTTACACATGTGCGTAAGAGGACATGTACAAGAATGTTTATGGTAGCTTTCTTTTAACCTAGAAGAATCTGAAACAACCTAAGAGTGCACAGATAGGGTGGCTGATAAATAAAATGCAGTATGTTCTTAGGAAGAATTCCATAGAACAATTAAAATGTATGGATTAGAGCTACATTTCTCAGCTTGGATAAATTTCAAAAGTATAATATTAAGCAAAGAAAGCAAGTTCCAGAAAAGTGCTACTTATGAATATGTTTTTAAAATGTGAAAAACATAGCTACATATTGTTTGTAAATATATACCTATACTGTAAAAGTATAAAGCCAAAGCACAGTAATGATGAACACCAAAATCGGTATAACTGGGAAAAGGACAGAGACTAGTGTTTTAGTTTGTTAAAAGCTGCTGGGAGCAAAATACCAGAAATGGGTTGACTTTTATAATGGGAATTTATTAAGCTAAAAGCTTACAGTTCCAGGGCTGGGAAAATGTCCAAATCGAGGCATCAAGCTTCTGGTGATCCTGGATTCCTTCCACCTAGCAGGGCATAATGGTGACTCTGCCAATCCCTGCCTTCTCCCCCAGGCCACATTACTTTCAACTTCTTGCACCCATGGCATTCTCTCTCCCTGGTTCCTCTCTGAGCTTCTGGGTTCCTCTTTCTGTCTCTGCAGCTTTCTTTCCGTGTATCTCTACATGTTTCTCCCATTTATAAAGGACTCCAAAAAAACGATTAAAATCCACCCTGGGTCATGCCCTACTGAAGTGATCTAATCAAAAGGAAGGTCCCTTAACTGAATCTAATCAAAAGATCCATCTACAATAGGTTTATGCACACAGGAGTAGATTTGTTCTAAGGACATGATCTTTTGGGATCCATCCAGCTTCAAACTGCCACACCAGGTAATGGTTAAGAGGGGCCTTCACTGAATATGCAGTCATTTAATTCTAAAAAAATAATTATTTGAAATGTAAATACATATAAGCAAATGAAACAATGAAAGTATTAGAGGAAAACATGGATGATTTACTTTATAACATAGGAGAGGGAAAACTCAAACTATGATTCAAAATCAAGAAACAATAAAAGAAAAGATTTATAAGTGTATATATATATATAAATAGGAAAAAAAACACTTTTCCATGAGAAAAAGTCATAAGCAGAGGAAAAAGACAAATGACTACTTGGGGAAAATATTTGTGATGAATATCATTAGAAGGCTAATGTTTTTACCCAATATTTCATTATGGACATTTTCCAACATATAGCAAAGCTGAAAAAATGTTTTAGTGAGCACTCATTTACCCAATACCTAAATTCTACCACTGACATTTTACTGTACTTGCTTTATCACATATATTTATCCATCAATATCCATCAATCTATGCTATTTTTAGGTGCATTTTAAAGAAAATTGCACACGGTATACTGTCCCCTAAACACTTCATCATTAACCAAAATTTAATATTTCTTTACAGTTTTTTATTCTGATATAAAATTTGAATACAATGAAATGCACAAATTTCAAGTGAACATTCACCGAGTTTTGTCAAATGCATACACTTGTGTAACTCAAATCCTTATCCAGGGGGTAATATATAAAGAGCTCCTAGTAACTAAGAAAAAAAGGATCAACAATCCTATGGAAAAATGAATAAAATATAGGAAACAGACTTCCACAGGAAAAGAAATGCAAATGGTTCCAAAGCATAGGAAATGATGCTCTAGATCTCATAATAAGTGAAATGCTAATTCAAACTAGACCAAAATGCCATTTCTCACCCTTAGTATGGACAAAATTCCAAAATTTTCACACTGTGAGACTGTGGGGTTACAGGCCTCTCTCATTGCTAGTGGGAAGGCAAAATGTATAACCACTGTGGAGGGGAATTGGACAGTAGCTAGAAAAGTTATGTATACATTACCCTTTGACCCAACGATCCCACTACTAGGAATGTCTCCCAAAGATATACTGGCAAAAATATGGAATTAGAGACACAAAGCTATTTTCCATGTTATTATTTGCTATAGCAAAAGACTGAAAACATCCCAAATAGGGAACTAGTTTAATAAACTATGGTGCATCCAAGCAATGGAGAACTATTCAACCATAAAAAGGAATAAGGAAGATCACTGTGTACTGGTATGGAACAATCTCCAGGATATATTGGTAAGTAAAATAAGGCAAGATGCAAGACAGTGTTTATGGTATGCTACTTTTATGTAAGAAATGGCAGGAAACATAAATACATAAACATACTTCTTTACATTTTCGAAAAGAAACAATGAAAGTATACACCAAAAACTAGTGAAAATGGTTTCCTATATTGGGAAAGAGGATACAGGGTGGAGGGGCAGGGACAGAAAAAAAAGTTCTGTGGGTATACTTTGTTAGGGCTTGTCTCTTTCTGGCCTCCATTCTCAGTCTCAGCTGCTCCATTTTTTTCTCCAAGTTTAGCTGTGAGCTATGAGGCATATGGCAGGGCTCGCCCCTGAGCCTTGAGTTGCTCCATTGGCCCAGCCCCTCAGTGGCCTCTTTCTATGCTTCTGTGCTCTGCTGGTTCCAGACTCCAGGACCTCTCTTAGCCATAAGGGTTTTTCTGTTTTCCTGCACTCCTCTCTCTCACAAGGCTGGATCAATATGGTGGCTTCCTTTTCCTCTGTCTCTTTGTCTCTCTTTCTCTCTGTGTGTGTCTCTGTTTATATAAGACCCAGAAAGAGGGTGGAGACCCAAGCTGGTTCATGCCTCACTGACATAATCTAATCATAAAGGACCACACCCACTGGAATGGATTAGTGCTAAAACATAATCCTTCTCTTTTTGGGATTCATAAAAGAACTTCAAATTGTCACAGAAGCTTACTTGAAGTTGTTCCCACTGACCAAATTTGGTACAAGTTGAGCATCAAAAAGAAAAATGATGATAATGGTTATATCACCTTGAATCAAAAAAGAACCCATGAGTCCATAGCCATGTTCAAAATAAAGGTGGTGGTGAAGGTGAGCTCTATTCTTTCAGATGGATGGCAGCTAATAAATGTAGAAGAAATTGTAGAATTAGAAAAATTATCATTTTGCAACCAACATTGTAATAATTAAGGTGAGGAACATCAATCCCAAAGATTTTTGAGGATCTTGGGGGAATAGGATATTTATATGGTATAATATATCATTCCACAAATTACTTATTAATTCCACAGAGAAAATATATCTTTAAAATGGAGAATTGGGGCAGACCCCAACTGAACCAAGTGATCAAATCTAACATCACTAATGGTGGAACAAATTGCATGATATGGCTTCTGATATAACCGAGGTCCATAACATGATATATACAGTATTCTTGCCAGAAATGTTTAACCTCATTCTTATCAAATAAATTCAAATGGGGGAATATTCTATAGTACAACTGGTTTGGGCTCTTTAAAAATGTCACTGTTACAAAAGATTGAAAAAATGGGAGGTGGGTGTTTTAGTTTCCTAGTTGCTAAAACAAACACCATTCAATGGGTTGGCTTAAACAATGGGCATTTATTGGCTTATGGTTTTGAACTATTAAGAAAGCATACTATCTATCCAAAAAGTCCAATCAATGGCATTTGGTGTAATCATAGAGCTGTCCATTCATCATTTCAAATCTTTAGTAGAGCATTTTCATTATTCCAATAATAATAATAAGCAAAAACCAAACCAACAAAAAAGCTCTTCCCCTTAATAATCACCTCTCAAACTCTCTATTCTTCTCTTCCCATACACAGCTGCTATTCTGTTTCTGTCTTTCTAAATTTATTTGTATTTATATTTTGTATACATGGAGTCAAACAATATGTAGTACCTTTTGTCGAGTTTCTTTTACTTAATATATTTCCTTTTTTTAATTTTTCCCTTAATGGAAAATTAGTAATATATTACTATACATAACTATCCATAGTTTGCTTTGGTTGTATTTTTGCCTGATATTAACATCTTGTAACATTAACATATATTTGTTCAATTTCAAAGAAAAAAAGTCTTATCTATACAATTTTACCCATACTCATACTTCATACAAGGTTTCACTGTTATACAGTCTCATGTTACATTTTTTTAGCTTTCCTTCTAGTAATATACATGCCTTCAGTCTTTCCCCTTTAAACACTGTTATACCCATATAATGTACAAACACTATGCTGTGATTTCACCATTTCCATTCATTTCCAAAGATTAACAAACAAGCTTTTTACCAATTCTGCACAGGTTAACCCTCAACTTTCCATTCTCTAACTTCATTCTATTTTCTGATGACCTATAATCCAGTCATTAACACCACGAATTTCATGTATGTATTTTAACCTTCAAATTTGTTTAAAAATTTTTATGTACCAAAGATGTTTACACATATGAATAATATGCATCCTCCTCAAGAAGACTTTATCAAGATTATGCCAGAGGAATTGAGATTTTTATCTTTATGTTACTTGGTTTCCAAAGTTAATGATTTATTATTCTGTTCATCATAAAATTGAAAAAGTAATGAAACAATAAATTTAAAAATCCCAGTGACACCTGACAGTAAATTGATTCTATTGAAACATGCATTCCTCTGAAAATGAATCTTTTGGTGTTCTAAATTTGTCACGGTTGCTGCCAGATACACTATCATTAAGCAAAGTTATTTGAAATACCTAATCTTCCTTAAATGGAGCCAGTATATTAGTTTGTAAAGTATTTGCTCCAAAATATGTATTTTACCTGGTCTAGTTTGCTTATATTAAATCCAGTAGCTAACTGCTCTGGGTTCTAGAAGCTCATATTATTGTCACACCTCCATTTTGCCAAAGAGTCTAAATTTGCTAGAGAAAGGTAGCAAACTAGCTCTCAGTAAGCATATTCTCCTTAAAACTCAGCATTAAGTTTTATTTTTTTCCTTTTTCATAGTGGAATCATATTTTCAGCATAAAATTTCCCATTTTAACCACTTTCAGGCATACAATTCAGTGACATTAATTATATTCACAATGCTGTGCTACCATCACTACCATCCATTACCAAAACTTTCTATCATTCCAAACAGAAACTCTGCACCCATTAATTCCCCACCCCTTTCTCGCTTCCCCTGGTAACCTGTAATCTACTTTCTGTCTCTATGAATTTACATATTCTAGTTATTTCATGTAAGTGATATTATACAATATTTGCCTTTTGTATCTGGCTTATTTTACTCAATACAATGTCTTCAAGTTTCATTCATGTTGTAGCACGTATCAGAGCTGCGTTCCTTTTTATGGCTGAACAATATATATACCACATTTTGTTTGTCCATTTACCTGTTGATGGACACTTGGGTTGCTTTCCTTTTTGCTTCTGTGAACATTGGTGTACAAATATCTGTCTGAGTCCCTGCTTTCAATTCTTTTGGGTATATACATAGCTGTGGGATTGCCAGGTTATATAGTAATTCTATGTTTAACTTTTTGAGAAACTGCCAAACTGTTTCCCACAGCAGCTGCACCATTTTACATTCCCAACAACAATGTATGAGGGTTCCTATTTCTATGCATCCTTGCCAAAACTTGTTATTTTCTATGTTTTTAATAATAGGCATTCTACTAGGTGTGAGGTGGTATCTCACTGTGGTTTTGATTTGCATTTTCCTAATGGCTAATGATGTTGAGCATCTTTTCACGTGCTTATTGGCCATTTGTCTATCTTTTTTGGAGAAATGCCTATTAAAGTCCTTTGCTCATTAAAAAAAAAAAAAAAAAATATATATATATATATATATATATATACATTATTTTTAAAGAAGATTTAGATTACATAAATGTTACTTAAAAAATGTAGGGGATTCCCATATGCCTCACTCCCTCCTGCTCTCACACTTTCCTACATTAATCACATCCTTCATTAGTGTGGTACATTTGTTACAATTTAAGAACATATATTGAAGCATTGCTACTAACCATGGACTGTAGTTTGCATTATAGTTTACATTCTGCCCCTCACAATTTTATATGTTTTGACAAAATGTATAATGGCCTGTATCCGTCATTGCAATGTCATGCAAGACAATTCCAACGTCCTGAAAATGCCCCATGTTACACCTATTCTTCCATCTCCCTCCCCTTGGAACCTCTGGGGACCACTGCCTTTATATCAATGATACAAGTTCTTCCACTGCTAGAATAATAATGTTTATAATAGAATAATTGAGTTGTTAGTCTTTTTGTTGTTGAGTTGTAGGAATTCTTTATATATTCTGGATATTTAACCTTTATCAGATATATAGTTTCCAATTTTTTTTTCCCATTCTGGGTAGGTTGTCTTTTTACTTTCTTGATAATGTCCTTTGATACACAGAATATTTTAATTTTGATGAAGTCCAATTTATCTATTTTCCTTTTGTTGCTCATGCTCAGCATTAAGTTTGGGGTTTTGTTTCATTTTATTTTTGTAGATTCTTTTACCCCCAGCAGCAATTTTATGTTTTGATTTTGCTTTTGTGAATTTGAGAATGGAGTAGAAAGGATCTCATTTAGGTTCTTATTCATTTTCCTAGACTTTGAACCAGTTTTTCTTACCCTAACTTTCTATGGGCAGTTACATCAATATATATGTCCAATATTGATGAAAATTAGAAATCTGGATTTCATTTCTGCCTCTTACTCTAGGCACTGTCCTTTCTCTACACTTGCTCTGCCCCTGTCCTGTCTTACTTCCATGCTAACCCCACACCATCCACTGATCACAGTGGGAATATCCCTGCTCTACCAACTTGACCCTACCCCCTTGGCCACAGTGATACTCACAGGATACTTGAACCAAAGCTGGGGCCAATCAGAATATTTCTGCAGGCATTTGGAATTTGGCCTAACAAATTCTAGACTACTCTGCCTGGTTTTGGAATAGAAGAGATGGAAACTCAGAAAATGTCGTGGATATTTTCTACCTTGTGAACCAGGAAGTAGCCCAAGCCAGTCTGTATTAAGAGAGGGGGGAAAACAGATGCAAAGAGAATTGAGACCTGGAATGGGAAGACTTCTTGGGGCTGGCTGAATCCTGCCCTTGGGCCATTTTGAATCACTGCTCCTGCCTTATGATTAATGGTCTGTTTTTGCTTTAGCTAGTTAGAGGTGGTTTCTTCTACTTAAAATATAAGAAAAATATTAACTAATATGGCATGTTCTGCATGCAATCTGGGGGGTATTTCTCCCACTATCTCTTTTTTTTAAAAAGCAGATCAATTTTATTGATAAATATTAATAAAGCATAAATCCATCCAAAGTGTACAATCAATGGTATTTGATATGATCACATACTTGTTCATTCATCAGTTCAATCATTATTAGATCATTTTCATTATTCCAATAATAATAATAAAAAAACAAAAAACAGACAAAAACTCATCACCTCTTTTTTTTTTTTTTTTTTTTATGTGTAAAAAAAAAAAAACTAAAAATACAAAAAAACATATGCACAATGATATATAAATATATATGCATATATGTGTATTTGCTTACAAAAATGTTATTTATATATATATATATATACATATATTTTAAGAGGTGCTTAGATTACCTAAAATATTACACGGAACCCACTGGGATTCCCATGTTGCCCACCTCCCACACCTCCCACCACATCCCACACAAACATCTCCCACAGTGTGGCCCACCAACCTCAATGAACTTACACATCCTGGAGCCTTGCCACCAACCATAGACCACAGTTCACACTGTAGACCACACTCTCTCCCACTCAGTTCTGAGTGGTGTGTGCTGATTTAAAATGGCCTACATCCATTGCCACAACAGTACTCAGGACAACCTCCAACTCCCAAAGAA
>JAKSZT010053887.1:70337796-70381782 GCA_026826555.1 Tolypeutes matacus | reverse complement strand
AAAAAAAAAAAAAAAAAAAAAAAGAAAGAAAGAAGAGAGAGATGAATGGATTTGTGAAAAAGTGACAAATATGGAAAACAGGCAAAGAAATTCTGACATCCAAATAAAAGAATCCCTGAAGAAGAAAACCATGGCAAAGAAAAAAAATACTGAAATCTATATGATTCAAGAAACTGAAATACAATGAGATTTGAAACTAAATATTGGGAGGACAGCTTTTCAGAGGAAATTGACTCAGAATGACCATCACGGAGACATTCTGATGAAATTATTGGATTTTAAAGGAAAGGAAATAAAAATCCTGTAGGCACCCAGGGAAAAAGGCTAAGTCACTTACTTGGAAAGGAAGACACACAGTCCTCAAACTTTTTGAAAACAACACTTTATGCCAAAAGAAATTGAGTGATATACTTGAGATACTCAAAGAACAAAAATGTGAGCCAAAGATTTCATATCTAGGGGAATGGATGTAGCTCAAGTGGTTGAGTGCCTGCTTCCCACATATGAGGTCCCAGGTTCCATCCCCAGTACCTCTTAAAAACAAACCAAACAAACAAAAAAAACCAACTCTCATTGGGGAGCAGATGTAGCTCAGTGGTTGAGCACCTGCTTCCCACGTATGAGGTCTTGAGTTCAATCCCTGGTACCTCCTAAAAAAAAAAAAATTCATATCTAGACAAACTGTCATCAACATGCAAGAACTTGGGGAATATTGTTCCTTATAAATGTACTGCAGAAGGGGATTCAGGCTATTAAAATATGTAAAGAGACATTAACAAAAGGTCTGGTGATGAACATTAAATATGATTTCCATTTAAACTAAGACTAAATGAGAGATACAAGGCAGAGGGTATAGAAAGTAATGGTTCTATGATCTGACAATTGTGGGTAGAGTACAGCAGTAAAAAAAAAAAGTAGGGTAAGAATGGGGAAGGCATATGGAAAATAATTTTTTTTTAACTTTTTGTAGTAATCATATTGTTCATGGTAATGTTGATATTATTATAGGCACCTACTGACAAAAGATGGAACAATTTGCACATCATTAGAGGTAATAACTACTATGGATCAAGACACATCAAATACATTGAAATCCATGAGCTTATACTAATACAAAAAAAACCCAGCTGGTCATCACTGTATGATGCTAAGGAACCAACTCTCTATTTTGAAAATTGGTAAATAAAGGAAAGCAATCAAATATTTATCCTGTCTTTCATATATAAACTATACCATTGGGTTCTTTTTCTAGAAGTATTCCCTCAAATAACTGAAGAAAAAAATAATGGAATTTGAATATCACCATTTTAGAATCCCCAGTGGATTACTAAATCTAATTTTTGAGCATCAGTGGCTACTAACATCATAGAGAAAAACAGGTATTGTGTGCCTCCTGGGGAAACACCACACCACCTATGAAGTTGTTCCTGCCACCCTCCCTACCCCCAGAAAAAAATCAAATCTAACTCTGATTAAGCCTGGAGATTCTCCAGGAAGGTGTTCTCTGTTGTAGATTATAATTCAAGTTACTCAGCATTTCCTGTTTTGGAGCTTGAAAAAAGTACAATTGCTTCTAGACAGCACACTGAAGTAGTTTTAATAGTAGGTGGCTGTGAAGCAGTAGCCTTATCAAAGACGGTGCACCAATATATTCCAATATGTTCCCCCCAGAGTCCTTAACTAGAAAATGGGAGCAAACTCACCTGCGAAGATCAGATTAAGGTGTTATTTTCCCACCCAAAAGATCTGAAGGTGGTTGCCATTTCTCTGTGGGTGAGAAGGATGCAGAAAGGAGAGGCCAGAAGTAAACAATACGCATATACATTAAACATTTTGTCTGGGCGAGGCCTTTGGCCCTTGTTCTCATAGTAGACAAGGAACTTTCTAAGTTTTTGAGGAACTGTATTGCCAAAACAAAGTCTTGGAAAGCAACAGCTTGTGAGTTACAACTCTAAGAATTCCTAGCCCCTACATTTGCACCAGCGGGAAGTGAGCTGAAAAGTTGTGCCGACCTGTGGAAAGTCATCCTCCCCAATCGCACCTTGCTGTAACCTTAAAGGACAGCACAGCAAGAAAATCCTGCTGGCAGGCAGAACCCATGCTGGATGTTGGGTTAACCGGGGACATCCTAGTTAACAGTGCTGGACGCTATTTCTGCCTGGCTGGATTTGATAGTTTGATCATTTTTATGGATCAGTGAATTTTGAAATACAAGTTCTTTATTTCCGAAGATAAGGCAGTGCCAGCTGTTTATGCCTCTGATTCAGTGCCCTCTTCATTTCTAGACACCAAGGCTTTCCCTTATTTTCCTGTTAGCTTTGCATTTAAAAGGATATGGTTCATATTTTATCTAGCATTTCCAGGTGTTTTATAGTGGGGAGCATTTTCCGTTCATTTAATTCAATAAATGGCTGGGAATATAAAATCAAAATTGGGATTCAAATCCAGGTTATTCTGGTGCATAACTTTGGGATTGCACTAAGTGGGGAATGAAACACAAAGTATCCATCTATACAGGACCTCTGGAATTTCCTGCTTTAATGGACTCTCATTCAAGTATCTTTAGAGAAGTACCTGGTTCTGACACTCTTGCTAAGGGTAATTCCACTAGCCAGTTCCTTTTTGGTGAACTGAAGTACAAAGCAAGTGAACTTCCGCACAGACAGACCACTATGGTTTTTGTTATGATCAGACAAGTCTGTCACATTTAGGCCAAATAATTCTTTTTAAACTACATTAAGAAGCATTATGGGTTAAATGGACTTTTGTGGGCTGATCTAGAAACCTCACCATTGTGTGTTGTTTCTGTGGGAAAAAAAATGTGTTCAGAATTCTAAACCAGTGACTAATAATGAACATTTGAAAAATAACCTTTCAGCCGGGTGCCTGAACCTTGCCCATTAAGTGTAAAATGATATGGTCAGTGCTAATGCTTGAGAAGGGGCAGATTTCACTGGATGCTAATGGAGAGGTAGATGAAACACCTGTGGAGATTCTGTAGGAATATTTTGCTTGCTCTTTCAGGATTTTAGAAATTGATGAAACCTGTTCATCATGTCTGGTCTGTTTCTTCTTGGAATTCTATAGTTTTCCTCTCTCTTAACAAAGCCATAGGACCATTAGCATATTTTCATAACTAACTCTCAAAACTGTGAGTCTCCTTGAGGAATGGAATGGAGAGAAGAAAAGACAAAGAGCAAAAGCAACTAGGAGCAAATAATTTGAAGACAGTGGGAAATGCATTATCATTCATATCATGGGTTTAGTTTTCTTTTTTAAAAATCATTTTCCATTTCCTCTAATGCTTGCCTCTAAAAATGCCTACACCCTCCATGGTGGTATATAGAAATACTCTTATTTCTTTTCATAGTTGCACAATACTTCTTTATATGGTTGTACCATGGTTTATTCATTGTTATTCAATAGGCACAGGGCTATTTCCAGTCTTCTGCTAACACAAATAGTTCACACAAAATTTTAATCTTTGTCAACCTGATAGAAAAAGGTTATCTCAATTTAATATTACCATACATTTTAATGAGTGAGGAAGAACATCTTACATGTGTTTAAAAGCTGTTTGTGTTTGTCTTTGTGTGAACTGTCTATTCATATTGTATGCTGATTTTCCTTTTGTTGGCCTTTTTCTTATTGGTTTGTAAAAGCTTTCTTTGTATTTAGGAGATTAGCCTTTGTGTGAAACATGTGCAGTGTATTAGTCAGCCAAAGGGGTGCTGATGCAAAATACCAGAAATCGGTTAATTTTTATAAAGGGTATTTATTTGAGGTAGAAGCTTACCTTTACTAGGCCATAAAGCATAAGTTACTTCCCTCAGCAAAGTCTGTTGCCTCATGTTGGAGCAAGACGGCTGCTGACCTCTGCAAGGGTTCAGCCTCCCTCTTCCTCTGAAGGCTCTATGGTCCCAGCTTCTTCCAATATCAGCTGTAGGCTGGCATAAGTTTCGAACCTCTCCTGGGGCTCGTTTTTTTTTCCGGGCTCAGCTGCTCAGAGCTCTGGTCTCTGTAGCTGCAAACTATCAGATGAATGGCTCATCTCTCTTCCTGGGGCCTTTGCCGTGTCTAATGGAGCCTTCTCTGTTTCCTCACGTATATGCTTCTGTGTGTTCTTCTCCTGCGTGTTTATTTTCTGGAACTCCAGCTCAAAAACTCCAACTCTCTTCTCTGCCATGTAGTTTTCTATGTAAGTCCCTGCCCATCAAGGGGGTGGGAACTCAATGTCCTACTGACTTGGCCCAATCAAAGCCCTAATCATAATTTAATCATACCCAGGTACAGACCAGTTTACAAACATAATCCAATATCTATTTTTGGAATTCATAAACAATGCCAAACTGCCACATGCAGCAAAATTTTTCATCCCATATAATTTCCTTTATTAGTTGTTTCATCTATGTTCATGATATTTTTTTCTCATAGAAAAGTTTTATATTTACTGAATACATTTATTATTCTTTATTGCTTTTGGGTTCTGTCTCTTGCTTACTAAAATCTTCCTCATTCTGTCATAATTTTTTTAAAAAAATTATCCATTTTTGCTTATATTTTATGGATTTTTTTCATTGAGATATTTGAGCTACCTTTATTTTGGTAAAAAGAATGAGGTTGCCTCAACTCCATCTACTGAACATTTCTTTTGCACACTAACTTTTCAAACACCACCTCTATAATATATTAAGCTCTACAGATATTTAGGTCTACTTCTGGACTCCATTCTGTTTCATTGATCTATTTATTTATGCAACACTACTCAATTTTTAAAAATGGTACTATAAAGATGCATGAAATACAGGCAAACTACAAAAATCTAAGTCTGTGGCATGTCAGAAATCAGGAAGCTTTGAGGGAATAGGAGATCTTTCTTCTAGAATTCTGCCATTAAGATGACTTAGTTCTAACATTTAGTTTCTGGGTGACTTTTAGTCCAATATTTCAAATTCCCTGGAAAATCTAATTGGCTCAAGTTAGGCTAGATATCAATCCCAGAATCAATGATCTATTCTTGGAAAGGGTGGGGGCTGGTTCATGTAGTACGGTCCTGACTGCTGGGTGCCCAACCTTGTATATCAAGGGGAATTTCCAAAGAAGCACAAAGTGTTGTGAGCTGAACAGCACCCCATAATGTTTCCACTATGCCCACCTACCCTTCATATACATCTGAAGCTTTCCTATCTGCATGAGGCTACTCTCCCACACACATTTGCAACCAGCCCTTCCCAATAGGAGATGAGGCAAACTCGTGTCCATCTATGGATCTGGTGGCAATGTCATAGGATGTTGTAGCTCTAATCTTAGGATTTCCTAGGGTGTTCTTACTCCTCTAATTCTGTCAAAATTTCTTTATATATTCCACAATCTATGAACTAGATGAAAAATTTAATCATCACTAACACACCCTAAGTAACAGGGGTCTTCAGACTCGGGTACAAGTACACTTAGGGGTGCATAAAAACTTTCCAAGGGATACTGCAGCATGGAAAGTTTTAAGGGAATCAATTTCCATATCCTCAGCTTCAGTATGGAGTCTTTCTTATAACTGATCTGCCTGAGGTGTGTTTGAGTTGCAGGACTCTTGCCTTTTTCTGCTTTCCCATCTCCCCTTTCACTTGGACTTTCCTTACTTTACAAGCATAGATCTTACTATGGTGCTTTACCCAGATGTAAAACCTAAGGAGGGCCAAACAAGTCATTTTAAGTCATCGGTGTGGAGAAAGCTTCCTTTAGGCAAGGTACTGTAAATCCACAGAAGGGCTGTGTGTTTTTTTCAGTGTCTAACTTGTTTTCCAGCTGAGAGCGAAGCATGGCATTAGAAAGGCGATATTCTGAATTCAGATATATTAGGAAGTAGAGCAGCAGGAGAAACGACAATTTTCCTTCCATGCCTTTGCCTTTTCCATCCTCTGACTCTTGACAGAGAAGTATTCCTTCTGTGGGAGGATCCTTTGAAAACACAACAAAGATCATTGGCAGGACATGGAAGCTCAGGCACCTTATTTCATCCAGATGACAAATTTATGAGAAGGCTCTGTGCCCTAACTTGATTAGACAACATTTGTAGCAACCAAGCTGGGAAATAACCATTTGCTAAGAACAGAGTTCTCTTTGCATTTATAGCACTCTTGTTTAGCTTGGTAGCTACATCCATGTACTTGCATATTTTAAGTCTCAGCGGCATGTTTTTCAAGATTTCAAGAAAAAGAAACAAATAGTTTCATGTTTACTTCTGATAGAGCAATGTTTTATCTTCAAAGAAAACGAATACATATTGAGGGTAAGTTAATATTTTATCTTTTCATGACCATTTATGCAAACTGGTAGAAAAATCATTTTCCTTAACTTTTAACAAAAGATAATTGCTTACTCCAAATCCATATTTATTTTTACTTGGAGCTAAGTCTACTTACTGCTGGCTGTCACTCATTAACCAATAATTTATTTATTTATTCTTAAAATGTAAATTTCTTAAAATGTAATAATTAGATACATACTAACTACCAGGAATATGTTTTGAATTTTACAAAAGGAATACATTTAATAGCAATCACTGAATGACCTTCCTTAGACTTGCTTTGCTTTACTGGTTACCAAATGCCTTCTTTTATTTTGTTGTTAATTTGTGCAAAATGTATTAAACTGCTCTCTTAGAAACAATAGTTATAATAAAATGTTCCCCCAAAGCAATCAGGGCATAATGCCCCAAATTAAAGGCTTTATTCAATTAAAATTAGTTCCTCTTTTGAGACGATGATGTAATGTTCTAATTCTGTCAAATGCATAATTACAAACAATCATTTCTAGGCATTAAATAAAACTGTATATATGTGTGTGTATGTGTGTGTGTTTCAGTATTCATCTCTATGTCCATCTGTTACCTTTTTAGGGCACTTTCAGACTATCTAAAATACTGAGACTTGGTATGAATATTGTTTGCAGCCAATAGTAAAAATCATAATGTACAATTTCCAGTGCTGTGGGTTTTAAAATACTGTTTTGTCCAGTTTTTATTTCAAAAATAAGGTGTGCGTAAGTAAATAGATGTAATTAATAGTCATTTGATAATTATTGGTTAAGTTTTTTTAATGTATTTTCCAGAAATAAGAAAGTGAATGACTCTAATAATTGGGTTAAAAATATTCTTTGCAAATCAGGTGGTTGCTGATTCTTTGCTTAAAATAAAATTGTATGAGGATCTGTGTTGTCAGCTATCAGAGTCTTAAAAATATTTTTGATAATAGATCACTATGCAATTTTTCAAACATAACTCATAAGGAATTCAAAGAACCAAGTGACATCACCAGAAAAAAAAAACAAACTTCTTCTATTCCCATCTACTTATTTATGTGAATAAAATTCTCAGCAATTAAAGCCATAAAAATTTTAAACTTGGAATATAATTCCTGTCTTATTCTACTAATGGGAATTATTCATCCACAGACCCATAAATTATATATATTTAAGGCTCCATTTAGTTCAATAAGAGATGAATATTCAATAATTTTTATTCTTATATTTAACAATTATTTATCAAAATGTTTTATATTATGTTGTTTTGATCATTTGTGTTTAAATAATAGTTGTAGGAATTATTCAATCCAGAAGACATATTTTAACGGTAGAGTCATATTCGCAGAGAATTGAAAAAATTAATTTCATGTTTATCTACATATTTTTTATAGGGTATGAATGATCAATAAAGATATTCAAGCATAAAAACAATACACTGGGATAAAATTTTGTGGAGGAAGTGAAATGGAAATATGAATTTAAGGAGAAAAAAACGATGTAAAACTTTTGACTTGAAGAGCTTGTTCATAAAATTTTTAATGGATGTTGATAGCTTTCAAATTGCTACGGTGTTAAAATTCCATTGAATTCATTTAAATGAATGGCATATTTTATTTTCAAATCTCCATATTTATACTATGACCGAAATTATAACCATTTAAAATTATGCTGAAAATTTTTAGGAAACTTAAACTTGTGTGACAGAGTTTTACAAAAATTCTTTTGGGGATATCCCCGGCAAAGATACAAAGACTGAAGACTACTGCTATAAGCCACAATAAAGAAAAAGGAAAAGGAAAAAGAATAAATATTTTTGTTTCAATTATTTTTACTCATAAAAAGAATAGAGGAATGGGGTAATTATTTAACCTTCTGACACTCCAGCATCAAACAAGAAAATACAGTAGAGGCTTCATGCTTGTCACTCAGCTTTAGCTTGGTATTAATGACATCTTGTCTTCTCTATCCTTTCCACTGCTCTGTCCTTCAAGGCCAGAGTACATGATAAGACCAGTGAATGGCAGAAACATTATACCACTGCTTCACTTTTTTTCCCCATGAAATAAGTTCCTCATTTGGAGGCAATATTGACAAGGCGAGCATGGCGGTGTATTGGGTATTCGATAAATCCACAGATGTTGTTGCTGGCAGAGGCATGATGGATAAGGAAACCTTATCCAAATGCAGAATTAAGCATATATTCCTGATCATGCTACATGATAAAATCAGCATGACAACAGGTAGCTGTCAGGACCCTATAGGTGTGGTATCCCCATCTTGATGCCAAGGTTTACTACCCTGATGGAAAATTAGGTACTTAGCCGTGGCAAGGTTAGACTTCATGAAGGAAAATCCTTTGTTGAGCTCTTGCATATGCTGATCCCTACAGACAACCACTGCTATTTTGTTCATTAGATTGTTAACGACACATCTAGCAGGTTGAGGAAGAAGAACGCCTTATATACACAGAAATGGTTTTGCTGAGCATGTGGTTTTATTAAGAGCACTTTTATTCCCTGTGGGACTGTGTAATGAGCTGAAGGGAATATATTTAGTAGTGAATCTGTTTACCTTGTGGTAAGATCCAAATTAACAGTAGCTTAAGTAAGACAAGTTTAATTCTCTGTCCCATAACATTTTGAGCATAAGCAGTCTTGGGTTGGAGACTTTATGGCATTGGGAACCTAGACTTACTCGATCTTATTTCTCTGCTGTCCCTAGAATATTGCTATCTTCCTTGTTGTTGAAGAGTTTCACCAATACATCCAATTGCCAGGCAAAAGTCTGAACAAGGGAAAGTGAAGGCTAACTTCCTTCCCTAGAGAGGCATGACCTGGAAATTGAATCTATTGTGGACATCACCATCCCAGACTCCTCAGGATGGGGGGAAGAGCTAAGGACTAGAATGGACTTACTTGTATTCTACTATAGACATATTGTGATTCAAGCAATGGAAAAAATTACAACATTGAGGTGGAGCCAATGGCCACTGGAGGCTCTGGAGGCAGGGAGAGGGAAAAACAGTTGCAATACAGGGGCTTTTTCGGAACTTGGGAATTGTCCTGAGTGACATTGCAATGACAGATATAAGCCATTTTGTACCATCATATAACATGCAGAACTGTGTGGGAGAGAGTGTGTTCTACAATATGAACTATGGTCCATGCTTAATGGCAAAGCCCCAGCATTTGTTTATCAATTGCAATTAATGCGCCACATTAATGAAGGATGTTTATGTGGGAGGTTGTGGGAGGTGTGGGAGGTGGGGCATATGGGGATCCCTATATTTTTTGTGTAACATTTATGTAAGCTAAGTATCTTTAAAAAAATAAAATAAAATAAAAATGAAAATAAAAGAAATAGAATCCATCACTACTATCTACTTCCTAACTTCTAAACCTTAGTTCTTAGCCACAAACAAGGATAGAAACTGTAAATTTCATTCCAATGACTCAGCATCTAAATAGATCTTAAGGGTTCTATTATTAAAAGAAGAGGGAAAATGGATATTGAAGGACATATCTCTGGCCTAGGAAACAAATATTTGCAAGCTTTGAACCCATTCTAAGCCCACCTAATACAGATTTCACTATATTTCTCAATTTACTTTATGAATTGAAAGTTTTTTAGTTTATTTATGAACTTTTTAATTTTTATTTTTTTGAACTTGTTTTTAATTCAAGTGATATTTTAACTTATTCTACAGTGCTATAAAAAAACTAAGCAAAAATGAGAATTTATACCACTGTAAATTTTGGTGGTGATGATGATGGAAATAACAGGACTTAAGAATGTTTCACTTGATGCTATTCTTAGCAACTTTAGAACAGTTACTGCTGTTCCAAATTTCCAGGTGAGGAGACCATGCCATAGGGAAATTTAGTGATTGATTTATTTTAGCCACAATTTGTGGCAGGATAAAACAAGAATTATTTATGGGTCACACCATAGGCCTCTTCTCAGGGTTTGCAAACTGAAATTCCTAAAAGAGTCAAATAAGTAACATAAATAAATGAATAATATCATAAGAAATGGTGGGGACTCCGGTCAACTGGAATAATCACGTCCTAACTAAAGGGACCTGCTTGACTAGTGGACTCCAAATACCATCTCCCACTCCCCAGAGTAACCAGGGATCCTTGGGGAAATAGCAGTGCAGCAGTTTGATAATGTTTGTGAATTCCAAAAATAGATATTGGATTATGTTTGTAAACTGGTTTGTTCCTCTGAGCATATTAGACTGTATTGGATTCAGAGTTTACACTTTTACTTGATTAAATTATGATTAAGGCTTTGATTGGGCCATGACAGTAGGACGCCACACAGAGAAAACCACACAGCAGAGCAGACAGTGGAGTTTTAATGCTGGAGCCCCAGGAATTAAACATACAGGAGAAGATCACAGAGGAATAGAGACAGCTCTGTAGACACAGCAGAGGCCCTGGGAAGAGAGAGCCTGATAGTTTACAGCTGATCTTTTGGAGAGAGCAGAGTGGCTGTGCCCAGAGATGAATGAGCCCTGGGAGAGAGACAAGACTTATCCCAGCCTTCAGCTGAGATTTGAAGAAGCTGAGACCACGGAGCCTTAAAAGGAAGAGGGAGCCTGAACCCTTGCAGATCTCGGCAGCCATCTTGCTCCAAAACGTGGTAACAGACTTTGGTGAGGGAAGTAACTTACGCTTTATGGCCTGGTAACTGTAAGCTTCTACCCCAAATAAATACTCTTTATAAAAGCCAACAGATTTCTGGTACTTTGCATCAGCACACCTTTGGCTGACTAATACAAGCAGATTCCAGGTCTGGAGCAGAAAATGTACAAATGAGCCTGGGATAGCTTGTAGAGACAGAAAGCAAGGAAGCACTCAAAGGAATGATAGAGTCATGAAAAAGTACAGAGAAACCATTTAGAGGGAGCTTGTCAAAGATGGGACAACAGGGACTGCATTTGATTGAAACAAATACGTAAAAATCCATTTGTTTTAATTAAAACAAAAACAACAACAAGGTCAACTAAATGGTAGCTGTTAGAGATTGCTAGGGCAGCCAGTTATTACTCTGAAAATTTGACAATAAAGGGAAAGGATCAAGCAACTTATATTCTTCATAGAAGAATTCCAGATAATGAATGCAGAAAGATTAATAGAAGGTAAAATTACCATTTTGAAACCTTTAAGGAAATAAAGGATGTAGGCAACTACATGGTGCTAAATCATACGGTGACATGTGCCACTTGGGCCCTGAATCTCAGCAGAGTTGCAACACCTACTCTCCAGTTCATTGGACTCACCCAAGACAATGAACAAAGAAATGATGATGGACAACCACCATCCCAAGGAACAGAGAGAGTCTACAACTGCAAGCAAGATAGTCCCATTCATCTGCTCTGTGGGATTGAAGCCCCCTCTCATTTAAAGGTGTAGTGGGCATCACCATCCCAGAATCCTCAGGATTGGGGAATGAATGATGGACTAGAGTAGACTTACTGGTATTCTGCTATAGACTTATTGTGATTCTAGCAATGGAAGAACTTTGATCATTGATATGGAGGCAGTGGCCACTGGAGGTTCTGAGGGGAGGGAGAGGGAAAAACAGGTGTAATATGGGGACATTTTCGGGACTTGGGAATTGTCCTGAATGACATTGTAATGACAGATACAGGCCATTATATATCTTGTCATAACTTACAAAATTGTGTGGGAAAGAGTGTAAACTACAATGTAAACTATAATCCACGCTTAGTGGCAACACTCCAATATGTGTTCATCAATTGTAACAAATGTACCACACTAGCCCAAGCCACATGTGGCTATTTAAATTTATGTTTATTAAAATTAACTTATTTTAAATACTGTTCCTCAGTTGTTTCAAGAACTCAATTGCCACACATCACTCGTGGCTACTTTACTGGTCAGCACCAATATAGAAAATTTACAGTATCAAAGAAAGTGACATTGGACAGCTCTGCCTTAAATCAAAGTACCAGTTTAAAGAAGTATGGGAGTTAGAGAAACAAATTAAATGATACCATGAGGAAGCAACCAATGAAATTCTGACTCTGGGACATTATATAGGACAGATGACCCACTTTTTCAGCAATTAAATGGCATAATAAGGGAGGGGGTCTTAAGAGACCTAACCAATGCTATGAGTGATTTTCAATCCTGATTTGAACAAACCAATTGTAGAAAGACAATTTTGAGATAGTCAGGTGTTGGTCAGAAGGAGAGACACCTAAAGAGATGCCAAGTGCCTCCAATACAGGTATTGGGATTGCCAGTGAAAGCACAACTCATGTATGCTCTGGTAGAAAGACGTTTGGCTCACCTAGAGAAGAGACAGAGTAAGGACAGCTTCACTAGTGGGCATGGGTTCCCCATAGCCAGTGGGTCTCAATCGGTGGCCAAGGCAGGGAGATGTTCTAAGCACAGCAGCCCTCTCTTGTGTTCATGTACTGCTGCAGTGGGGGAACCTCGGTCCCTCCCCACCAGGGACAGATAAGTTGGCAACTGTTAACAAGCCCAAATTAATTGTTGCTATGCAGGAATAAGGCTTCAATTTGCCAAATCTCCAGAATTTTAAACTTTTAATAAAATCTCTTGATTTTTAAATTCTGACAACAAATTAAAAAACAAAAACCTGTGATTAAACAAAAAGCATCTAGAAATTGTCATTGGGCCTTCTATTTCTAGTCTAGGATAAACTTCTTTTGTTAATGAGGTGTTTCCCTCTGAATTTAGAGCTTTAGTGTGTCCGTGCTTTCAAATAACTTTGTTAATACATTTTTAAAATTAAAAAAAGTTTTTTTATCCACCCCGCAATGTCTCCCTCGTCTGTTGGCTCGTTGCTTTTGCTCGTTGTCTGCTTGTTGTTTTTGCTCATTGTCTATTTGTTTCTTCTTTTAGGAGGCACTGGGAACCAAACTGGGGACCTCCCATGTGAAGGCAAGCACCCAACTGCTTGAGCCACATCCACTCCCTGCTTGTTTTTTTTTTTTTTTTTTTTTTGCTTGCTGTCTGCTCATTGTTTTTGCTTATTGTCTGCTCACTGCTTGTTTGTCTTCTTTAGGAGCCACCGGGAACCAAACCAGGTGGCCGCCCAACTGCCTGAGCCCCATCTGCTCCCATCAAATAACTTTTTGAAACCACATGGTGACAGTTTCTGGGGACATGGAGATAAGTGGCACATTGCTATCACCCTAACAAGCTCCAAGTCTAGCCAGAGGAAAGACATAAATGCTCAGAACATACCTAAGTGCATAGAAGGATACAGTGTTCGCCCAGCAATGGTGCAAAGGCTGGAAGCCTTAATTTTGCTTAGAGAAGTCCGTGGCAGCTTCATAAAGGAGGTGATACCTATGTATTTGCAACAAAAGTCCTGATTTCGTCAAGTCACTTGAGGAAACTCCTTAGTTCAAGGCACAGTCTATGCATCTCTCTGGCCAGGTGATCCCTTCTATGACCTAAACTACTTTCTACACGTTTATGACTTTTGAAAAATCTGTCTTTTGATCCCCATCTTCTTACATAGACTCTCCACCTGATTGTTCTTGTGGCTACTAGACATGTTCACCCATGTGTCCCATAAACAATAAACACTATGTGAAAGTATCTTCCTCTTCCACCCACTCCCCAAATATGCCTCTACTTTTGTCTTCTTGCTTACTATTCATCAATTCTTGAATAAAGAAATTTGGGAATCAGCCTCGACTTTTCCCTTTCCTTTACCTCCACATCAAATCAGTTACTAGTTCTATCTCACCCCACCTCCCTCCTAATTCCCAAGTGATCCTCCCTTCCCTTTCCACCACCTCAACCCAGCCTCGATTTAGACCCCTTTTCCTTTCCTCACTAGATCATTTCCTGGCCTTTTTGGTCTTTCCCTTTCTAGTCCATTCTCCATTTTGCCTCAGGGTAATGTTTAGAAATGCAAACTTGGCAATGCCATGTCTCTGTTTAAAACCCTCTATTGCTATCCCATTACTCATAGTAAAAAATTAAAAATCCTTGGCTTGTCAGGCAAGAGACTTCACCAAGACACCTCTGCCTACTTTTCTTGGTCTCATCTTCCCACATTTCCATGTGTACACATCATCACCCATGTCCAACTACTAGGAGTTCCTAAGCAACCCATTATTTCACATCTCCTTTACACATCTGTTCCCTCTATCTTTTCTCTTCCCTGTACATTGTTGAAGTCTCTGCACAGATATTATACTCTTTGTTTTAGTTTCCTCATTGCTAAAGTAAATACCATGCAATGGGCTGGCTTAAACAACAGAAATTTATTGGCTCACCACTTTGAGGTTAGAAGTCCAAAATCAAGGCATCATCAAGGTGGAGTTTTCTCCCAGAAGACTGAGACATTCTGAGCTGGCTGCTGGTGATCGTTGGTCCTTGGCTTTTATGTCACATGGAAATGCGCATGGCAGCCTTTCCTGGCTTCTCCTTTCTCTTCCAGTGTCCATTGACGTTCAGCTTCTGGCTGCTCCCTCTTTGGTTTTTTCTTTGGTCTGACTTTCACTCTGCTTATAAAGGACTCCAGTAATCCTGATTAAACCTGATTCTTGGGCCACATCTTAATTGAAGTAACATCTTGAAGAGAACTTACAATGGGTCCACACTGACAGGAATGGATGAAGTTTAAGAACATGTTTTTCTGGAGTTTGTACCACATTCTCTATGGAGCACTCATCTCCCCTTTTCCAGGCACACTCTGTTCTCAGAGTCTGCTGATGGAGACCAGGCAACACAGGTAACAGAGAAATGCCTGTAAACAGCCCTGCTTAACTGTGCTCCAAAGCCACACAGTGGCCTCCCTGGGAGAGGTGAGTTGATTTGCCAGGCTGGCTGGGTATCTATGTCACCAGAAGAATTGGCAAGCCAGTATTCTAGCTTTGCTGCAAAACCAGCAGGCAGGCCATCCTTCTGATTCAAAACTTTAAACATGATCTGTGAATACTTTCAGTGGCTTTTCATTTGCTATGACACTCCAGGCACATTACCTACACACATGCACCTGTGCTCAGGTCACTGGGACACCATCACAAGACTGTCCCAGCTGTGATGCCATCCTATTCATAGGAAGCATTGTCACTAGAATGGGCTTCCTACCCTTCCTTCCATTTCTGCCCTTCCCGTCCCAGCTCCAGTGAACCAGCCATTGTGAATGTTCATCAAGGAAGTCTTCTCCACAGAAACCAGAGCTGCCTGCTGACCACAGCTTCCCATTTGTTGCTCTGGCTCTCGAAGGTGCTGTTTTACACCTCCCAGATATGTTGCCCCTTGTTTACACCTACTGCTCAAGACTGGTCAGCTAAGGATTCTAGAGCAGAGCCTCTCCTAGGCAACACCTTTGAAATGGAGTACATCACTGGAGAAGTTTAATATTCCAGCCAACATCAGATGAATTTTGTTCTATGTGAAGGATATGAAGGGGATCTGCTATTTGTCTCTCTTTGGCTCAGCAGAAGAGAAGAAATATCACATTATTTGATGCCTTTTAGTGTTCCTACATAATAATTTCCTTCTTGTTCTTTTATAATAGTTTTCAAACAGTTTTAAACTTGCTGGCATGTCATGGCATGTTAAGTTGGATAAAACAATTAAATTGAAACAAAATACAAGTCTTTATGTTTCAAGGCACAAAAACCTAAACTGGGTTAAACAATCAAGGCAATGTCTTAGTTTGCCAGGGCTGCTGTGACAAAGAACCACAGACTGGTTGGTAAAACAGTAGGAATTCATGGTCTCACAGTTTTGGAGGCTAGAAGTCCCAAATTAAGGTGTTGTGAAGTCTGTGGGGTTTCGGTGGGGGCTTGCTGGCAATCCATACCTCAATCTCTGCCTCCGTCACAGATCCATCTCTGTCTCTCTGAGTCTCAGCACCAGTTGTTCCTCTGTCTAAATTTCCTCTCCAATACTAGTCATATTGGATTAAAGTCTGCCCTGATCCAGATTGGCCTTATTTTAACTAATATCTTAAAGATACTATTTATAAATAATCTCATATTTACAGGCCTGGGGGTTAGGACTTTTTGAACATGTCTTTTGGGGAGACATGATTCAGTCCATAGTAGGGAACTTAGAGATTTCTTTGGTGAAAAATCTGGAGGTCAACTAGCTTTAGGTGAGACTTGATCCAACTGCTCAGCTTTGACAATGAGAGCTGAGTCTTTGAAGGTCAATACCATGCCTGAGCTGAGACTAGATCAGCAGGATCTATTCTATGCCCCACAGTTCCTCACTGGAAGTCAGGCAGGGAGCAGTAGAGACCAGCCACTCCATCTTAGACCATGGAGAATAAAGAAGGCACTGTGAACGACTGAAGTCCTTGTCTCACTGTCCTGGCAAGGAGATAATGTAAGCTACCCACCTCCCTAGTGGGCCCACAGTCCATCTTGGAGAAACTCTAGGATTAGACATAGAGCTCTGAAAGTCAGCATTTACTTAGATCATCTAAGCAGAGACTGAGATAAACAAAAAGACAGTTTAGTTGATTGAACTATGTTTACCAAGTTGGAATAAAATTTAGCTTTTCTTCTTGTTAATTCACAGCATTGTAGGCTACTTTAATTTCCTTTTTTTCTACAGCCAATACCACACAATAGGTTGGCTTAAATAATAGGACTTTATTGGCTCATGGTTTTGAGGCTAGGAGAAGTTCAAATCAAGGCATCATCAAGGCAATGCTTTCTTCCCAAAGACTGACATTCTCGGGCTGGCTGCCAGTCATCTTTGGCACTGGCTTCTCTGTCACATAGCAATGTACATGGCAGCCTCTCCTGGCCTCTCCCTCCTCTTCCAGGTTCTCTTGACTTTTAGCTACTTTCTTCCTGTGGCTTTCTCTTTCTTCGTCTGAATTTCATTCTGCTTGTAAAGGACTCCAGTAATAGAATTAAAACCCATCCTGATTGAGTTGGACCATACCTTAACTGAAGTAACTGCATCAAGAGATCCTATCTACAATGGGTTCTCACCTACAGGAATGGATTAAATTTAAGAATATGTTTTTCTGAGACGCATAGCTTCAAACCACCACAACTTGATTAAAAAGATCAGTTACAGAGAAATTTTTGAAGGCTATATTGTATTGCCTATCTCATCATAAACTGAGCAAGTCTGTGACCTCATAGTTAAACTTATTGTTTTGCCACTATCAAATAATATATGTTCATTAAGGAGAATTTGCCAAGTTTAGAAAACAGAAGGAAAAAAAAAAACTCCTTAGCTCTTGAACCTAATTACTGTAAATATTTTTATTTCCAGTGCTTTTTCTATGAGTTGATTTTTTTACATAGTAAAAATCATATTATATTTATGATTTTATTTTTATTATATAGAAGCACATTTTTGTCTCTATATACATAATTTCAATGAGTGTATATTACTCCATTAATATTCCACTGCATAATATCCAAAAATTTACTAACTGGTCTTTCTACTACTGTGTTTGTGTTTAGTTGTTTTTTTTTTTTTTTTTTTTTTTTTTTTTTTAATAATGCAGTCATCATATTCCTTAAAGAAGAAAAAAATTAAAAAACATGTCCCTGGTGAAACATATACATAAAAAAAGGACAGAACAATTTCATTACTTCTCATTCTATACAGATAGACCCTTTCCCTGAACTATGTCCTGGTTTATAATGCACACCTAATAAGTTCTAAAAGTGAAAAAGCATCACACACTTCATCAGCCCAGAGCTTGTCCATCTGACCAATTGTGACAACGTCAGAGCAAGTAGGGAGGGAGCGAGTTAGTTGGCCAATGTGGTAGTGTCTGTACCCAGTTCTCATCACCGATGGCTGTTCCACTAAAGCTTGGCCTCGGTACCTTCTAAATCAGTAGATTGAATATCTGCTCTGCTTTGGTTGTGCAAAACTGGTCAGATCTGTACTATAAACTTTCAGACTAGACTAACCAGCTCCCAGAAAGGATTTGAAAAGAATGAAGGGTGCTGGATGTTGTTGTTGTCTTTTTTCTTTTTCATTTTAAAGCACACACAATTGACTCAGGTTACTTTCCATAACAGAATTTCATAAGGGTATGTGTGCATGTCTAGTCAGTTACAAAATGAGTAACAGTGTTTCTTACTCAGCAGCTCCTTCTGCAGTCTGCACTAACATCAAATTCTTAGCAGACTCATCCCCCCACCCCACCCGGAGAGAGGTAAGAGCAAGTGGAGAAAAGGGTTAAGTAGTATTTGCTTGGGCCTAAATGATGCTCTGCATATCAAGCCATACAAATGCACATTTAAAAATAAAATTGAGGGAGGAAAGAGCAGGAGCATGTTAAACTCTCTTTCTTTTTATTTCATGAAGGAATCAATCAATTTTCTAAATATTTCTCATTATGGTAAATAGCATACACCACTTCCAAGATATTGTTACATTTCTAGTCACATATATATATTTAATTATACATGTTAAAATAAAAAAGGGTAAGAATTGGAAGGTAAAACAACATGTAAAATATGGTCTTTAAAATTTATTTCTCATAACATAGCCCCTATGGCTGTATAAAAACCAAATTTCATGTTTAAAAATGAAAGTATTTCTGGTTTTAGCATTGACAAGTACGTAATTTATTCCAATTTAGGAAGAGGTTTCAAAATGGAAATGTTTAAATATGGTCAAATTTTTCTGTAGGTCAATTCTGATCTAATATGCAGGATCCAACTCTAATGGAAGCTGAACTTTGGCCCTTTTATGAAGGCCAGCAAAGAGAATTCTATACATCTGAATCAAATCTCCTGTGGGTAATTCAGTCCATAAGTTTGTGCTGGTAAATGTTTTATCTAAAGCCTTCCAGTAATTGTGCTCATTCTGTCAATCAATATCAAATTAACCCCAAGATTACTGAAAACCTGGAATAAAATATAAAATATTGAATCACTCATTTTTTAATATCATTGGTAATAAATGTATATTGCTTTGGAGAAATGGCTTGATTTTTTAAAATGTAAAATTTATAAGTAATTTAGGAACAATGAGGAAAGTTCTGTCCTTTTTCTTCCATGTTGGAGAATCAGCTAAATGGGCATAAGAACTAGCAGCCATCATGCATAGGTGAGTTTGTCCACCCATATCTTGTATTCCAGAGGCTGCCCAGTTCTGATTCAACTTGACAAAATTCTACTCAATGCAGTGTTGCTTAACACTTTAATCCAACAGATGTTTAGTGAGAAAAGCACAATGCTAGTGTGATGGTTAGGCTAATGTGTCAACTCAGCCAGGTAATTGTGCCCAGTTGTTTGGTCAAGCAAGCACTGGGCTAACTGTAATACAAGGACATTTATGGACTTTAGTCATCAGTGAGTTTACTGCATAGACGGCTGATTACTTCTATGATCAACCAAGGAGATTGCTCGTCAGCAATGAGTGGCGTTTTATCCAATCAATTGAATACCTTAAAAGGGAAAGTGATTTCAGCATTCGGAGAGAATTTCCCAGCTTGTCTTTGGACAGCCAACATCTCCCAGGAACTCATAAAGACCTTCATCAGACTTTCATAGGAGTCCCTGGTCTGAAACAGGCCTACAGAATCTGGACTTCTGCATCCCCATAGTTGTGTGAGAGAATTTTATAAAATCTCATCCTATTTACAGATATCTCCCGTTGATTCTGTTTCCCTAGAGAACTCTTGACTAATCCAGATAGGTTATATTAATAAGGGATCCCTTAATCTTAAGTAAAGAATGTTCTAACTCAGGTTTGCTTATATGATTGGTTTGAGTACAGAGAAGTCTTCAAGAACCTGTGAAAGGAAGATAGCCAAGGTTTACTGGAACTGGATGTCAGACATCTCTCTTCTCTTTCCTTGACACACATACCCTCTTCCTTCTTCTTCTGTTTCTTTCATCTCTTTGGCTGTATGGTATACCTTCTCTGCCATATTTATACTTGATCCTGCTTTCTGCAACTCTCCTTTTCTCCTCTTTTGCCTGCTTTTATATAACCCATCATGGCTGTCCCCAAACAGTAGCCTCAGCCCATAAGTCTACATGACCTTCCAATTAGAATGTGTGTATGTATGTGTATTTTATTTTCAAATTCGTGTGGAGAGAATATGATTGGCCTAGCCTATGTCAGGTGTTCATTCCTTCTCCAATCAGCTGTCAACACAGGTAGGAAGGTTGAGAGGTCATCTATAACTAGGGATGCCCACTTTTTTACTATAGACAGACAGGTCAATTATCTAATAGCCAAGAAGGAATAAGAAAGGGGAGGATGAATGAGACACCAATTCTGGACCCTGACTTATAGTCTTATGGAGGAGGCCAAAATACATATCATTTTAGCACAAAACTGATTGTGATAAGATGTACAAAAAAAAAAAAAAAAAAAAGTGCTCCTGCAGTGTATAGGTGGAGAGATTGAGACAGCAAGGGGCTAGGAAAGCTTCTATGGTTGGAGGACATTTAGTAAATCAGGAATACCTTAAAGTTTAAGACTTAAACCAAAGTCTGGAGATAAGGAAGTGTGGAATATAATTCAAGTAGATGTGGTAGTTGAGGAACAGATGTGTTGTGGAGGTAGAAATGATTTGAAAGGTGTGGTGGTTTGGAACTGTATGTACCCCAGAAAATCATGTTCTTAAAACTAACCATTCCCATGTGTGTAAACTTATTGTAAGTAGGACCTTTCAATAAGGTTACTTCAGTTAAGTTGTGGCCCAGGGTGGGTCTTAATTCTCTTATTGGAGTCCTTTATAAGATAATGAAATTCAAAGAGAGAAAGGCACAGAAGTAAGGAGCTGAAAGCAACAAAACCCAGAAAAGAAAGTAGAGGCAAGTAGATGCCGCCATGTGCCATGCCACATGGCAGAGGTTTCCAAGATCGCCAGCAGCCAGTCTTTGGGGAGAAAGCATCACTGATGATGTCTTGATTTGGACATTTTTATCAGCCCCCAAATTTTAAGATTGTAAGCTAATAAATTCCCATGCTAAAGCCATCCCATTTTATGATATCTGCTTTTGGCAGTTTAGCAAACCAAAACAAATTTTGGTACTGGGAGAGTGAGGTGTTGCTATTGCAAATACCAAAAATACTAAAAAGGTTTTGGAATTGGGTAATGAGTATAGGCAGGAAGAATTGTGAGGTGATTGATAGAAAAGGCATAGATTGCTCTGAAGAGACTGTTGGTAGAAATATGGATGTTAAAGGTACTTCTGATGAGGCCTTAGACAGAAATGATGAATGTGTCATTGCAAACTGGAAGAAAGGTGACTTGCTTTAAAGTGGAAAATGTGTCTCACCCTCTATGTAGCCTGAAGTAGTTGAACTCTTCCTGAACAACAGGGTAGAAGGCCCTCCCAATCCAAGCTCTGGGATATATTCACCCCTCCACACATAAGGGTGGGGTCCCTTTCTTGTCCTGAGAAGATGTCATAAATCCAGACCTTAGCTTCCATGGGTTTGCTCTTGAAGTCATTTTTCCTTCCATTTGTCCCTTTTCTGTCTCTTGTAGTCCAGGCTGACAGTGGTTTCATTCATATAGATCTTGCAAATAGCTCATTAGTTTTTCATGCAGTTCACAGGGGTCCAAGATGTCAGACAGTAAGACTTTCCACAAATATTTCTTGGATAACTTTGTTTCTAATCCTGATTTACAAGGAAATGGTTGCCTTGCTCCATGTTCAGTTAATTGCTCACATGGGGCCCTATTCCCTGGGGACTTGTTTTCCAAAAGCTTGAAATTTCCCAAACCATCAATTTCTGGTTTCTTTGTGCGCATATAATCAGTTTTCAGCTTATCCATTTCTTCTCACATTTTGTATAAGCTGCAAGGAGAAACCAGGTCAAATTTTCTTCATTTAGTCTGCAAATCTCCTCAGCTAAACAGCCAAGCTTGTTACTTTCAAATTCTGCTTTCCATCAAACATCAGGAGTCAATTTTGCCAAGTTCTCTGCAACTTTAAAAGAATGATCACCTTTCTTCCAGTTTCCAATAATACTTTCATCATTTCCTTCTAAAACCTTAACAGAAGTAACTTTAGGGTCCATATTCCCACCAACAGTCTCTTCAAAGCATTCTAGGCCTTTTCTATCAAGATTCTCACAATTCCTCCAGAATTTATCCCTTACCTATTTAAAAAAACCACTACAACATTTTTGGTATTTGCAAGCAACAACACCCCAAATTCCTGGTACCAATTTCTGCTTCGGTTTTTTAAGGCTGCTGATGCAAAATGCCAGAAAAGTGCTGGCTTTTATAAATGGAATTATTAGGGTAAAACCTTACTATTCCAAAGCTGTGAAAATGTCCAAATCAAGGCATCATCAGAGATGCTTTTTCAACAGAGGTCAACTGCTGGTTGGATACTGGGCTCCTGCCCTGTAGCAAAGCAAAATGGTAGCATTCTATCTGGGTCTCTGCCTTCTCCTTCAGGCTGCTTTCTTTTGGAGCACAGCTGTGGGTGATCAAGCACATGGCTACTCAATGTGCCAAGTCTCTGAGGGAGGAGGGTGTCTTTCCATGCCTCTTTGTTCTGCTGATTTATTGTTGTTTTTGTTTTGTTTTGTTTTTTACTGGGAGGTCCCGGGGATCGAACCCGGGTCCCTCCATATGGGAGATGGACGCCCCCAACCAGTTGAGCCACATCCGACCCCATTTTTTTTTTTTTTTTTTTACCAGGAGGTCCCAGGGATCGAACCCGGGTCATGTTCTGCTGATTTAGAGCATACACAGTCTCCAGCCTCTGTGACATCTCTCAGGCTCTTGGGGTTTCTTTGTCTTTCTGCAACTATAGATGATCCTGTCTCCCACATAGTGACTTCCTTTCTCTGTGTGTTTCTGCTTCCAGTTTTGAGTTTATATAAGACCCCAGTATGAGGGCAGTGGGTCTTGCTTCACTACGTAGTCCAATCAAAGGCCCTAAAGCAATTTAATCAAGTGCTCTAAACAAGGGTCCCTTAGTGCAATCAAAGGGCCCCACACAGGAATGGATTGTTTAAGAACATGATCTTTACTGGGATTCACAGAAAAAGTTAAACTGTAATAGGCAGCTTAGCAAACTAAAACAAGAGGCATGTGGTGCTTATTCTTCTGCAACAGGAAATCATCAAAGGCATATGATCAGGAAAGTCACATGGTCAAATCTGTAATCAAGGGTCTTGGCTGGTATCTCAGAGGAAAGAAAAGGAGCTGCACAGTTAGTGATTGAGTTAGTGTGAGGAAAAGAGGAGCCATGGCAGGTGCCTATGTGGACAGACAAATCTTAAATCATGGATTAAAGCATTGACAAGGGCCATAGTTTGGAGAATTCCATAAAATGATAAGGTCCCTGTTCTCTGGAAGATAGAAAAGAGAGAAACTGGACTCAGAGGAATTTGGAAGGTGATTATGATATAGAAAAATCCAGGTTTATAAATCCAAAATTTTCCTGTACAAATGCAATCACTTGTGATGATTAGGCTATGGCTATCAGCTGCATCCTCAGTCAAGGAATGTGTTTCTAGTAAATGCTTGCTCCATGCAAGCCAGCAAGGGTCCTACAGAGCCAGGGAGAAAAAGGGAGCTGACATTTTTCAAGGTATGTGGCTAGATTCTTCGCAAATGTTAATGGCTTTTTTCACTTCTAGAACTTTTAAAACTTTGTTTCAATTAGTAGAACTTTTTCCTTGTCCAATAGCAGTATTGGCTGTGCCTTGACTTTGTAGCATACTCTTAATTAATTGCTTTTCCCCAAACATACAAGATAGAAAAATACTTCCCTCCAGAATTCGATAGTCAAAATGAGAAAATTGCTGTCCCCTGCATCATCTGAAATCTCACCCATTTGAAGCTTCTTTTTCATCCTTCATGCCCTCCATGCCTCTTCATCCTGCCAGCTCTTGGTTCTTACTCCTCCTCAATTCACTGAGGTTTAACCTGAGCTGATGTTACTTCTTCTCTTCAGTTAGCTACTTCCTGTCAACAGAGCCCACAATCTATCTGGGGGAGCTTCGCCTTCCAAAACCACACCTTCTAGTGCATAGGAAGCATTCTTCAAAAATATAATAATTAAAAACAGCAACAACAACAACAAAACAACTTGTTGCTTATCTCAAGAACAGAATTTGGAAGAAAAAAGAGCACTGGAAGATAAGACATTGCACTATTTATTCTCTCAGATCTCACTGCTTTGTATCTTATTTCTTTGTTATTAGTTTATGCAAACAAGAAAAATATTTGCATTAATTCCTCTCTGTAATAATTGGTCTCCAGTTTACAAAGTAGAAAATTATGTGGGATTACAAATATGTAAACACATACACAGAAAGATAAGAACTAGACTTATGGGACTCTTTAAAAAAGAAATATAGTTGTGAAGCTCTGGTTGACCAAGATGGCAGTGTAAGATGCTTCAGGATACCATCCCCCCACAGAATCTTTGAAAAACTGGTAAAAATTGGCAGGACCATCTTCCTCAAAACTTCAGAAAATAGTTACAGGGTTGCAGTAACTGGGCAAGTGCCAAACCAAGAAAAAAGCAGCTTGAAAAATGGTAGGCTAAGCTTGTGGTGCTCTTGCTAGGCCGTACCTTAACCCCTTCTCAGTGTGGTGTGTGCCAGCCTGCACTTCAATTGTTTCCCTATGAACATAATGGGGTGCCTGTATATCAGCACCAATCTATCAGGTGGAAACCAGAAAGTTTGAACTAGATAACTTGTCATAGGCTTGCTGTCCTGGTTTGAGCCTTTTGTAGACTACAGAAAATCCTGTTCTTAAAATGAACCCATTCCTGTGCCTATAAACCTATTTTATGTGGGACCTTTTGGTTAGATTCAGTTGAGGGACCTTTTGATTAGATCACTTTTGATTAGATTGCTTTAGGTAAGAGTCTTTGATTAGATTGCAGGGCTCAGGGTAGATCTTAATCCTCTCACTGGAGTCCTATATTTAAATGGAAGAGAGACAAGCAAAGCTGCCATTTTATCCTGCCATGTGAGGGAGGACTCCAGGATTGCCTGCAAATGTAGAAAGACAGAGAAACCATGAGAGGCTTAGAGAGAAGCTAGAGACTGGAATCAGAGAGCAGCTGAAGCTGAAGCAATGAAACCCAAGGAGAGGGGAGAGAAGAGCCATATGTCTGATCACTCACAACTGAGCTCAGGGAGAAAGTGAGCCTGGAAGAGAAGGCAGAGACCTGCCACCATTTTGCCTTGCCATGTGGCATGAGTCCAGGATTACCAGCAGCCAACCTTTGGTGAGACAGCATCTCAGCTGATGCCTTGATTTGGACATTTTCATGACTTTAGAACTATAAGCACTTATCCTAATAAATTCTCATTATAAAAGCCAACACATTTCTGGTATTTTGTATTGGCAGCCTTTAGCAAACTAAAACTCTTGCCCTCCCAGAATTTGTCCTAAAGGCAAAGAAGAAGCTTGGAAATAGCTAAAGCAGAAAAAGAAATAATTAAGTTGAAGCAGCCTGGGGCAGGGGACTACCTGCATTAAATCATATAATAGAGCAGTGTGTGTATATGTGTGTGTGTGAGAGAGAGAAGGGAATTTGAATTCCTGTAAACCGAGAATTCCTAAAACCATGAACATAAGCCCAGGAACAGAGGCAGTCTCCATGCAGACTCATATAAGACAGAGAGGACCCTGCATTTCATATTCTCCTTGGGCTGATCTTCTTAATAGGAAGGCTAAGCAATAAAGGAGACCACCAGCCAATGCAGAGACAATTTGAAAGACTGTGAAAGGTGCCCTTTGCTTTGCTTTGTTTGTATTTATTAGGTCCTGGCACACAAAGAAATCACTGTCATGTCATTATCTTGATATGAACATAAGAAACAGCTCAGGGACTAAATCCCAAAGTTAATACATTAAAATATTAAAAAGTGCAATATGCAACAAAGATTACAAGACAAACAAAGAAACAGGAAATGATGGCCCATCCAAAGGAACAAGATAAAAATCCAGAAACCATCAAAAAGTGGACCAGACTTTGGACAAAGTTACTAAAAAAGTGATCCTCAATATGCTCAAGAAGATAAAGGAAAACACAGAGAAAGAACTTAAGGAATGAGAAAAACAAAAAGAACAATATGAGTATTGTATTAGTCAGCCAAAGGGGTGCTAATGTGAAATACCAAAAATGGGTTGGTCTTATAAAGGGTATTTATTTGGGGTAGAAGTCCACAGATACCAGGCCATAAAGCGTTAAGTTTCTTCTCTCACCACAGTCCATTGCCACGTGTTAGAGCAAGACAGTTGCCGGCGTTTGCCAGGGTTCAGGCTTCTGGGGTTCCTCTCTTCCCGAGGCAGCGTTTCTCTCCGGGCTTAGCTCCTGTTTCCTCCACAAGATCACCTGGCTCCTGTTTCCTCCACAAGGTCAGCTGTAAACGATCAGGCAAACGGCTCGCTTCTCTTCTCCTGGGGCCTTCTTTCCAATATCAAAACTGCTTCTCAAAAGACTGCTTCAACTGTCCTTTGCCTTGCCTTTTATATTCAATTCCCCACCCACCCAGGGGTGGGGCTCAATGCCCTAATCCTAACCTAATCATGCCCAGATTAACAGATCAGTTTAAAAGCATGATTCAATTATATTTTTGGAATTCATAATTACATCAAATTCCCCAACGGTTACAAGTATCTCAAAGGATTCTTTATAGGAACCAAACAAATACTGGAATGGAAGACCACAATAACCTAAATGAAAAATTTCCTAGAAGGTTTTAACAGCAGATTGGAGCTGAAAGAAGAAAGAATTGATGATCTCAAAGACAAGATAGTTGAAATGATTCTGACTAAGGTACAGAAAAAAAAAATTTTTTTTAAGTGAACAATGCAAGGTGACCTGTGGGACACCATCAAGTATAACAATATACATACTATGCAAGTCCCAGAAGGACAATAAACCAAAAAAGGGAAAAAGGAATATTCAAAGAAATCATGGGAAAAAGCTCCCTAAATTTAAGAAACACATGAATATGCACATTCAAGAATCCTAGCGAATGCCAAACAGGGTAAACTCAAAGAGAACCATGCCCAAACATATAGTAATCAATGCCAAGTACAAAGAGAGAGTTCTGAAAGCTGCAAGAGAACAGCAATGTGTATACACAAGGGAATCCCAATAAGATTCAATGCCAATTTCTCATTAGTAACCATGTAGGCAAGAAGGCAGTGGGACAAAATATTTAAAATGCTGAAAGAAAATTATTGCCAACCAAGGATTTTATATTTGGTGAGATTTTCTTTCAAAAATGAGGGAGAGATTAAGACATTCCTAGATAAAAGGTGAGGGAGTTTGTCATCACTAGACCTGTCCTACAAGCAATGCTAAAGGGTAAGGGTGTCTTTAGACTGAAAGAAATGACATGAGACAGTGGATCAAAGTGGCATAAAGAAATAAAGACCTATGGTAAATGTAAACATACGGGTAATTCCAGTATTATTATATTTTAATTTTTGGTATGTAACTTCACTTTTTACTTATTATGGGTTCTAAAGTGCAAATGCATAAAAAGTAATGGTAAATCTATGGTTTTTGACATAAAATATATAAAGACAAAATTTGTAACAAGTAAAACAAAAAAGTGAGGAGATGGAAAGGTACAGGAAAAAGATATGTGTGTGCTATTGAAGGTAACTTGGTATCAAATTGAATGTGATCCATGTAGATTTAGGATGTTAAATTTTAGCCCCTTGGTAACCAAAAAGAAAATATCTGAAAAATATATACAGAATGAAATGAGAAGGGACTCAAAATGGTACAATACAAAAATCACCTAAATATGAAAGTAAGCATTAACTGAAAAATTGAGAAAAATACAAGACTTACAAAGAAAAAACTGAAAAATGACAGAAGAATGTCCTGCTTATGAGTAGCTGCTTTAAATGTAAATGAATTACACTCCAGTCAAAGGCAGAGATTGGCAGAATGGATAAAAAGTATGACCCAAGTACATGCTGTTTACAAGAAAATCACCTTAAATTCAAAGACACAAGTAGGTTGAAAGTGAAAGGAGGAGAAAAAAATACCATGCAAATAGTAACTGAAGAGATCGGGGATAGCTAAACTAGATAAAGTAGACTGTTATGCGGGACAAAGAAAGTCATGATATACCATTATAGGGATCAATTCAACAAAAAGACAAAATTGTAAATATATTTGTACGTATTGACAGAGTTCCAAAACATATGAAGCAAATATTGACATAATTGAAGGGAAAAGAAACAGCTCTACATTAATAGTAGGAGACTTCCATACACGACTTTCAATAATGGATAGATCATATAGACAGAAGATCAATAAGGAAATAGAAGACTTTGAATGATACTCTAAACCAACTAGACCTAACAGACATAATAGAGTACTTCATCCAACAGCAGCAGAATAAACATTCTTCTCTAGTGTATATGAATTATTCTCCAGGATAGATCAAATGTTAGGTAACAAGTCTCAATAAATTAAAAAGTATTGAAATCAGACAATGTATCTTCTCTGACCAGAAAGGAATGAAGCTGGAAATCAATAACAGAGGGAGAAATTGAAAATTCACAAATATGTGGAAATTAAACAGTGTTCTCTTAAACAACCAATGGGTCAGAGAAGAAGTCACAAGGAAAATAGGAAATATCTTGAGGCAAATGAAAATGAAAACACAACATACCAAATTTATGGAATGCAGCAAAGGCAGTTCTGAGGGGGAAATTTATAGTCCTAAATAATTACTTTAAAAAAGAAGAACAATCTCAAATCAGAGACTTGACCTTACAGCTCAAGGATCTAGAAAAAGAAGAGCAAACTAAATTCAAAGCAAGCAGAAGGAAGGAAATAAAGACTAGAGCAGAGATAAATGAAATCAAGAATAAAAAACAATAGAGATAATCAACAAAATAAAAGTTGATTCTTTGAAAAGGTCAATAAAATCCACAAACATTTAGCTGGACTGACAAAGAAAGAAAGAAAGAGAGAGGACTGAAATAACTGAAATCAGAAATGAAGGGGGATATTACTACTGACCCCAAGGAGATAAAAAAGGATTATAAAAGGATACTATGAACAACTGTATGCCAACAAATTAGATAAGCTAGGTGAAATGGATAAATTCCTAGAAACACACAAACTATCAACACTAACTCAAGAAGAAATAGATCTTAACAAACCAATAACTATAAAGATATTGACTCAGTAATCAAAAATCTCCAAAGAAAAGCCCAGAATGAGATGGCTTCACAGGGTAATTTTACCAAACTTTCCAAGAAGAATTAACACCAATCCTGCTCAAACTCTTCCATATATTGAGGAGAATAGAACACTTTCTAACTCATTCTATGAGACCGACATCACCTAACACCAAAGCCAGATAAAGATATCACAAGAAAAGAAAATTACAAACCAATTCCCCTTATAAATATAGATGCAAAAATCCTCAAGAAAATATTAAACCAAATCCAGCAACACACTGGAAGAATTATATACCATGATCAAGTGGTATAATCCCAGGTATGCTCAGGAGGTTCAACATGAGAAAATGAACATAATACACCACATTAACAAAATGAAGGGGAAAAAAAGCACCTGATCATCTCAATTGATACAGAAAGGGCAATTTGAAAAAATCCAGCATGCCTTCTTAATTAAAACACTTAGAAAACTAGGAATGGCACATATGAAAAACCTGCAGCTAAAATCATACTCAATGGTGAAAGACTGAAAGCTTTCCCTCTAAGGTCAGGAACAAGATAAGGGTACCCACTGTCATCACTGTTATTCAACATTGTATTGGAAGTTCCATCCAGAGTCCTTAGGCAAGAAAAAGAAAGAAAAGGCATCCAAATTGGAAAGGAAGAAGTAAAATTTTCCCTCTTTGCAGGTGATATGATCCTATATACAGAAAATCTTGAAAAACCCACAACAAAGCTCATAGAACTAATACATGAATTCAGCAAAGTGGCAGGGTACAAGATCAACCCAAATTAAGCAGTATTTCTATACACTAGCAATGAAAATCTGAAGAGGAAATCAAGAAAAAATTCCATTTGCAGTAGCAATGAAAGAATCAAGTACCTAGGAACAAATCTAACCAATGATAAAAGGACTTGTACACAGAAAACTGCAAAACATTGCTAAAATAAATCAAAGAAGACATAAATAAATGGAAGGACATTCCATGTTAATGGATTGGAAGACTAAGTATTGTTAAGATGTCAATTCTTCCCAAAGTGATGTACAGATTCAATGCAATCCCAATCAAAATTCCAGCAGCATTCTTTGCAGAAATGGAAAAAACAATCATTAAATATATATGGAAGGGTAAGGGGACCCAAATAGCCAAAACCATCTTGAAAAGGAAGAAGAATGAAGTTGGAGGATTCACACTTCTTGATCTTAAAACTTATTACAGGGAGCAGATGTGACTCAAGCAGTTGAGTGCTTACCTCCCATATGGGAGGTCCCTGGTTTGGCTCCTGGTTCCTCCTGAAAAGACAATAAAACAAACAACAAGCAAAACAGGCAGAAAAACCAACTCAGGGAAGCCGATGTGGCTCAGTGGTTGAGCACCAGCTTCCCACATATGAGTTCTCAGTACCTGAAAAAACAAAACAAAACAAAACAAAACAAAAAGAACTTATTGCAAAGCCAAGTAATCAAAACAACATGGTACTGGCACAAAGACAGATATATAGACCAATGCAATCAAATTGAGAACTCAGAAATAAACCCTGATACCTATGGTCACCTGATTTTTGGCAAGGGTGCCACATCCACTCAATGGGGAAAAATCATCTTTTCGAGAAATAGTGCTGGGACAAGTGGATGTCATATCTAAAAGAGTAAAGGTGAATCCCTATCTCATACTATATACAACAGATCAAATTCAAAATGCATCACAGACCTTAATATAAGAACCAGTGCTATCAAATTCCTGGAAGAAAATGTAGAGAAGAATCTTCAGGACCTTTTGTTAGGCAATGGTTTCTTTACACACAAAGCACAAGCAGTGAAAGAAAAAATAGGTAAATGGGACCTCATCAAAATTAAAACCTTTTGTTCTTCGAAGAACTTTATCATGAAAGTAAAAAGATAACCTACAGAATGGAAAAAAATATTTGGGAACCACATGTCCAATAAGGGTTTAATATCCAGAATATATAATGAAATCCTACAACTCAACAATAAAAAGACAACAACCCAATTTAAAAATGGGGAAAAGACTTGAATATTGGGAAACAGATGTGGCTCAGCAATTGGGCTCCTTTCTACCATGTAGGAGGTCCAGGATTCGATTCCTGGAGCCTCCTGGTGAAAGGCAAGCTGGCCCATGCAGAGAGCTGGCCCATGCGGAGTGCTGGACCACACGGAGTGCTGGCTTGTGCAGGAGTGCTGGCCCGCATGCAGAGCTGGCACAGCAAGCTGATGCAACAAAAAGAGACACAGAGAAGAGACAATAAAAGACTCAGCAGACCAGGGACCTGAGGTGGCACAAGAGATTGAGCACCTCTCCCACTCCGGAATATCCCAGGACCGGTTCCTGGTGCTGCCTAAAGAGAAGACAAGCAGAGAAGAACACACAGAAAGCAGACAGCGAGTGAAAAACAATGGGGTGGGGGTGGGGATAAATAAATAAATCTTAAAAAAAAAAAGACTTGAATAGACATTTCTCCAAGAAAGGTATACAAAATGCCAAAGAGTGCATGAAAAGATATTCAATGTCATTAGCCTTTAGAGAAACGCAAATCAAAACTGCAATGAGATACTATGAAACTATTTCACATGAACTAGAATATCTACTATTAAAAAAAACAGAAAATTACAAGTATTGGAGCTGATGTGGTGAAACAGGAACACTTGTTCATTGTTGGTGGGAATGTAAATGGTACAACTACTGTGGAAGATGGTTTGGCAGTTCCTTAGTAAGTTAAGTACAGAATTACCAAATGACCCATTGACCCCACTTCTAGGTATATACCCAAAAGATTTGAAATCAGGGACTGAGACAGATATTTGCACACTGATGTTCATAGCAGTATTATTCCCAGTTATCAAAAGATGGAAGCAACCCAAATGTCCATCAACCAATGAATGGATAAACAAAATGTGGTATATACATACAGTGGAATCTTTTTCAGCCATGAAAAAGAATAAAGTTCTGATACATGCAACAACATAGATTAACCTTGAAGACATCTTGCTGAGTGAAATAACCCAGACACAAAAAGACAAATATTGTGATCAGTGATATGATTAGAAAGATTCATAAGCAAATTCAGAGTCAGAAACTAGAAAACATGTAATCAAGGGCTGTGCTAGAGGTAGGGAAGGGGGAATTAATGCTTAAATTGTACAAATTTCTATTTGGAGTGGTGGAAAAGTTTTGGTAATGGATGGTGATGATGGTAGCACAACACAGTGAATATAATTATTGTTAATTATTTAGCTTGTATATATGTTATTAGAATAAAAATGTTTTAAAAACAAATCCATAGGTATATATAACACAGTGAACCTGAATGTAAACCATGGACCATAGTGAATAATACAATTATAATAATATTCTTTCATCAATTGTAACAAATGTATCATACTAATGCAAGGTATTAATAGTAGTGGAGGTATATAAGGATTTTATATTTTCTGCATGATTTTCCTGTAAACCTACAACTAACTTCTCTAATAAAGAAATTTAAAAAAATACTTTTGAAGTACTCGAGAATTAGTTTTTGCTGTTTTCAAACTTTGCTCCATTGTTACTATTTTGGATTTTAAAATAAATGTTTTTAAAAGTAATTAAAATATTAAGTACAGATCTAGATTATTTTTATTCTCAGTGTCAGGATTATATCTAGATAGTTTCCCATCTACCTAGATGTGAGTGAACACCTTAATAAGAACCAATCCATTTTTTTCCTATAGGAAGAGTTTTCTGGGTTCTAGCCCTTAGCTTATTCTAAACAGTGCATCTTAAATACAGTGAATTGTGTTGTATATAAAATTTATTATAACAGTTGAGAGCCTTTTAGCAATTAATATTTTTGATGAAGAGGATACACAACTGCTTACCATTGTATTAGAAATATTTTCACACATTTGGACATTTTAAATCAGTCAGGTTATTTCTTCTCTCTGAAATGTCCTCCCTTCACCCACTGTACATGTGAATTCTTTCTAAAATATTAAGTGTATTTAAAAAATACATAAATACATGCTTATAAAAATGAACACAATGCAGGAGTATATAGTGAAAATATCTTTTCTCCCTTAATTAAAAAAAAAAATCTGAGTATGTTTGAGGCATCAATATACCAACCTGAAAAGCTAGATTTCCTAGGCTTCCTTGCAGCCATGTGTGGCCACATGACATGGTTCTAGCCAACAAGATATACGTGTTAAGTCTGTTGGAAGTGGCTCCTAGAAAAGGATCTTTTTCCCTGAGAAAAAGAGAGAGAGTCGGGAAGCAGCTATGGCTCAGTCAGTAGGGCTCCCGTTTACCATGTGGGAGGCCCCGGGGCCTCCTGGTGAGGGCGGGCCTGCCCGCGCGGCGTGGTTGGCTGACCCAGCGAGCACAGGTAGCAAGGGGGGGATAAATGAATAAATAAATAAAATCTTAAAAAAAAAAAAAAAAGACTCTATCTTTAAAAAAAAAAAAAAAATGACTCTATCCCACATGGTAAACGGGAGCCCTACTGACTGAGCCACAGCCGCTTCCCTCTTTTTTTTTTTTCTTTATCTTTCCATCTTCTTCCTAACTGGAATTTGAAAGTGGAGCAACAATTTTGACACTGTGAGTCTGGAAGACACACTCAAAAGGTGGTGGGACAGAAGCTTGAAAAAGCCTAGAGCCTTGAAGTGCCCCACCTGATAGCCTACTTAGGACTTGTTACATGAGCAAAAACAAACCCCTTTCTTGTTCACTTCAGTGTTTTCTATTCTAGGCAGCTACATTTCATGTACTTCCAACGCCCCCCCCCCATTCTAGTACAACCCCAGAGGTAAACATTAATATTTAGTGTGCATCTTTTTGAAACTCATTTATATTCACACCACCTTAATTTTTCCCCCCAAAGTGGGATAATACTTTATGTATTATTCAGAACCTCTTTTTCTGACTTAACAATGTGTCCTAGACATCTTTCCATGTCTGTACAAATGGAGTTATCTCATCCTTTTAAAAAATATTATTCTAAAAAAGACATTTTTTCCCTCTGTTTAAATTGACACTTGCTTATTCAAGCAATATAGAAAATTTTAAAGTAAAATCAGCCAATGTCCCTAAATCCCAGTGCCCTGAAATAACCAGCAAGGGTTGGAAAACATTATTCCTATCAGCTCTCTTTGAAAATATAAGGAGTCATTTTCCCCACTCCCACTCGCATGCCTATGTGTAGAAACACACACACATACACAAACACATTCCCAAATACACACACAAATACAGACACCTACTCACATGGAAGGGAGAGAGAAGTAATCTTACAAAAATCAGACTCTATTAAAAGTGTTTAATTTCATTTGAATTAAACAAAAGAATTAGTAGAATGCCTTTGAAAATTATGACCAAAATAGCCATAGAAAGCCATGAAAGAGAAATCCAAAATTCAAATCAGATATCATCTTAATACCCATAAGAGTTATAGAATTAATGACAGAAGTATTTAAGAGAGTCAAACATGTCATACTAATATTTTCTTTTGCTACAGAATCTATATATATTTAGTGTTGTGCACTTGCAATATTATAACTAATCTGGTTTATTAGATTGAGGCAACCTTGTGATTCCAATTTAAAATTTAGAATTGAGTAAGTGATTTTAACTTGTGAATTTAAGTAGAAATTTTACTAAGTTTATATAATAATAGAATATTTAAAAGGCCTTAAGTTTCACCATATTTTTATGTTTTATTAATTAATTCATAAAAATTACTTTATTTGGAAGGTTTGTCATTCAGAAAATTGAAGGACTTTAAAAAATAAAATGTGTTAAATTTATAAACAGTTACCAACATTTAAAAAGAGTTTAAGTTTAAAAAATGGAACCACATATTAATCAATTGAAGGTCATTAAAAAAAATGACAGTTCAAATTTTCAAGACTTATAAAAGTAATAATGAGATTTATAAGATGAACTTAAATGCTTAAGGAATAATTAAAGTAGAACCAGTTATTTAGTAAATGATTATTAATTTTTAAAACCAAAGTAACCTCTAAATTATATTTTCTGTGACCATAAAGAAACACATTTATAAAAGCAGAAAAAAACTGAAAAGAAATTTCAGAATTGTCAACTTTGGGTAAATGTTTTTTCACCATTAAGACATGTTGTGTCTTAGATCCCCTAAGGTAAAGAGAAAAGATTATGAAAACCACTAAGGATTTGTGGTTATCATGTTGTTGCTATTACTTTCTTAAACTATGTTTTTATTTTAGCATTGAATGTTTTCCTGCTATGAACAAGAGCATAGGTTGACTGACTGTCCCAGTTTGCCCGGCCCCGAGGTGTTTTTCTGGCACTTGGGACATTTATTGCTAAAACCAGTATAGGTGGTCACCATCTTGCCAAGCGTCATGGCAGAGCTGCCAAGACTGCAGATTCTAACACCTGAAACTCTCTATTTTCTCTTCTAAAATGGGGACAAAATACTGAATATCCATCCAAAAGGTGATTGTGAAGATGAAATGAGCTACTATATGAGGAGCACTTAGAACAGTGCCTAGAATGTACTAGGCGGTAGATATATGCTAACTGCCATTGCTGGATCCCTGGACACTTTTCCCGATTTTGTTGTTTATATTCTTTTTACTTCTCTAGTTGTTGGTCCTTCATTTTATATTTAAGTAGATTCAATGCTTACCACCTTTTGCCAATGAGTTTTCCATTCCTGAGCTCTTTATTTTGATTCATTTCTTGGTTGACTGGCTTTCATGACCGAGTAGATATTTTTACAAAGAGCCCATAGTGGCTACCTCCTCTGAGTTCTTTAGTTTTTGCTTGATCTTACAACTGAATGGAATCTTGGCTGAATATAATATTCTTGGGTCCCTTTTTCTTTCAGCACTTGATAGACAGTGCTCCATTCTTTTCTGGCATCGAAGTTTGCCATGCTGAAGTTTGAGGCCAGGCTGATATTTTTTTCTTATATATGACTTATTTTGCCTATTAGAATTGATGCTTAATAATGTAACTCTACAGTATCTCGATCTAATTTTTCTTATCTAAAATACATTCTTTCAAACTAAAGATTCTGTTCTTATATTTCAGTGATATTTTGCTGTATTTTACTTTTTTAATACTTTTTTCCTTCTGTTTGTTGAGTTTTAACTCAGGGACAGCAATTATTCTTATTTTGGGTCCTCTAAAAGCACAATAATCTCTTTATCTTTCTCCTCTGCATTCATTAGGACATCCTCAATTCTTTCTTTCATGCTATCTAGCAGACAGTTCTAGTTGCTTACCTGACATAACTTTCTCCTTTCTTCTTACTAACAGAATATGATTTAGTTTTTAGGGCAGTGAAAATACCTTAAAAACTTGATTTCTTGGACTCCCTTGCAGCTAGAGGTAGATATTTGACACAATTCTGACCAATGAGATATAAATCTACCATGTGGCATGTTTAAAAAAGCTCTTTAAAAAAGGGATCAAACCAAGTCGATGCATACCTTTTGCCTTTCATCCTTCTCATTCTTCCTCCCTGGAATAGGATGTAAGAGGGAAAGAGAAGCCACTATCTTGGTATCATGAGGGGTTCACAAGGATGAAAGTGACATGCAAAGATTTAGAGCAGAGAGATAACTAGAACCTTGATAGTTTCTTTGAAGAATAAGAAAAGTAACCACTATAATTTTTATAAACAATTTCATATGGATTGAATTGTGTACCCCACATGAACATGTTGAACATGTTCTTGGTGTTGGTCTGCATTCTGGTGCGTGTAGACCAATTGTAAATACGATTCTTTTCAAGACTTTATTTCAGTTAAGATGTGGCCCAACTAAATCAGGCTGGGTTTTATATTACTTTCCTCAGCTGCTGGAAGCAGAAACCATAAAATTGGTTGGTTTAAACAATGGGAATTTATTAGCTTACAATTTGTAGACAAGAAGATATTCAAATCAAGGCATCATCAAGGCCATGCTTTCTTCCTGAAGACTGGCTGCAGGGGATCCTTGGCTCTTCCACCACATGACAAGGCACGTGGCAGTGTCTACTGGACTCTCACTTCTCTTCCGGGTTTTGTTGTTTAAGTTTCTTGTCTCTCTCTCTCTCTCTCTTTCCCTCTCTGTCTCTCTCTCTCTCTCCCCACCCCCCTCTCTGTATTCATTCCATTTATAAAGGACTCCATTGATAGGATTAAGTACCATCCTGAATGAGGTGGGTCACACCTTAACTGAAGTAGCCTCATCACAATATCCTATTTACAATGGGTTTACACCTACAGGAATGGATTAGATTTAAGGACATGTTTTTCTGGGGTACCTACAGTTTCAAACCACCAGGGGTTTTAATCCAGATACTGGAGTCCTTCACAAGCAGAATGAAAGTCAGACAGAGAAAAGCCGTAGAGAGCATCTAGAAGCTAAGAAGAGAAAGAGAAAGGAGAAGATATTGCCATACAATAGAAAAGCCAAGGACCAGGGATCATTGGCAGCCAGTCACAGTCTTCTGGGAGAAAGCATCATTTTGCTGATGCCTCGATTTTAGACTTCTAGCCACAAAAGCCTGAGCCAATAAATTCCCTTTGTTAAGGCATCCCACTGTATGGCATTTGTTTTAGTAGCTAGGAAACTAAAACATAATTTTTAAATTAGGTTTCCCATTACATGCAACAAAAATAATTTCTGCTGCACAAGCAATTCATTTGCTTTCTTGGGGTAGAAGTTATGATGATTTCACCTGTATTGCTCCAATTTTGATATGTGCTACTGAAGGAAGCAGGATATTGGTTTTTCTTCAATAGTAAAAACAAACTTGAAAGGAAGGAAGTCAGGTCACTGAGATTAAGCAAGTGGTGTCATCCCCAGTGATAATTATGAGTCAATGGGGAGAACAATAGGAAGGAAGAGAGAGGCTGGCAGTGGACTGTTCTTAGAAGTAACAGGAAAATGGGTATTATATTTTGTCTTTTTCTCCAGGTTTTCCAATGACTATTTTCAAATTTTGACAATGAGATGTTTTTAAAAAATTATTTTCTGTTTTCTTTGTGTTTTATAGGGAGTAATCCAGAGACTAGAATCCAGAATTAAAAAATGAGTTTGAAATTACCTTGATAATGTACATACTGAGATGATAAATTTTTTAACAAGGTGTATTAGTCTGCCAAAGGGGTGCCGAAGCAAAGTACCAGAAATCAATTGGCTTTTATAAAGGGCATTTATGTCAAGTAAAAACTTACAGTTACAAAGCCCTAAAGAGTTCAGCTCAAGGTTGCTTTCTCAGCAAAGTTAGTTGCTGTGTGTTGAAGCAAGATGGATTGCTCATCTTGGGGCTTCCTCTCTCAGCTGCAGGTTGGCATATGGCTTGTCTCTCCAGGCTTCCTCTCTCTCCTGGCACAGGGCGTGTTTCTTTCCAGGCTTTCTATATCAGTCTCAGCTGTTCTGTTCTCTTTCCAAGCTCAGCAGCAAACTATCTGGTGAATGCCTCATCTTTCCCCGGGGCCCCAGGATCAAAATACGACAGAGGTCTGTCTCTTGATGTGTCTTCTTGAGTGAGTGTGCATTTATATCAGCCCACCAAGGAGGCTGGGACCCAACCTAAGGCACTCTTTAATGACGTTGTCAAATGAAAGCCCTAATCTCAATAGGTAATTTAATCAAGGGCCCCTCAACTGAATCCAATACAATCAAAGCGTATCACACCCAGAAGATAGGTTAGTTTACAAACATAATCTTTCCCTTTTGGGAATTAATAATCTCAAATTGTCATGTAAGGTAATTAAAGGAAGAAAGCATAAAGCAATTCAGTTCAAGAAAAAGGACTGTGGCTAATATTGGCTTGGGATTTAAAGCAAATCTGTACCTTTTATTGTTATTACTGAATTAGAGTTGCCTGGTGCTCTACCCAACTTTTAATTAAGCATTTAGGAAGCCACAGTCATTAACTCCTTCAGGTCCCCAGGATGCTATTTAGTTATTGCTTCAATTTACTCTAGTAAGCGTACTAATAGGCAATGCCTTAAAAACACTGAGAATATCTGGCTTATAATATGTTTAGTCTTCTATGTGATTAGATGGAAAAAGCAATTCTAATTTAGTTACTCGTACATTTTAATTTAGATTAGCAGATGTTCTAAGTGTACCGCAGTCAACTATTTAATTTGCATTATGGAAGAGCCTATAATATTAATTTATCAGTTTTCTTTATTATACAGAGGCTTTCATATCCTTCAAAACGCTGCTGTAAAAATAAGATATGCTTTATTTTCTAATTCATGTAGAAATGTCCCAAGAGCAAGATTGGGCTCATAAAATTCAAACAATATTTTTAAATTAGTTTTGTTTTAAGAGGATGAAAGAAATAGAGAAAAAAGTGAAGTGAGGGAAAGAAACCCTCAGCTTGCCAAGGATCCAGATCCATTATAAGAACACATGGTTCTCCAGGGAAGCGGCTGTGGCTCAATCAGTAGGGCTCCCATTTACCATATGGGAGGCCCCGGGTTCGGTTCCCGGGGCCTCCTGGTGAAGGCAAGCCCGCCTGCGTGGCGTGGTTAGCTGACCCAGCGAGCACAAGCAGCAAGGGGGGGAGAAATGAATAAATAAATAAAAATCTTAAAAAAAAAAAAAAAAAAAAAAAAAAGAACACATGGTTCTCATATTTGTCTTGTTAACCATAGTCCATCTTCCACCACTGGAGTCCCTGTGTTATACGGCCCCATATTTTGTACAATCCATTCAGAGGGTACACTCAGTGGCTCTTACTTTCATCACAGAGGTGTGCTGTCATCATCTCAGTCAATTTTAGAATGTTTTCATTACTCCAAAAGGAAAAATCCCATACGCCCTTATACCCTCTATAATTGTCTCCTAGAATTGATTTATTGTCTTTGCCATTGCTGCAAAAATATTACAATATTACTGTTAACTATCATCCATAAGTTACAGTAGTTGTAATTTTCCCATGTATCACCATATTCTTAACACTTTGTAAAAGAGGAACTTCTTATATTTATACTATTAACCACAATCTTCATCCACCTCCAAAATCACTGTTATACATGGACTAGATTATTCTCTAGTTTCCTTTCAATTGACATTTTATTTTTTTTTTCCGAGTTGGCAAAGGCCTTTTATTCAGACCTGTCAATTGACATTTATATCCACAGGACTACCGCTTTCAGCCACAATCTCACTTAGAAATCAGCGGTGTTAGTTATACTCACTTTAATGTGTTACCATCAACTCTATTCATTTCCACACTTTTACAACAAATAACAAACCTTATTGAAAAGCCTATATACATTGAGCATCAGCTCCCATTCTCAACTAAAATTCTGTTTCCTAGTAACCTATACTCTAGAGTTTATCTTTGTGAGTTTACTCATTATTTTAGTTCATATTGGTGAGATCATAAAATATTTCTCCTTTTGTATCTGACTTATTTCACTCAACATAATGTCCTCAGGGTTCATCCATGTTGTCATATGCAACCCAAATTCATTTTTTCTTACGGCTGAATAGTATTCCATTTTATGTATATACCACACACACGAAGTTGATGTCACTTGGGTTGCTTCCATATTTTGGCAATTGAGAATAATGCTGCTATGCTCATCAGTGTGCAAATATCAGTGTATGTCCTTACTTTCAGTTCTTCTGAATATATTCCTAGTAATCGGATTGCTGGATCATATGGCAGATTGGTCTTCAGCTTCTTGAGGTACAGCCAAATCTACATCTACAGAGGCTGCACCATTCTACATTCCCACCTACAGTGACAGAGTGTTCCTGTTCTTTCATATCCTCTCTAGCACGAGTAGTTTTTGGGTTTTTTGATGATGGCCATTCTATCAGGTGTGAAAGTCATTGAAGTTTTTATCTGCATTTCCAAATAGCTGGTGATATTGTGTATTTTTTTCACATGCTTTTTGGCCATTTGTATTTTCTTTTTGGAGAAATGTCTATTCAAGTCTGTTGCCCATTTTTTAATTGGGTCACTTGTCTTCTTATCATTGAATTTGATGATCTCTCTATATAAAATGAATATCAAACCCTTGTCTCATATGTCGTTCCCAAATATTTTCTCCAATTGAGTACGGTGACTTTTCACTTTCTTGACAAAGTCTTTTGAAGCACAAAAATGTTTAATTTTGAGGAAGTCCCATTTATCTATTTTTTCTTTTATTGTTCATGCTTTGGGTGTAAGGTTTAAGAAACTACCGCTTACCACCAGATCTTAAAGATGTTCTCTTACATTTCTTCTAGGAATATTATGATTGTAGCTTATATATTTAGGTCCTTGATCCATTTTGAGTTAATTTCTGTATAAGGTGTGAGATAGGGATCCTCTTTCTTTCTTTTGGGTATGGCTATCCAGTTCTCCCAGCACCATTTGTTGAATAGACTGTACTGCCCTAGCTGGGGGTCTGACAGCTTTGTAAAAACTCACTTGAGCATAGAGGTAAAAGTCTATTTCTGCATTCTCAATTTGGTTTCATTGGTCAATATGTCTATCTTTATGCCAGTACCATGCTGTTTTTACCACTGTAGCTAGGTAATATGCTTTAAATTCAGACAGTGAGAGTCCTCCAACTTCGTTATTCTTTTTAAAGACATTTTTGGCTATTCGGTGCCCCATACCCTTCTAAATAGATTTGATAATTGGCTTTTCCAATTTATGCAAAAAAAAAAAAAAAAAAAAAAAAGGCTGTTGGGATTTTTTTATTGGGATTGCATTGAATCTGTAAATCAGTTTGGGAAGAATTCACATCTTAACTATATTTAGTCTTTCAATACATGAACACTGGTGTCCTTCCATTTAGTTAAGTCCTATTGGGTTTCTTTTCTTTTTTTTTTTTTTCTATTTATATAGTATTTTATTCTTCTCAAAGGTCTCCCCTATCTGATCTTTTTTTTTTTTTTTAAAGTTTTTAAAAAGATATTTAGATTACATAAATGTTACACAAAAAATATAGGGATTCCCACACGCTCCACCTCCCACACCTCCTACAACCTCCCACATAAACATCTTTCATTAGTGTGACACATTAATTGCAATTGATAAACAAATCCTGGGGCTTTGCCATTAAGCATGGACCATAGTTCATATTGTAGAACACACTCTCTCCCACACAGTTCTGCATGTTATATGATGGTATAAAACTGTCTATATCTGTCATTGCAATGTCACTCAGGACAATTCCCAAGTCCTGAAAAAGCCCCTGTATTACAATTGCTTTTCCCTCTCCCTGTCCCCAGAGCCTCCAGTGGCTACTGGCTCCACCTCAATGTTGTAATTTCTTCCATTGCTTGAATCACAATATGATTCAAGAGACTTCAAAATGAGTCGGGAGGTCATCCCAGAGGTAACGCTTACACACATCTCAGTAGGATCTCATAGAATTCCAAAGTGGATATCATCCCAAACAGTGGGGCTCCTGAGGGCTCTGGAGACACCCAGGTCCTATCTCAGGGCGGATAGCTCCAGAGTTTGGTGCCTTGTCAGTGGACCCTACTTTGGAGTTTGTGCTCCTGAGAGTGACACAGTTGGACTTAACTATGTCTTCCCTGCACATGGCTCATCTGTTCCTTCTATTCAAACCTATATTTGGTGCTGGAATTTGTAGGTGTATGTCCAGAGACATGAGTCTTTGGGCTGTCCATGTGCCAGCTGGGCCTGGAACCTCAGTTGAGATGCAACTCCTACTCTACAGCTCATTGGACTCACCCAGGACAGCTGGCGGGGAGATGATGATGGACAACAGCCATCCCAGGGAATGGAGAGAGTCTGTAGCTACAGGCAGGATAATCCCATCCATCTTCCCCATGGAATATAAGCCCCCTCTCAATCGGAGGTGGAGTGGACATCACCATCCCAGACTTCTCCGGATTGGGGGAAGAGCTATGAACTATAGTGGACTTACTGATATTCTACTATAGACATATCATTGAGTTTCTTTTAGCAATGTTTTGCAGTTTTCTGAATATACAGGTCCTTTATGTCATTGGTTAAGTTTATTGCTAAATATTTTATTCTTTTAGTCACTATTATAAATGGAATTTTTTTTTCTGACTTCCTCTTCAGATTGCTCATCAGTAGTGTATAGAAGCATTACTGAGTTTTGTGTACTAAACTTGTATCCCTCCACTTTGCTGAACTTGTTTATTAGTCCCAGTAGCTTTGTCGTGGATTTTTCAGGGTTTTCCAGATATAGAATCATATCATTTGCTAATCAAAACAGTTTTACTTCTTCTTTTCCTATTTGGGTGCCTTTATTTCTTTGTCTAGCATAATTGTTCAATTTTGAATAACAGTGGTGACAGCGGGCATCCTTGTTTTGTTCCTGATTTCAGCGGGAAATCTTTCAGTCTTTCACCAATGAATACAATGCTAGCTGTAGGTTTTTCATATATGCACTTTACCATGTTGAGAAAGCTTTCTTCTATTCCTATATTCCTATCTTTTGGAGTATTATATCAAAAAAGGATGCTATGGGAAGCGGCTGTGGCTCAATCAGTGGGGCTCCCATTTGCCATATGGGAGGCCCCGGGTTCGGATCCCGGGGCCTCCTGGTGGGGGCGGGCCCGCCCGCCCG
>JAKSZT010053887.1:70295547-70337696 GCA_026826555.1 Tolypeutes matacus | reverse complement strand
AAATGAATAAATAAATAAAATCTTAAAAAAAAAAAAAAAAAAGATGCTATATTTTGTCACATGCATTTTCTACATCCATTAAGAGAATTATATGATTTTTCTTCTTCAATTTATTAATGTGGTTTATTCTACTAATTCTTTTTTTTTTTTTTGCGTTGAACAATACTTGCGTACCTGGGATAAAGCCCACTTGATTGTGGTGTATAATTCTTTTAATGTTCTTTTGGATTCGGTTTGCAGTATTTTCTTGAGGATTTTTGCATAGGTATTCATTAGAGAAATTGGTCTATAATTTTCTTTTTTTTTGTAGTATCTTTATCTGGTTTTGGTATTAGGGTGATGTTGGCTTCATAGAATGAGTTTGGTAGCAATCCTTCCTCTTCAATTTTTTGGAAGAGCTTGAGCAATATTGGTATTAGATCTTCTTTGAATGACTGGTAGGATTCACCTGTGAAGCCATCTGGTCCTGGGCTTTTCATCTTTGGGAGGTTTTTGATGACTGTTTCAATCTCTTCACTTGTGATTGGTTTGTTGAGGTCTTCTGTTTCTTCTAGGGTCAGTATACGTTGTTTGAATGTTCCTAGGAATTTTTCCATTTTGTCATAGTATCCTCTTATGATCTCTTTTATTTCTGTGGAGTCAGTGGTAATGTCCCCCACTCATTTATGATTTTATTTATTTGCATCTTCTCTCTTTTCTTGTCAGTCTAGCTAAGGATTTGTTGAACTTCTCAAAGAACTAACTATTGGTTTTGTTGATTCTCTCTATTGTTTTTTGTTCTTAATTTCATCTATTTTTGCTCTGATATTTATTAATTTTTCTCCTTTGTTTGGTTTAGGATTAATTTGCTGTTCTTATCTAGTTCCTCCAGGTGTGCAGTTAGAGCTTCAATTTTTGCACTTTATTCTTTTTTATTGTAAGCATTAAGGACTATACATTTCCCTCTCATGCTGCCTTTGCTGTATTCAATAGGATTGATATGCTGTGTTCTCATTTTCATTCATCTCAATACATTTACTGATTTCTCTTGCAATTTCTTCTTTGACTCACTGATAGAGTGTGTTCTTTAGTCTCCATATATTTGTGACTTTTCCCTTTTTTCATCCATCATTGATTTCCAGCTTCATTCCATTATAAGAGAAAGTGTTTTGTATAATTCCAACCTTTTTATATTTATTGAGACCTGCTTTGTGACCCAACATACGGTCTATCCCGAGTAAGGGTCCATGAGCACTTGAAAGTAATGTATATCCTGCTGTTTTGGTATGTAATGCTCTATAAATGTTCATTTATTATATCATTCAAGCTCTCTGTTTCCTTATTTATCCACTGTCAAGATATTCTATTCAATGTGAGAGTGGTGTATCGAAGTCTCCAACTATTATTGTAGAGACATCTATTTCTCCTTTTGGTTTTGCTATTGTGTGCCTCATGTATCTTTCTTTTTTTCTTCCTCCCTACCCCCCACCCTGCTGTTTTGCTGTCTGTGTCCATTTTGCTGTGTGAGCTTCTGTGTCTGCTTCTTTTTTTATTTTTTTGTCTTTTCTTCTCCTTTTTCTCCTCTAGGCGTCACTGGGATTTGATCCTGGGGGCCTCTGATGTGGGAGAGAGGTACTCTGTTGCTTTTGCCACCTCAGTTCCTGGTTTCTGTCGTGTCTAGCTTTGACTTTCCCTTGTGTTTCTCTTTTGTTGCGTCATCATGTTGCTGCATGGGCCTGGTTTGCTGTGCAGGCCTGGCACGCCTTTACCAGAAGACCCCGGGGATCAAACCCAGGTCCTCCCATAGGGTAGATGGAAGCCCAATTGCTTGAGCCACATTCTCTTCCCTGCCTCATGTATCATGGGGCACCCAGTTTAGGTGCATAAATATTTACTATAGTTATTTCTTCTTGGCGAATTGCCCCTTTTATTGCTATATAATGACGTTCTTCATCTCTTATAACAGTTTTGCATTTAAAATCTGTTTTGTCTGATATTATTATTGCTACTCCAGATCTTTTTTATTACTATTTGTGTGGAATATATTTTTCCACCCTTTTACTTTCAACCTGGTTATGTCTTCATGTTTGAGGTGAGTCTCTTGAATAGGCAGCAGATAGATGGCTTATATTTTTTAATCTATTCTGTCAGTCTATATCTTTTGATTGGTGAATTTAATCCATTAATGTTCAATGTCATTATTGTAAAGGCATTACTTACTTCATCTATTTTTCCTTGGTTTTCCATTGTCATATCTTACTATTTTCTGTCTTTTCATCCTTTTAGTTACTCTTATTTATAACCTTCATTTCTACACTCTTCTCCAAGTCTCTCATCCTTGTTTTTTCCTTTCAGGCTGCAGCACTCCCTTTAGTATCCCTTATAAATCTGGCTTTTGGTAACATATTCTCTCAGTTTTTGTTTGTCTGTGAAGGCCTTAAACTCACCCTCATTTTTGAAGGACTTTTTTTCCAGTAACAGAATTCTTGGCTGGTAGTTTTAATGTACTCTTTCAGTACATTAAATGCATCATATCACTTTCTTCTAGCCTTCATGTTTTCTGATGAGAGATCAGCACTTACTCTTATTAAGGTTCCCTTATATGTGATGCATTGCTTTTCTCTTGCTGCTTTCAGAATCCTCTCTTTCTCTCTGGTATTTGTTATTCTGAATACCAGGTGTCTTGGAGTAGGTCTATTTGGATTTATTCTTTTTGGGTATTGATATTTATGCTTTTCATAAGGGTTGGGAAGTTTTTGGTCATTATTTCCTCAAATATTCTTTCTGCTCCTTTTCCATTCTTTTTCCCTTCTGGGACACCGATAATGTTTATGTTTGTGCATTTCACATTGCCATTGAGACCTTGTTCCATTTTTTCCATTCTTTTCACTTTCTGTTCTCCTGTCATTTCAAGTCAGATGCTCTGTCCTTGATTTCACTAATTCTGTCTTTCATCAGTTCAAATCTGCTGTTATATGTACCTAATATATTTTTAATCTTATCCATTGTGTCTTTCATTCCCATAAGCTGTTACTTTTCTTTGCAGTCTTTCAAATTTTTCTTTATGTTCACCCAGTGTCACCTTAATATCCTTTATCTCTTTAGTCATATTTTCCTTTAAGTCCTTGTATTGATTTAGTAGATTTGTGTGATCATCATTGATTAGTTGTCTTAAATCCTTTGTCTCTTCACTATTTTTGGTTTGTTCCTTTGGCTGGGCTGTATCTTCCTGTTTCTTAGTATGGCTTGTAACTTTTTGCTGATGTCTAGCATCTGAATATGTTGGTGAATTTATTTTGATGGTTGATTTCTCTCTGTTGCCTAGTGGTTTTGATTCAAGGCTCTTTGATTTTTAGTTCAACTTATTCTAAAAGCTTTAAATTGCTCAGCTTAAGCTATCAAAATAGGATCAGGGGTGCAGATCCACCCACAGGTGTTTGGGACAAGAGACACCTAAAATCAGTTTTTCTCCTTGCAGTTTCCTGGCCAGCCAGTTGATGGTGCTTGTCAGCGAATATATCCACAGAGGTGACTCTTTTCAACCTCCACCTGCTGAAGATTCTGGTCTTGACAAGGCTGAGTTTCAAAGCAGGTTCTGCTGATCAAATTCACTGAAGAGAAACCACTCTCCACCCTCCACTGTACCTTCTCTTTTCTCAGGGAGGAAGATATCTGTTCCTTTCTCAGTTGGTTGCAGTGAGCCATGGATTTATCCAGGCTGTTTGCTTTGAGGGTGTGGGATGTGTGTTATTCCTGGCTGTGGGGGTTAGTAACTTATGGTTTTCATTTTGGCTTCTTTGTCTCTCTGTTCCTCACCCTCCTGGGGGATGCACAACACTCTCCTGGTCTGGAGAGCCCCAAAGCAGGTCCTTGAGACAACTTTTTGCCCTTCTTCCATTGTTTTTGTGAGAGAGTTGAGTACTGCCTACTATTCTGATGCCATCTTCCTGGAAGTCTGATTTTTTGTGTTTTTAAAGTTATTTATTTGTTGGTTTATTTATTATTTTTACACCCCCTTCCCGAGATGGCTCCCTTGTCATCTTGATGGCTCGTTGTCTGCTCATCTTCTTTAGAAGGCACTGGGAATTGAACCTGGGACCTCCCATGTGGAAAGTAAGTGCCCAACTGTTTGAGCCACTTCCACTCCCTGCTGGTTGTGTCTTCTGCTGGTTGCAGCATCTGCTGGTTGCAGCATCTGCTGGTTGTGGCGTCTGCTGGTTGTGGTGGTTTCGGCATCTGCCAGTTGCTGTGTCTGCAGTGTCTGCTAGTTGCAGCATCTGCAGCATCTACAACATCTGTTGATTGTGGTGTCTACTTGTCTTCTTTAGGTAGCACCGGGAACCTAACCTGGGACCTCCCATGTGGGAGGAGGGCACCCAATTGCTTGAGACACATCACTTCTCTGTGTTTCTTTTTAAAGAGAAAACTCTCCACATTTAAAAATATTGGTTCAGTGTTTAATAATACTTGTAGACCAAATACAATACATCTGTGAGCTAGGCACATTTCCCAGGTATGAAGAGTGGGAGAAAAGTTGACTGTATGACATGAAAAATTCTTATTTTATGGACAAAGCCTGGATCTATTGGAAGAAATTTCAAAAGCTCATGTTCTGCATACTCAGCATATTCCAGATGCCGAGTAACCTATGCATGCTTTCTATGAAAAGGCCAGGACTGACATGGCATCATCAGACAAATGTAGTATTTAACATCTTCTCATCAAGGGTGCTCATTCATAAGAATAAACTAGTTAAAATTTCCAAGAAAGACATTTCCCTTGTGTTTATAATCACTTCCTTGTGGATGCACAGTGACGTGGTTTGACCAGCTGCAAAAACAACAAACGGAAGCCAATGCAGAGAGGGTCATCTGTCAGATGAGTAATACTTATTCATCGTAATAAGGGGCCAGCAAAATTGGGGGTCTGTTACCATTGTATCAGTTTTGTCAGCAATTTAGAGGGTTCAAAATAAATGTGCTTTACTTTCAATCTTTACTCTTTTCTTCACTTTCACAATGTTTATTATTTTGTTCATCAAGACAGCTCATGTAAAATGTGATTATTGTTCTTTAACCACAGTTCAAGATGCCATAAATGCATAATTACATAGCAGGAGATACTTTTTGAATTGTTGGAAAATAGGAGGAAATGACATCTTTAGCCTTTTTTAACTTGGTTCACTTTCAGCTATATCTGCCATATGTCGTGTTCTTCTTACAGCTACTATATTGGACCCTTTTAATTTCTGGCTTTCTGAAAGAGTGAAATAGGATACTTTGTTTTTCTGATTTGCCTATAGGGTAAGATTTATTATATCCTAAATTTTGACCTGGAAAAATACACTTTCCCAATTAAAATACCAAAAAGAATGATTCCATTCATTACTCATTTATTTTGTAAAACTTTTGAAGGATTCCCTGCTGTAGCCTCCCTCAGAGGTTGATCTCAGAGATCCCAGACGTCTCCTGCTATGATTCCTTAGAAATACTGCTCTGGGTCTGGCTGGGCTGCAAACAACATGAATTGTGGGCTTCATCTGGTTATTCACACATCATCACCTCCTGCAAAAACCAAATTGAATTCAAGATAAAATAAATAAACATCATCATTTCCTGGTTGGCTCTTACAACACGACCTTGAAAGAAACTACTCCAGTAGGCAAGGAGATGGAAAAGTAATAACTCCTTCACCTAGTAATAAATCATCATGCATCTTATCCACAACAAATGTGACAGAACTATGTGAGCTGGAAGTGAAAACTGCCATGAGCTCCTTAACAGCATTTGGAGATTCTTCCATTCAGACACCTTTAAAGTCCAGAATCAGGCAGGGCTGTCACAGTGCTGGCCTGAATATATCTTGTGACCATATTAATTTGGCAAGCTCATCATTGCCATCATTTCCCATTCTCCAATGTTCTTCTAAGAGAAAATTATTTACGCAGACAGGTTTATCCTAGAAATGCAGATGCTGAACTGTATGTCCTGTCATCAATGGGGGAAGAACATCTTGGTTTGTTGAACTTTCAACACAATTTTGGAACTAGGATCTGAAATATTTCTACTCTATAGAAGCTAATGTTCTTGGATTTATACAATAATCAGATTGAATAAATTAGTGGGTTTTCACTCTGAGATCTCTCTATCCTTCTGTTAGGGAAGAACAGAATTAAGAAAATCTCAAACCTGGAGAATCTAAAAAGCTTAGATATCTTGGGCCTTCATGGAAATCAGATTACTGAAATCGAAAATGTCAATTATTTATATGATTTGAGAGTCTTAAATCTTGCCAGGAACCTTTTTAGAATGATAATCTTAATGGGCTTGATTCATTAACTGAACCTGTGACTTAATCAAAACACTTTTGTGAGAGATGTGGATAATTTGCCCTGCCTCCAACATCTGTTTCTCAGCTTCAACAATATATCTTCTTTTGAGAGTGTTTCCTGCCTTGCTGACTGTACTTCAATCTCACACATCACTTTTGATGGCAATCCAATTGCTCAAGAGTCATTTTACAAACACGCTATCCTTCAAAATATTATGCAGCTGCACCAGCAAGATATGAAAAGACTGATGGTAAGAAGAAAGGCAAATGGCATCTGTTGTTGCCAAAAAAGAAGAAGAAAAGAAGTGGGGAGGTCATAAACAGTCTTTGCTTAAGGAGAAGAAATGGTTAACAATAAACAATGAAACTCGAAAGTGGGATTTGCAAAAACATTGTGTATACAATATTGCTACAAATCAAGATAGAAAAGATTCTGACTGCCCTTCGCAGAACCCCTGTCACATCAATAGAGGCACCATCTCTGCATTTCCCTGGAAGCAGCGTCTCAGCACTCAGGATTCACCAATTTTTTCCAAGGTTTATCTGTCACAGACACACACTTTGTGGAAGTGGATAATGATACACTTTCCCTGTATGTCTCAGGAGCACTGGGATCTCTGAACCAGAACTTGAGTGTTCAAACAGCAGGAATGGTCACAACAGTTTCCTTCACTTTCATAGAATTTGATGAAATTGTCCAAGTGCTTCCAAAATTGAACATTAGTTTTCCTAATTCTCTGCACCTTAAATTCAAGGAAACAAATCTTGTAATGCTGCAACAATTTAATGTGCTAGCACAACTCTGTTGCATTGACCAGTTGTCAATTGATCCTCAAGGAAATCCAGTTGTCAATTTTACGCTCTGGAAATATTGTGAATTATTTAGGCTGAGCCATTTTAGTATGCAGAAAATAATTGGAACAGAGGTGACACCAAATTATATGATAATGGCTGAAAGGCTCTTTGGAATCCTAGCACATGTTGTATCTTCCAAGTTACTCCAGTACTTGATTTCAGTGCTGGATGATGCCAGGAAGAAGCATTTGGCATCTGATAGATCTCAAAGGGAAAAATCTTGATAGTCTTAATGAAGAAAATAATGACAGTAAAAGACTTGTAGGAGAAAACACAAACAGTGCTACACTCAATTACACTACAAGAGAATTTTGTAATGAAAAGCTGGAGGAAATAAAAGACAAAAAAAAAAGAAATTTTGCAAGCTGTATATAGAGGACCTTATAAGGAACTCACAGAAATCAACATGAAAAATGAGATTTTGCAGAAGCTTTGGCAACAGATGTTCACTGAACTTGTTAGGGTTGCAGCCATAGACATCCACAATAAAAATTCATATATGAAGCTCTGCCTATAGCTGACAACTGACCAAAATTACAAATGGCTTTTAGTTACAGTTGATTTTAGCAGTTTTATTTGTTTGAAGGTGACAAAATGTAGGATAAACATGTTAAAATAACACTATGCTTCAAACTAGAACAACTAGTCAAAGCATCATTACCTACTGTTCTCATAGTTTAAGGTCAGGAAGAAAGAAGAAAGAGGAAGAAAGGAAGGATTAATTTCCTTTATATGATGACCAAAAAGCCTTTGGGGATAAGCAGTGTTAGTGATGGCTTGGGCTTGGAATAAGCACTGCATTTGCAGTTCTCATTTTTATTGGTGCCCCTGCTATAGCGCAAAGCACGCAAGTATTTGCTATGGTTCAGCAAGAGTTGCTTCTACTCACTTTCAACCAATAATTTTCAGTTATTTGCCTTTTTATTTTACGTCATGATTCAAAGCCAAAAATCTGCTATTTTTTATGAGCAAAGAATAAACATTAATAAATTAATGAAAAAAAAAACCTTATTAAATGGCCATATTTTCCCATACTGCTAATAGTGATCAAATATTGAGCAAGATTTGAATAAGTCAAGTCAATCCAAGTGGAAGGCAAAAGTAAGAAAACAGATCATTATCAATAATTTCTTTATATATAAGAAAAATTAATAGTTTTTAAATTTATTTCAGGTATATTAAAACAATGGATACTTTTCATTACACTTAATAAAAATGAACACATTTACTATTAGCAATTCTTCAAAGAAAACAATTAGGATATTTTGTTTAAAAAACACAGGATTAAACAAGTTCATTAAAAATTTTGATCCTCTTCAGATTATGTATCTAGTAATGTTGAATATTTGAAAACAATTAGTCTATTGTCATATTCCTTCTGTCTTCTGAAAGAAATTGTGAAGTAACTGTGAAGAAGCTCTTATCAGACTAACTCTCCTGAATATAGCAACTGTAAACTTTGGGCAACAAGCTACTACAGAAGGCACTAGAAAATAGAAGCAGGTGGAAGCTAGAGGTGTGGTATACAGTTGGGAGAAGAAAACTGAACTGGGCAGCTTTCTCATTTTTAAAGACTTTTTTTAGCCTGAGAACAAGCCCCAGGGAGGGTAGCTAAAACAAGACAGAAACTCACAATTTTTTTTGGCTTAAAGAACCAGAGAACAAAGTTCAGAGTGATCATAACAGTTGGAAAGTGAAGTAGGAAACCCTGGAAAGGAGAGAATCAGAGAGAGGAAGCTCCAAATTCTGCAGATGAACTCTGCCCAAATCTCTGAGTAACCCCTAAATCACATGTGCATGGGATAGGCTCCAAGCAGCCCAGCTAAGGCTGAAAGAAGTGAATAATGATTTCAGCTTTCCACCCACTAAAGAGCAGACAGAGTTTAGAGTTTGGTTCCACCCAAGTAAAATGCCTGCTAAAGCAACAACAAAAATCAACACCTTCCAGAGGAATATAATAAAATCCAGAGTCTCTGCAATGTAGAATTCACAGTGTCCAGGACACAATCCCACATTACTAGCTACACAAAGAAACAGGAAAATGTGACTCATACATAAAAGAAAAGGTAATCAGTGAAGGCTGACTCCAAGATGACCCAGATGTTGAACTTTGAAGACAAGGATTTTTAAACAGCTATTTTAATTATGCTCAAAGGCATAAAGGAAAAATACTTGGAATGAGTGAATAAGTAGGAAATCTCAACAGAAAAAATGGAAACTGAAATCAAGCAAAAGGAAATTCTAGAATGGAAAAATGTAATATCTGAAACAAAAATTCACTGGGTGGGCTTTAAAGAAGCAGATTGGAGATGACAGAAAATTCAGCAAACTTGAAGACAAATCAATAGAAATTATGAAAAGAGAGTTCCAAGCCGATTAACTACTCTAATTTGCTTTCTACTTAAATTATACTTTTACCAATGTGGGTCTTCTCCTTTCTTTTCCATTGCCTTATTTCCACCTTCAGTTCTTGCATTATTCTTACAGTTCTCTTGTTCTTTTGTATTCCTCGTCTGTGCTCTTCTTATTTCTAGAAATTTTTTATTAAGTATTTTTCAGGATTTGTTTTCAAAGAATTAGATGTGACTATTCTAAACTCTAAGCTCTTTACAAACTATATCTGATTATAGGCCAAAATATATCAACATTTTGTATGATACACCCCAAAAATTTCAGATGGAACTTTTGTCTACCCACAATAGAAGGGCTACAAGATGAGAAACTATTTTTTTAATCATAGAGTGTTTTGTATGTTTCTTCTGACAATACATGTCCTTAATCCTAAACTTATCCATTAGGATGCTGTTAGCTGACTAATAGGGATTTAAACAATTAAAATAAAATTGAAACTATCTCACATTATAGGTCATCTGAAGGAAATGGCTCAACAGCTCAGAAATGTCATCTGGGATCTAGTTACTTTCCAAAGCTTCCACTCTATTATTTTCATGTGCCCACATCTCTTAATCAGGCTTTTTACCTCATGGTCACAAGATGGCTAACACAATTCTAGGTATTGCATCCTTACACAATTGTGTTCAAAGACAGGAATAAGAGAGTGGGGAAGGTATCTTCTCTAGCACACCTCTCTCTTGGGAGGAAAATCATTCCTGGAAACTCTGTGAAGAAATTCCTTCAAGTCTCATTGGCCAGAACTGGGTCACTTGTCCATGTCCTAGGTGCAACAGACTTGGAAGGTGAACATTTGCCATTGTCAGTTTATTTAGTGTGAAACAGGCTCTGCTAGAAATAAGGAAGAGGATTGGTAGGTAAGTAGATTCCCTAGAAAGCCTGTAACATTACCAAGTTGATAGAGCCTAGTCACTACAGCAGAAGCATGAATGTTGAGTTGGACTAGGAACCAAATTTTAACTTTCTATCTTGTAGTCACCCCTGATGCAAACTTTTAAGCATTTTATTGTGAAAAAAGTCAACCATAAACAAAAATTGATATTATAGTCTCCCATGTATCCACTATTTACCCTCAATGATTATCAACATTATATATTGTATATTTTAATTTTCCCCCAACTTTTAATTTTAATAATTCAAATGCAAAAATGAAAAATAAAAATAGTACAATGAATATCATATACTCTTCACCTAGATTTACTAATTGTTAATATTTTGACACTTTTAATTTTTCTTTACATCTCTCAATATATATGTACTTTTTTTCTGAAACATTTGAAAGTTGCCAGTATCACTGTATTTTAACACTGCATCTCAGTTATCTTTTGCTGTAAAACAAAGCATGCAGTGTTTTAAAATAACCGTTTACTTATTTGCTGTGAGGTGATGATTTGGATAGGGCTCAGCTGTGATAGTTTTTCTCTGCTCTGTGTGGGATCAGCTGGTAGGTTTGTGGTCAGTTGGTAGGTTGGCTGAGGGCTGGCAGGTTCGACAGAGCCTCACTTGTATGTCTAGCAGTTGACTGGGGCCTTTCTCAGTAGAGAAAACAGGTCGCCATGTGGCTATCTGGACCTTTAAAAAAAATAGAAAATAGAAAAATAAAAAAAGATAATCCAATAGGAGAAGATGAAGTTCAGAGCAAGGCCACTGCTAAATGGGAATAGAAAAGTGTTTGAAATCTTCTGGAGTCTTTTCAGATAGACTGGATAATATGCTAGGGTCCCCAAGACTACCCTGAAACTCGATGATTGACTAGAAGGTCTAATAGGACTCAGATGCGGTTATACTTATATTTACAGCTTATTTCAGCAAAAGGATAAAGATTAAAAGTGGCAAGGGAAAAAAAGCACATAGGGTAAAGTCTGGGAGAAGCCAGGCACAAGTTCCAGGTGTTCCCTCCTGGTGGAGTCATGGGGGACACATTTAATTCTCCCACAACCATGTGTGGCAACATGTGTGAAGTGTTGTCAAACAGGGATGCTCACCCAAGCCTTGGTATCCAGCTTTTTTTTTGGCCTTATACTTTTTTAAAAGCAGTTTTATTGAGCTGTATTCACATACCATAGATTCCATCCAAAGTGTGCAATCAATGGCTTTCAGTATAATCAAAAAGTTGTGCATTCATCACCACAATCAATTTTAGAACATTTTCATTACTCCAAAAAGAAAACCCCATATACCTTTTGCTTTACAGTGATTAATTTTCCTCTTTACTTCTTTTTGGAGTTTCCAAATGTTTTACACAGAGAATATACTAATCACACAGGAAAAACATACAAAATGTTTTTGGAAAGATGAAGCAACAAAATAAATAAAACACAGAAAAAGAAAAGATATCAAAAGGAGGTACATGAAAGTGTTACTCATGGTTTTCTTAGCTAACTGGTAGGAATAACAAATTTGAAGTGCACCATCCAAACTTTTATTCACTCAAATGATATTTATTATCATCATATTATCACCTCATGCTAAACAACTGGAAAACTTCCAAGGTGTCACTGTGAAAAAGACAACATATTGGAAGGCTATGAAATCTCAGAACCAAGAAGTATTCAAATAGAAATCAGAATGTCACTTCTTAGGGATAATGTGAGAGGGACATAGACATCTGATATATATTAGGATGGGCAACTTCTCAGGACTTTTCTAAATCTCAAATGCCAGCTCCATGAAAATATCACCAAAATAACTTGTTGATAAAACAAAGCTTAATTTATTGCTTACTAAAGCAACAGTAACATTACCCTGTGAAGGAGAGTGCTACCTCCACAAAGCTTAGCAGTGTTTAACAGAAGGGACGGCAAAGGCAGGATATTCATGAGGTATTTTTTAGGATATGATTTGAGGTAAATCTTTCAATGCAGAATGAGGGAGGTGGGAAGGGGGGTTGGAGGGCTTGGTGTGGGGCTGAGGTTTGATTGAAATTGGCAAGTTTGGGACCTAATAGTTTACAATTGGTAGATACAGTGAAGGAAGTCTCCAAAAGTTGATGAGCTGCCATAATACTAGTGGAGTACTTTCAGGAAGTTCCTAAAAGAAAGAATAAAATCGTTTGCAATTTCATTTTCCTGAGCAAGAGTTTTTTAACAGTATAGTCAAGTCTTATTAATGAAGACACTCTTGGTTCTTAATTCTATGATGCTGTGTGGCTGGTTTCAGTCCTCACAACCCTGAAGTATTATGATTTCTCTCCTTCAAATTGTAGCTTAATTGGGAGTGGGATGAATGAGAGAAAAGAAGAATGGTTGTCATTTAGCTACTTTTTCCCAGAGAGAACAAATATTAAATACATTTCATTTGATTTATTTTAAAAAGATAATTAAAAAAATTTTAAAGCAATACAAGTTCATTACAGAAAGTTTGGAAAATAGAGAAAAACTCTACTCCATCAAGATAGCCACTATTAATATTTTAGGGCACTTCTCTCCTTTTACATAAACTTCATTTCCTAAGATGTCATAAAATGTAAGATAACATATTGAATTAATTACAGCTTTTGGGGGGTGAGTAGATAATTTTTACATATACATAATTCTTTTCCACTAATTTTCACACATGCATCTACAGAATTACATGCCTCTTTTCCCTTCAGGTTTGCAACTGAAATCTGAGTCAAGGGCTTTTTTACATTCTGAATATGAAGATTCTCTGCAGAGCATCATAGAGACATCATGATGTCCACAATGTGTGCCCCTGGTTGTGATTTTTTAGCAGTCTGCAGGCAGACAGTTGCAGTCAGTTTCAGACTGCTTTATTTGGAAGCTTATGAAGGAATTTCAGGGTTTTGACTGCATTTCCTTTTTGGTTGAATTCATAGTTTTTGTTACATTCCTGGACTGAATTCTATTTTGAAGGAAGATAAATAGCTTCTCTTAAAAGTCAGCAGGAGGTTTTTGACAGATTGATTCTCAAGATTTTAGTTATAGTCATTCATGAAGCATGAATGAGCCATTCCAACCTCCCCCAGCCTTGAAAATTCTATGATCTATTCCAAAACATCTGATAATTTCTCCAGCATTTTGACAGCATTTCCTGGCTTGTGACAGGCAGTCATTTTGCACTTGTATTGATGACAATAAGAAAGACAGCTTTATCTATACATGGTCATTTCTTTTAGTGGCTAATATTACTTTATACTGTGTGCACTGAAGTCCTACAGCTCTATTCTATGCTCTTTGCACAATTTTTGAAGAAATTTTAAGAAAATTAGGACTCCAAATTTAGGGTTAAATTCAGTCTTGAATATGGTTATCAGTGCCAACTTACTACTCAACTAGTGACTACTGAGCTAGCTACATACAATATATTTTTAACCTCTCTTGACATTCGAAACTATGAACCTTTGCTAATTTGATATATTAAAAAGTGGTACCTTATCACCTGATGGCAAATATGAGATGCACCTCAGTTTTTTTCAGATAAAGTGTGAATAAAAATGAATATCATAGAAAAGTGAAATAGGGAAAGTCAGAGAAAAATCATAATTTAAAACCAAAACTGAGTGCCATTTCTTCCTTTTGAGGGTGGGGGATGGAGAATGGAGAAGGGTGGCGTAAGTCATACCAGCAGTTGAGCAGTGGGGCTCTACTTCTCTCTTCCTTCTCCTCAAGGAGACTGGTGGGGAAGGAAGAAGGGAAAAGACTGAAATCTCACAGCCAATTCTTCTCTGCAGGAAAAGGGTGGGGATCTGTAGTAAGAGCAGCATTGAAAGGCTTGGGGAGTAGAAAAGTCTTTGATACTCCAGAGTTTGGTAGTGGTTGGAGAATGAAATTGCTATGCATAATAATATGAGAGACATAAAATTTCTTGGGAGAATCTAGGAATGGAAAGTGTCAAAAGGTGAGAAGCAGGGAGTGTGGAGATAGAAGGAGAATGAATAAACATGGAGGCCAGAGCTGCTGTGATAGAGGAATCCTGTGGGAAGTTCTAATCAGTGGGGTGGCTGAAGGACTTTAAGAACAGGGATATTTGAAGTTCAGCTTTTGGTGGTTTGCCACATATCAGAAAAGCTAATGCACATGTATAAGGGTAAATAAAAGCAATTTTTCTCTGCTTGTGAAGGGGAGGGGGCTGTTGCCTCCCCCCATCCCTTTCAGAGGGTCTTCTTGGAAACATAGTGTGCCTTAGTCCTTAGTGTAAACTTTGGAACATAGATAAATTTCTTCTGAGATAAGCTCTTTCTCCAGTCTTAACAATGCAGAGAGGCCAAAAGTTTCCAGGCCTTATATCCCCTTGAAATGTACACATGTACCTTTGGAGTTAACCTTGAGAGCCCATCTTGAGATTTAACCATTTGTCTCTTGATGAGATAAGAGAAATTTTATTATTCTTTCTTCTGCTTTACTGTATGAATTGTGTGAAATTTCATTCTGACTTCAGAATGCAGGCTACCTATATGCATGTATTCTATTGTGCTTACTCAGTAGTAAACCCATTTTCTTTCTTTGCAACATTGATGTGGAGGGGTGTCTCTTTGTTGGTAGGACTTTTATTTCTCTCAACCCATGGTGGGAACAACACTTTCATTTTATGTTTTAGAAGGAAGTCAAGAGAAAGGAGATGTGATCATGCCTGGTACCATGCTCCAGAGAAGAGAAACATCATCCATGGCAGGACCTGCTTATGCTGAAACAATTTATCAAAAGCAAAAGTTCAGAGCCAGAGAAGGCAAGGAGAAAGGTAGGTCCCCTCTACCCTTCCCTCCCACCCCCCATCCAAAACCTTAACTCTTAAAGCAGAGAGTGACTCTGGGTTTCTACTTATTAAGTAGGAATCAATTTTATTAGGATCTGATCTTTGTTGACACCTGGGACATTTAAACACTTACTAGTTGGGAATGGTATTTAATGTATGAATTAATTGTGATTATCCTAAATGTATAGATTTGATTCCTGATTTTTAAAAAATATACACGTATGTAACATTTTCCCATGTTACTAAACATTTTTTAAAATATTAATTTGTGACAGCTGCATGATAATATTGAATGGATACATCAACATTTATTTAGCGATTTAATAATGTTCCTCTTTTTCCTTTTTTTTTTTGTTCTTATAAGTATCATTGCAATAAGCATCTCTGATCTTCTTTCTGTTTTTTTTAAACTCTTTTGGAAATAATTTCAAACTTCCAGAAAAATTGCAAAAATAATACAAAGAACACCCATATGTAGTTTACCAAGATTCACCTATCATTAACATCTTGCCCCATTTGCTTTATCATTTGCACTTTCAGAACACTATTTTTCCACTATATTTACCATAATACTTTAGACTGTATTTATTAAGAACAGGAATCTCTCTTAAATAACTGCAGTGCACTTATCAACGATAGTAGAGTTAACACTGATATAATTCTTTTTCCTAATGAACTATTCATATTCCAATTTTGTCAGTTGACCTAATAATGTATTTTACAGCAATTTTTTTTCCCTCTCCTGCACAGGACCCATTTTAGGAGCAGGCACATTTAGTTATCATGTCTTTTTAGTCTTCTTTAATATGGAACATTTTCTTAGCTTTTCATAGTCTTTAATGACATGGACATTTTTGAAAAAATATAGTCCCTTTTTAAACAACTAGAAAATTCCTTGTTTGCAGTTTGCCTAAGAGTGCCTCATGATTACTTTCAGATTATGTATGCTGGCCAGAATAGTACATCAGTAATGTGTCCTTCTCAGAGAATCACATCTGGAGGCACATGATGACCATCTGCCGCTCATTTGTGATGTTAATTTTGACCTCCTGGTCAAGGTTTAGTCTAAGTTTTCCAGTCACATTATATTAAGTAGTTTTTTTCTCTTGTTATTAATAAGCAATCTGTGGGAAAACATCCCAAGATCATGCAAATATTCTGCTCCTCATCAAAAATGTTCCTCTAGATTTAGCATCTATTGATGATTCTTGCCTGAACTAATCTTTACTGCATTGGCTGAAAAATAATGTTTTTCAAATTCAAGGATTCTTTCCACATTTACAAGTGAACACGTGGTATTATTCTGTAAGCAAGAGCCCTTCTTTCTTTGTGTGTTTATCTACTTATCAGTATGGAATCATAAAATCTTATTTTTTGTTCAATGGTTGGTGCTCAAATTGTTCCAGAAATAGCAGTGGGATGCCTTCTAGCTGACCCCTGTGTCCTTGTGACAAGCCCCCATTATTGTTTTAAGCAGTTTCTTACTTATTGACATAAGATGCTCCAGGTCTAGTTGTACCTTTTCTGTCCTAGCCATTTCTTCAAAGAGCCCTTCTGCCTTCTAGTAGGGAATGACTCTAGAAACCAAGATCTGAACTCTATATGCTGATAATGGTTTCTGTCTGTTTGTTTGTTTTTGTTTTTTTCTCTAGTCGGTACTGGGGTTGGAACCCAGGACCTCATACGTTTGAAGCAGGTGCTCAACCACTGAGCTACACCAGTTCCACCTGATAATGTGCTTTTTTTTTTTTTAATTAAAAAAAATTATTTTTAAAGAAGCCTTAGATTACAGAAATGTTACATAAAAAATATAGGGGATTCCCATATGTCCCATCCGCTCCCCCCACACACACACACTTTCCCATATTAACAACATCCTTCATTAGCATGGTACATTTGTTATAATTGATGAACACATTGAAACATTGTTACTAACCATGGACTATAATTTGCATTATAGTTTACACTCTATCCCGCACAATTTTGCAGGTTATGATAAAATATATAATGGCTTGTATCCATCATTGCAATGTCTTGCATGACAATTGCAATATCCTGAAAATGCCCCCATATTACACCTATTCTTCCCTCTCCCTCCCCTCAGAACCTCTGGTGACCACTGCCTTTATATCAATGATGAAAGTTCTTCCATTGCTAGAATAATAATAACTCTATAATAGACTAATAATAAGTCTACTTTACTCCATTGTTCACTCCCCAATCATGAGGATTTTGGAATGGTGATGCCCACTCTGTTTTTAATTGAGAGGGGCTTAGGTACCATGGGGCAGATGGATGGAACTATCTTGCTTGCAGTTGCAGACACTTTCTGATCCTTGGGATGGGTATTGTCCATCATCATCTTCTTGTTAGTTTTCCTGGGTGAGTCCAATGAACTGGAGAGTAGGTGTTGCACCTCTGCTGAGATTCAGGGCTCAACTGGCACATGAACTGACCAAAGATTTAAGTCTCTGGGACATACATTTAACAAGTATAGTGCTAATTATGGGTTCAAATAAAAGGGGCAGAAGAGACATGCCGATAGTGTTTTAAGAATAGATTCTTAGGATTGAAATTTCTGGTCAAAGGGTATAAATTTTGATACATATACATATCATTTTGATACATTCATACATAGATTCTTGATACATATCACCATATTGCTTCCTGGAAATGTACTAATTTATTCTCACATTTGCAGTGCATGAGCTCATACTTTTCTCTACACCCTCACTAACATTTATTACATTAAAAAAAAAAAACTTTATAAGTTAAAAAAAGTGTATCACAATTTTTTGTGTTTCCTAGATTATTAATAAGGTTTATTACAATATTAGTTTTCATTAAATAACTCATTCATACTATTTTTATTTTTATCAGGAATTTAGTGCTTTACATTTCTGCATGAGGTGTTTATATATATCAAGATATTGATATATTCTCATAATTGTGGCAATTATTTTTCTAGTTTGTTATTTGCATTTCAATTTTGCTTATATTTTGAATTTATATCAAAATATTTAATTTTTGTATTGAGTCAATTCTATCCATCTTTTCTTTTGTAATGCTGGAAAGTCTATTTCTATGGAGTATATAATAAACTATATAATAAATATTTTAGTTTTGATTATATTCATGCTGCTTTAATTTAAAGAACAGCTTTGGGCGAGTGGGGGGGAGGGAAAGAGAAGAATGTGGATTAGTTCCCAAAAGAATTTCATAATAGTTACAGGCATTAATACTGGAATATTGGAATGGTTACAGGAAAAAGATTGTGTGTGCTATTGTGTTTATTAAGAGGTCTCTTAACACCAAGATCATTTCTCAACTTTCTTGTTGGGATCAGGTGTATTTAAAATGTAATGTAACAAAACAACGTTATGGAAAAGCTAATTTGCTGTTTGTTTTATGAAAGACTAAATGGTGTAAAGATGCCCTCTAGTGGGAGATTAGGTTTCCTACAGTTAAACTGGAAACAGAAAATCTGTTATCCATTGTTTTATAAAATGCTCCACATATGAAAAGTGTGGTGTGAGGGCTTTTGCTTTCTTTCTGAAACATAGAACCAATAAGAGCGTTAAGTTATTAATTCCCTTATAACTTTTATGTTCTTCCTGAATGGAACTGGAATAACCAAATCATCGTGGTCACCAAAGTTTGCTGTTTTCTGTTTTTAAAAAATATGTCACTCTTTATTGGCAAGTAAATTCCACTCTTCTGGTAAGCCTATATGAGTAAATAATGACTTCGTCAAAAGATAATCTGAATGTAAGCATTGATCAGAATGTACTTTAATTTTCTGTCATGTCATGAAAGAATTTTACAAAGCTATCAAGAGCTCTAATGATAACTGTTAGAAAAGGAAGAAGTTGAAAGAAATGCTTATTTTATGATTTTTGGTATCAACATGTTTGAAAAAAGGGTAAAGAGTAAAGAGATTAAGTGGATAGAATTGATCTTAGTTTTTGTTTTGTTTTGTTTTGTTTTTTATCTATATACTCTCAGGGGCTCACCCAGGTTCTCACTCATAGTCCTAGTCAATAAACTTTGTTGATTTGATGTGAAACAAATTATTCCCTAACCATCTGAAATAAAATCTCCTCTGGATGAATTATTAAGATGATTGGGGTTACAAAATATTGTAAATGCTAAAATCCATTTCCTCGTTGATTAACAATTGTTCTATAAGACTCATAGAAAATCCCCCAGTTATGACCAAAGGAACACTAAAGTATGATTGTGAAAGTATGATCCTTTTGATGAATAGTTATAGGTCAATTGAATATCCATATGGACAAAAAATTAATTTTAGCTTCTACCTCATACCACATACAAAAATCAGTTCCAGGTGGACTGTAGATCTAAATGTGAAAGGTAAAAGCACAAAGCTTCTAGAAAGAAACTTAGGAACCTAGGGGATAGCAATTATTTCTCAAACAGGACATAAAAAAACACTAACCATAAAGCAAAAGGTTGTTAATTGGACTAACTGAAAATTAAGAGCTTCTCTACATAAAAAGCACCATAAAGAGAGTGAAAAGGCAAATGTCAGACTGGGAACGAATATTTGCCAAACAGATAGGCAATAAATGACTCATCAAGAATATGTAAAGAACTCCTACAAATCAATAAGAAAAAGAAAAAATGAGTAGAAAAATGGGCAAAAGACTTAACAGGCACTTAACAAAGAGAAAAATTCTAATCCCCAATAAACATATGAAAATGTGTTCAATTTCCTCAGTCATTAGAGAAAGTAAATTCAAATCACAATGTGACAGCACTATAACCAGAGGTTGTAAATGCTTAATAAGGGGGCGGATGTGGCTCAAATGGTTGGGCATCAGTCTCTCATATGGAGGGACCTGGGTTTGATTCCCGGGACCTCCCAGTAAAAATAAAGAAAAATATAGAAGGAGCGTGGGCAGCCAGTCCCTGCGAGCGGGTGCGCCATCAGGCCCCGCCAAGACGAGAGGCGCCAAAAACCCAGGAACTAAGGTGGTGCAGGCAGTAGGACACCTCTTTCCCACATGGAAGTTTCCCAGGATTGAATCCTGGTAAAAACAGGAGAAGGATGAGAGGTGAGGGTAGGAAACAGACACAGAGAATTGTCCCGCGAGTAGACACAAAAACAGCAAAAAAAAAAAAGGGGGGGGGATGTAAAAATGGATAAAAGTAAATAAATAAATAAATCTTTTTAAAAATGTTTAATAAACTGACTTTCTGAAAGAAAAATGTGTGTGTGTAGCACAAATGTGCAAATAATTTAAAAATACAATAATCTTTAATGTAAATTCCACATAGCCAATTGATTTTTATAGAATGCTTTTGTTGATTTTTGCTAAAATCTTGTACCTAAGGTTGGAATTCAACCATGCTTGACAATTTTCTACATTATTCACAATGCAATAGCTACAGACATGACAATTTTGAGTTTAATTTGCATTATTAACATTTTCTCCATCACTTTCTTAAGTCTAGATAAATTAAAAAAACAAAAAAAAATAATTCCTAATTAGTAGCATTTCCCAATTTCGATGATGTCAATGCTTCATTCACTATGGCCAATTTCAAACTATCGACATGGCCTTGCTGAAGAAATGCACAGCAACACATCATTATAAAATATTTTCACCACACAGAAACAATTAAATTGATGTAAATAACCTTAACAGTGCAGATGATATTGAAATGTAGTAAAATAATTAGGAGGTCATGGATTTGAGCATTGATTATCTTTGTTTTAATATAAATCATTTGTTTATGTAATTTAAATTTTAGTAATGGTTGTGTTTAACAACCAGCTTTGGTGTCCAAGAATCAGTATGAGGGAAGCGGCTGTGGCTCAATCAGTGGGGCTCCCGTTTACCATATGGGAGGCCCCGGGTTCGGTTCCCGGGGCCTCCTGGTGGGGGCGGGCCCGCCCGCACGGCGTGGTTGGCTGACCCAGCGAGCACAGGCAGCAAGGGGGGGATAGATGAATAAATAAATAAAATCTTTAAAAAAAAAAAAAAAAAAAAGAATCAGTATGAGCCACCTCCAACATGCCACTGAACCTACGAGAATGAAAATATAGCCAATACCAAATGAGGCTCTATGGCTGGACAACTGCATTCCTGGATATATACCCAACACAAAGGCGTACATACATTCACAAAACACCTATACAACAATGTTTATGGCAATACTCTTTATAATAGCCCCAAACTGGAAGAACCCAAATATACATCAATAATAGGATGGAGAAATAAATTATGGAATATTCAGCAACTGGAATGAACTATTGCTCCATGCACCAACATAGATGAATCTCAAAAACATAAAGTTGAATGAAAGAAGCCAGACTCAGAAGTGAACATGTTGTATGTTTCCATATATTTAAGTTTCAAAAATAGACAATCTGACAGTGTAGAAGGTAGGATAATGGCCAGTTTTGGGGGACAGGATACAAGGAGGAGCATCTGGGTCTTGTTTATGTTCCATTTCTAATCTGGGTGCTGGTTACACAGACATGTCTATTCTGTGAAAATTCATCAAACTGTACAATTTAAGACTTTTGCACTTTTCTGTGGTGGTACATTTCAAGAAAAAGTTTACTTTAAAACCTTAAACACACACACACACACAACACCCACTCTCTAAATTAAAAAAATAAAAGTAACCAAAAGTGATCATTTCAAAGTAAAGTACGTTGGCTAATTTAATTATATCTGAAGGAATAGTGGAGTGGAAACCTTTAGATTAATGGAGTCCCATTATCTCACCATGAGGCCCTCTGCAAGGAATTTTATTTCTTCTGTGACTCAATCCTTTCTACCACAAAACAGAAATATTAATGGGCTGCCCAAACCAGAAAATGGTTGGCTAAGTATATGTATTAACTATAAAAATAGTCAAACCCTTCAGGATGCTGAATTAAGACAGAAAGTAGATTTTCCAATAAAATTCTACTTTAGACTTTAATGATAAGAGTAAAATAGCTTTTAAAAAAGTTTTCAAAGACATATAATAACCTTGTTCATTTGGGGGGGGACTGGATGCATGAGGGAAATAACTGCATGCTAATAAAATGGAAAGGAGAGCTTCTTCTTTTTTTTTTTTTTTTTAAGATTTTATTTATTTATTCATTTATCCCCCCTTGCTGCTTGTGCTCACTGGGTCAGCTAACCACACCATGTGGGCGGGCTTGCCTTCACCAGGAGCCCCGGGAACCGAACCCGGGGCCTCCCATATGGTAAACAGGAGCCCTACTGATTGAGCCACAGTCGCTTCCCAGAAAGGAGAGCTTCTTAATGAGAGATATGGTTAAATGGTCAAATGAATGGTGGAAATGAGTGAGGAATCCATCAGCCATATGCACAGTGGAAGGCGGAGAGCAGCTTTCTGCTGAGTAGAAGTTATTTTAACATTTTATGTTGCAGATAAAAATATTTACCAGAGATAATTAATTTCTATAGATCTATACCTAGATTTTCAAAATAGTATCAAATTACTTTTGAAGGTTTTCTCCTTCCACATATATCATATCAAAATACTACATACAGAAGGACACTAGACAAAGGCCTATCTTCTAGTAAGATTTACTGCTACAGCACATTTCATATTTCATAATTTTTCATGTCTCTTTTGCCCTAGACCTTCTTTTCTAGGTGAGTAACTTAGCAGAACTTAGTTTAAGAATATGTGGATTACATGGGAAGAAAGAGCTGAAAAAAAAAAAAGAATATGTGGAAATGTCTAAAAGAGCAATCATTTCAGATGCATGTGAAAGAGATCTTTTCCTGAAGGTTCCTCTGAGTTTTTTATTTTGTTCAAGGATCAGAACCATACCTGGGCACCAGCTTGGCAATAAATCTACCCATCTCCTTTGAAAGGAATCTTTAATCAGCAGTCAAAGGTCATGGAATTATTTTAGACATTTGACTCTGCCCACATGCCATTTTGCATAATGGGCTCAGCCTGATAGAACGACCTGAGGAAGATGTCACTTGGGTAAATCAAAGAACATTTTCAATCTGAAGTCAGTGCGATTAGGACATGCATTAGAGAGTGATCTCTCATTCTCTATCAACAAATAGAAGTACTTACACTTGAGGATCCTCAGAAGGGCCTCACCAGCAGATATAAAATGGGGAATGAGAAGTGTGAGGAGGTGAGGATCACATGGGACCTCTCAGAAGATCTGCTGTCTGCTTCAGACTTAGTCTTATATACATGAGGCTAAAGCTGTCCAGAACACAGCTTTGCTTGTGTCCACGGTGGAGACAACTGTACCCTGGCCAGAGCACTCATCCATCTCAGAATTTTAAGACATATGTAAAGTGCATATAGAGTATACAGTACTCATAGCCCTGAATAAACTTCCTGTTCATTACTCTCAACTACTCTAAGCTAAAACAGTGTGGGCCAGATATATTCCTGAAATTTGAACTAGAGCAAGGGTCTGTCACCAGATGGCCCAGGGAGTCATGTTGATGCACACTTATATCAGTTCCAGGGCCTTATCTGCAGGCCCAGATTTACTTAAATGGTAAGGAACTTGTATAGGAATGATGTGTCTGAAGAAGAAGAAGAAGAAGAAGAAGAAAAAAGACTGTGAATTACTTGCCCTAGCCATTGACTGGGCAATTGCATAGCCACTAGGCATAGTTAACAACAGTTCTATATAATTACTTTTATTAGTTTTTTTTCTTTTTCATTTTTAACTTACGCATTAAGATATGAAGTGATTTATAACTAGCCAAACTTTATCAATTGGGGGCACCCATTCCTCAGGTGAAACACCCATTTGTTTGGGTGTGTCCTTCCTTTCAATCCAGTTTTGAATGATAGGATGTCAAGTTGTGGTGTCTCAATGCAAACTCAGTGCCTTGTGACAATCACTGGCTTTATCCAGAATATTTTTTTATCACAGAACAACTGCTAGAGATGTTACACATCTCTGCATAAAGCTTGATCTGTTCTTTTCAAGCTAAAACTTTTGCTTATTCTGGATCACTCTGCTGAGATAGTGAGCTGATTTGGATCAGGAGCCAGGTTCAAACCCTGACTTTACCATTTACTACTAGCTTTTTTGAGCTCTGTTAAGTCCCATAGATGTTAAGCTTTGCTTTCCTCATCTATAACACAGGATTCAATCTACCTCAAGGGTTTGTAGTGACAGTTAAATAATATAATGTTTGTAAACTTGCCTAGAATAGTGCTTAACACATGTCTGTGCTCAATAAATATCAATTGATCCAAATCTGATAGATTCAGTCTTTGGAATTTAGCATGTGCAAAAATTCATGGTATGTAATTTTTCCTGTCATTGATGGGCTTTGTTGAAAAAAAAACTCTGAATCTCAGCAATCAATTAATTGCTAAGACTTTAGAGGATGGTTTTGTCTTGAACAGAAATAAAAATGTTTGCAGCTAAAAGCCTTTCCTTATAATTGAAATTAAGGCTTTTGACTACTTGCCAAACATTTCATGAATAAGTATCATATACTGCGCTACCAGTTACCCTCTTGGAAGCTTTCTGAGAAAATTAATGTGTATCCAAGAACTAGTTGAACTCAAGTGAGTTTTCACTGGGCTGATTGCTCACTCTGCTGGGTGGATTAATGGAGAGGGGCTGTAGCGGAGAGTGAGGCTGATGGACCAGGAAACAATGAGCCTGCACGATAATGCAGGGGAGGAAAAGCACTCTGCACAGGGAGTAAGATTTTAATTGGTTTCTCTAGGCACTTCCAAACTCTGAATCAGGAGATAATTCTGAATTTTTAAGAACTCCTGGGAGAGTGCAGTCATGGTTATCTAGGGGTTTCTATTTAACATTCACCAATATTAACTGAATGCATTGCCACTGTCTAAAATTGGTCTAATAAATATTTACCAAGAAGAGTCAGCTATTAGACTGCTTAATACTTCCAACTGGCAAGAAATGTGCAAATTTCTAAGCTTGTTTAGGATTTCTAAACTTGGAAGGGACAAAGGTAGAGGAGTGGGAGGGAATTATTTGAAAATTAACCTCTCTAATTACTGCCTAATCGCCTTCATTTGGTCACATAATCCCGCTCTGCTTTTTGCCTGTGCCTGCCCCGAACTTCTGGGCTGATGATGCAAAGAATCAGGGACTTCTTTTAAAATGTTAACATTAAAAACAAAGAACCATCATTTTCTTTGATGATTAGATATATTTTAAATCTCTTACAAGAGAGAAAGCCTATGAACAGAATGCAGAATTTCTTGAAATTTAAAGGTTGAAGAACTACCAAATGCAAAATCAAATCAAATCAAATCAAATGGTTTAGCATCTGGAAGGAGGTTAGAGCTACTTAAATGTCTTAAGACCTGAGCCAGAATCCGGGCTTCACCTCTTTCTAGGTGCTTAATCTTTGCTAATAATCTGTCTGACTTCAGTTCCTTCACTTACCAAATGGAGATTAATGTCCAGATCACAGGATTGTTGTGAAAATTAAATCATGTGTGTAAAGTGTCTGGCATGTAGTAGGTAACAACAAATATTTATTCCTTATCTCTCTTTTTTCTAGGAGTTTAATATCTGGTTGGAAACCCATGAAAAGGTAATGAAAACACAACTGAGGTGACTGGAGAAGATAATCTCTAGTGTTCCCTCTAGCTCTAAACATCGATTATCCTACGATAACTGTGTGATCGTGTTATCGGGCAGTGCGTGATAAATTGGCTGTTGGGAGGTGCAGACACTAAGTGCTGTGAGGTCAGGGAAGGGAGCAACTGCCTGGGCAGGAATGGTTTAGGAAGACTATTAAAAAAATTCTGAGCTGGACAAGCTCCAACAAAAGTTCCAGTTCAATTAAGAGAACTACTGGCAAGAGTCTGATTATAAAACAAATTTAGGCCAAGCTGAGGAGAATAAGAGACAAAAAATGATGGGGAGAAAGGAGAAAGAAAAAGGCAGTATCAGCAATCCCATTTCTGAAACACACAAAGAATATTAAGAAGCTTTCATATTTTTCATCCTCACAACGGTCCTGTAAGATAGGCAAAATATATCAGCCCTGCTGAGATTCTCCGGTGCGTGTAAGAATCAGAAGAAATGTTTTCAGCTCTAAATACTAGAAGACTCGACCAACAGTGGCTAAAACAAAGTTGCTCTTTTTACCTTACATAGCAAGGACTCTAAAGGTGGACAGCTCAGGGCTGGTGCCTATGGTGGCCAGGAGATATGTACCATTCCTGTGGGTATGAACCCATTGTGAACAGGACCTTTGATGAGGTTGCTTCAGTTAGGGTGTGGCCCAACAGACTCAGCATTGGGTCTTTTTAAAAAATATGGAGAGAGGAGGAGGAACAAGACTTTGGCAGAGTAAGGAGCTCCAACAGTCAGCTCGTCCTATAGGGCAGTTAGTAATCAGCCAGAGCTATCTAAAGCACCTGTTTGGGGGGCCCAGGAGACCAGAAGAGCAGCCTGCAACATCCTTGAAAGTATGGAAGGAGGAGACTGCACATGTGCAGAGAATATTCGTGAGTAGAGTATTCCACGCTGGCGGAGGATGGTACCTGCAGTACAAGCCATCCCAGGAGTTATTTTGCTGGAGTTGGAAACTCCATTTGCCAAAAACTGGGGAGGAAGAGACAGCTGGGCACCGACTTCAGCTACTGATTAGTAAACTCAGCTGACTAAAGTATAATCCTAAGAACAGCTAAAGTTTGAAACTGTCCAAGTCAGAAAGAGACCGGTAGCTGCCATATTAACTCCACCCCTGGCATGAGGGGAAGCTGGGCTGACTGAAAACCACAGTGAAGTTAGGGACTGGCTTCTTTCCACCAAGATTGGATTGCAGCCCTAGCCTAGGCTCCAGCCCAACCTCCAGCAGGGAGGAAGCTGGGGCAACCTGCACCAGCCTCTCTGGGTAACTGCAAGTGATTTTGGCCAGCACAGACTGAATAGTTAGACACTTGGACACTTGGACAGTTGGAGCTTCATCCCCACACTCCAATAGGATAGGAGAGGACCTGTGTTTCCTAGGCCTCTCTGGGCAACTGCAGGTGCTTTCAATCACACAAACTGGTTTGTTGAGTGCTTTGATTCCATCTCCACCCCCCATCAGATAGAAGGGGACTAGTGTTTCCTCAGCATCTCAGGGCAACTTCAGGCGCTTTTGGCCTGCACAAACTTGACTGTTGGGCACCTGTGGCTCCATCCTCACCCCCAAAAGGACAAGAGAGGGTCTGTGTTTATCCAGGACTGAGACTGAACTATTGGGTGCCTATGTATCCAACCCCACACCCTAATAGGATAGGAGGGGATTGGTGTTTCCTCAGCCTCTCTGGGCAACAGCAGGTACTTTTGGCCTACTGGGACAGAACTGTTGAGCATCAGTGATTCTGATCTCACCCTCTAAAAGGCAGAAGGGACAGTACTCCTTCAGCCTCTCAGGGCAAGTGCAGGCATGTTTGGCCCATATGGATTAGATTTTTGGGCTCTCCAGAAGGTACATTCCCACACCTCGCAGGGGGATGGGCAGTGCTACATTAGTCTACCTGGGCAACTGTGGTCATTTTGGACCCACATGGCATAGATTGCTGCCAACACCTGTAGCTCTACCCATGCCCCAATAGGGGAGGAATGGGTGTGAAGCTTCATTAATCTTTCTGGGCAATTACAGACAGTCTTGTCCCATACAACTTGGATTATTACCCACAGCTGCAGCTCTGTCCCTACCCCTAACAGAGGAGAAAGGTGGAAGAAGCTTCATAAATTTCAGGAGTAATGTGGGCAGCTTCAGCTTCTACAGCTTATAGCACCAACTACATACTCGGCTCCTACTACACAACCAGCAATGGAGAAATGGCAAGTAAGCCCTAAACTAAAGAGAAAAACTGCTCCTGGAATAAATACATCTAGTAAGCCAAATGCCAAGACAACAACAAAAAATTACAATCCATATTAGCAAACAGGAAGATATGGCCCAGTTAAAGGAACAAAATAAGCCTCCAGATGATGTAAAGGATTTGGGACAACTAATCATAGCTGTTTAAACAAATCTCCTTAGTAAATTCAATGAGATGGCTAAAGAGATTAAGGATATTAAGAAGACACTAGGTGAGCACAAAGAAGAATTTGAAAGCATATAGAAAAATAGCAGATCTTATGGGAGTGAAAGGTACAATAAATGAAAGGAAAAATACACTGGAGGCATGAAAGAGCAGATTTGAAGAGGCAGAAGAAAGGATCGATGAGCTTGAAGACATGGCCTCTGAAAGTGAACATATAAAAGAACAGATGAAGAAAAAAATGGAAAAAATTGAACAAGTTCTCAAGGAAATAAATGACAGCAGGTGATCTGCAAACATATGTGTCATGGGTGTCCCAGAAGGAGAAGAGAAGGGAAAAGGCGCAGAAGGAATATTTGAAGAAATGATGGTAGAAAATTTTCCAACTCTATTGAAGGACATAGATATTCATGCCTAAGAAGCACAATGTACTCCCATATGAATAAATCCAAATAGACCAGCTCCAAGAAACATACTAATCAGAATGTCAAATGGCAAAGACAAAGAGCAGCAAGAGAAAAGCGATGCTTATAACATATAAGGGATACCCAATAAGACTAAGTACTGATTTCTCATCAGAAACCATGGAGGCAAGAAGGCAGTGGTATGATATATTTAAGATACTGTAAGAGAAAAACTGCCAACCAAGAATCTTATATCTGGCAAGATTGTCTTTCAAAAAATGAGGGTGAGTTTAGAATATTAACTGATAAATAGAAACTGAGATCGTTTATAACAAAAAGACTGGCTTTGCAGGAAATATTAAAGGGAGTATTACAGCATGAAAATAAACGACAGGAGAGAGAGGCTTGGAAGAGAGTATAGAAATGAAGATTGTATCAGTAGTGGTAACTAAAAGTGTCAAGAGTGGTGAAAATAAAATATAACAGATAAAACCCAAGTCAAAATTGGTGAAATAAGAACTGCCTTTACAGTAATAACATTGAGTGTTAATGTGTTAAAATCCCCAATCAAAAGACAAACTGGCAAAATGGATAAGAAAATATGAGCCATCTATATATTGAACGAAATAGACCTTAAGAGCAAAACTGTTATTACAGATAAGGAAGGACACTGTATATCAATAAAAGAAGCAATTCACCAAGAAGAAATAACAATCATAAATGTATATGCACCTAACCAGGATGCCCCAAGATAATGAGGCAAACACTGGCAAAACTGAAGGGAGAAATAGCTGTCTTTACAATAATAGTTGCAGATTTCAATACACCACTCTCAGCATTGGATAAAACATCTGGGCAGAGGATCAGTAAAGAAACAGAGAGCTTGAATAATATGATAAATGGACTAAAACTAATAGACATATACAGAACATGGCACCCCAAAATAGCAGGATATACATTCTTTTCAAGTGCTCATGGATTTTTCTCCAGGATAGACCATATGTTGGGTCACAAATCAGATCTCAATAAATTCAAAATTATACAAAGCACTTTCTCCGATTATAATGGAATAAAGTTGGAAATCAATAAGAGGTGGAAAAAGGGAAAATTCACAAATATATGTAGATTTTAAACAGCACAATCTTAAATAATCAGTGGGTCAAAGAATAAATTTTGAGAGAAATCAATGCATATCTTGAGACAAATGAAAATGAGAGCACAACATATCAGAACCTATGGAATGCAGTGAAGGCAGTGCTGAGAGGGAAATTTATAGCCCTCAATGCTTACATTTAAAAAGAAGAGGGGACATATGTGTCTCAAGCAGTTGAGCACCCTTCTCCCACATGGGAGGTCCTGGGTTCAGTTCCTGGTGCCTTCTGACAAAACAAAAACAAACAGCAAGCAAAACAAACAAAAAGACCTACTCAGGGAAGCTAATGTGGCTCAGTGGTTGAGTGCTGTCTTCCCACATATGAGGTCTTGGGTTCAATCCCTTGCCCTTGGTACCTTAAAAACAAACAAACAAACAAACAAAACAAACAAACAAAACAAAGAAGAAGAAGCAAGCTAAAATCAATGACTTAAGTACACAGCTGGAGGAACTAGGAAAAGAACAGCAAACTAATCCCAAAGCAAGTAGGAGGAGTGAAATAACAAAGATCAGAGCAGAAATAAATGAAATTGAGAACAAAAAACAAGAGAGAATTAAAAAAAACAAAAGTTGGTTCTTCAAGAAGATTAACAAAATCAACAAACCCTTAGCTACACTGACAAAGTAAAAAAGAGAGAAGATGCAATTAAATGAAATAAAATGAAAACGGGGACATTACTACTGACTCCACAGAAATAAAGAGATCATAAGAGGATACTATGAACAACTGTATGCCAAAAAACTAGACAATGTAGATGAAATGGAAAAATTCCTGGGAATGTACAAACGACCTACACTGACCCTGGAAGAAATAGAAGACCTCAACAAACCAATCACAAGTAAAGAGATTAAAACAGCTCCCCAAAATGAAAAGCCCAGGACCAGATGATTTCATAGGTGAGTTCTACCAAGCATTCAAAGAAGATTTAATACCAATCTTGCACAAGCTCTTCCAACAAATTGAACAAGAAGGAACACTACCAAACTCATTCTATGAAGCCAATATCACCCTAATACCAAAGCCTGATAAAGATATTGCAAAAAAAAAAAAAAAAAGAAAATTATAGACTCATTTCTCTAATGAATACAGATGCAAAAATCCTCAACAAAATACTTGCTAATTGAATCCAACAACACATTAAGAGAATTCTTCATCATGATCAAATGGGTTTTATACCAAGCATGCAAAGGTGGTTCAACATATGAAAATCAGTCAATGTAATACACCACGTTAATAAATCAAAGAAGAAAAATAATATGATCTTATCAATTGACACAATAAAGGCATTTGGCAAAATACAGCATCCTTCCTTGATAAAAATACTACAAAAGATAGGAATTGAAGGAAAATTTCTCAACAGGATAAAGGCCATATACGAAAAACCCACAGCTAATATTGTGCTCATTGGTGAAAGACTGAAAGCTTTCCTGTTGAGATCAGGAACAAGACATGGATGCCCACTGTCACCACTGTTGTTTTAGAGATTCTAGCTAGAGCAATCAGGCAAGAAAAGAAATAAAAAGCATCCAAATCAGAAAGGAAGATGTAAAACTTTTGCTATTTGCAGATGATGTGATCCTATATGTAGAAAGTCCTGAAAAATCTACAACAAAGCTGCTAGAGCTAATAAACGATTTCAGTAGAGTATCAGGATACAAAATCAATACACAAAAATCAGTCGTGTTACTGTAAAATCGTAATGTGCAATCTGAAGAGGAAGTAAGGAAAAATAGCAACTAAAAGAATCAAATACTTAGGAATAAACTTGAACAAGGGTGTAGAGCATTTGTATTCAGAAAACTACAATGCATTGCTAAAAGAAATTTTAAAAGACCTAAATAATTGGAAAAACATTCCATGCTCATGGATTGGGAGACTAAATATCATTAAGATGTCAATTCTACCCAAATTAATATACAGATTCAATATAATCCCAATAAAAATTCCCCCAGCATTTTTTAAACAAATGGAAAACACAATTATCAAATTTATTTGGAAGGGCAAGGGGCCCAGAATAGCCAGAAACACCTTAAAAAGGAAAGGTGAAGTTCGAGGACTCTCACTTCCAGATTTAAATCATATTACCTAGCTACACTGGTAAAAACAACACAGTACTGGCAAAAAGATAGACACATAGACCAATAGAACCAAACTGATGGTTCAGAAACTGACCCTCACATCTATGGTCAAGTGATTTTTGACAAGCCTGTCAAACCCACCCAGCTGGGGCAGAACAGTCTATTCAACAAATCGTGCTGGGAGAACTGGATATCCATATCCGAAAGAAAGAAAGAGGACCCCTATCTCACACCTTATACCAAAATTAACTCAAAATAGATCAAAGACCTAAATATAAAGGCAAGAACCATAAAGCTCCTAGAAGAAAATGTAGGAAAACATCTTCAAGACCTGGTAGTAGGTGATGCATTCTTTTTTTTTTTTTTTTTCCCAAAGATTTTATTTATTTATTCATCTATCCCCCCCCCTTGTTGCTCGTGCTTGCCGGGTCAGCCAACCACGCCACGCGGGCGGGCCTGCCCCCACCAGGAGGCCCCGGGAACCGAACCCGGGGCCTCCCACATGGTAACCGGGAGCCCCACTGACTGAGCCACAGCCGCTTCCCAGGTGATGCATTCTTAAACCTTACACCAAAAGCACAAGCAGTGAAAGAAAACATGAATAAATGGGACTTCCTCAAATGTAAACACTTTTGTGATTCAAAGGACTTCGTCAAGAAGGTGAAAAGGCAGCCCACTCAATGGGAGAAAGTACTTGGAAACCACATATCCAATAAGGGTTAGAATTCCCTTCTATATAAAGAGATCATACAACTCAACAATAAAATAACAAGCAATCCAATTTTTAAAATGGGCAAAAGATTGAAATAGACATTTCTCCAAAGAAGAAATAAAAATGGCCAAAAGCACATGAAAAAATGTTCCATTTCACTAGCTATTAGGGAAATGCAAATAAAAATGACAATGGGATATCATTTCATACCGCATAGAATGGCTATTATTAAAAAAGCAAAAAACAATAAGTGCTGGGGAGGATGTGGAAAAACTGGAACACTCCTTCACTGTTGGTGGGATTGTAAAATGGTGCAGCCCCTGTGGAAGACAGTTTAGCGGTTTCTCAGGAAGCTAAATATAGAACTATCATATGATCCAGCAATTCCTCTACTAGGAATATATCCAGAAGAACTAAAAACTGTGACATAAACAGACTTCTGTGCATATGTTCATAGCAGTGTTATTCACAATTGCCCAAATATGGAAACAACCCAAGTGTCCATCACCCAATGAATGGATAAACAAAATGTGGTATATACATACAATGGAATACTATGCTGCAGTAAGAAGAAAGGAAATTGGGACACATATGAGAACATGAATGAATCTTGAAGACATTATGCTAAGTGAAGTAAGCCAGACACAAAAGGACAAATATTGCATGGTCTCATTAATATGGACTAAATACAAAGAATAAACACATGGAGTTAAAGCCTAGAGCATAGGTTATTAGGAGATAAGAGAAGAGTTGAGAAGAACTACTGATGCTTAATATATGGAGAAGTTTTAATTAACTTTATTGTAAAAGTGTGGAAATGAGTAGAGTTGATGGTAACACATTATAGTGAGTAGCAGCTGGTTTATAAATGGGATTGTGGCTGAAAACGGTAGTCTAAGGATGTAAATGTCAATTGAAAGAAAGCTAGAGAATTATCTAGAGACTGAATAATACAGTGAACCCTGAGGTGGATGAGAATTCTGGTTGATGATAGAGATGCAAGAGTGTCCTTCTGTGAGCTAGAGTAGATGTACATCACTACTCCAGGGTTTTGGGAATTTAGAGAAGCATGGGAAAAATACAATTGGTGTGACCTATGGACTGTGGTTAACAGCAATATTGTAATATCCTTGCAGCAAGGCCAAAGATGTACTATGTTGATAATGGGGGGAGAGGGTATGGAAAAAGTGTGCCAAATGTATGCTATAGACCATGGTTGGTGGTAATAGTCTAATGATATTATCTCATAATCTGTAACAAATGTTCCACCACAGTGTGGTGTGTTGGTGAAGGGGTGTTGTATGGGAATTCTATACATGTACATGATTGTTTTATAAATTCACAATCTCAGTAATAAAAATATATTTTAAAAAATAGGGTGGGTTTTGGGAAAAATACACCAAATGGAAGATATGGACTATAGTTAGTTGTAATATTTTGATGATGCTCTTGCATAGTTTGTAACAAATGTTTCACAACAATGCAAGTTGTTGGTGGAGGGATGATGTATGGGACCCCTGTATGATGTTATGCATGTTTATGTTGTAAGTTCACAACTTTTACTAACACTTATTGTTTTTGTATGTTCATGTATGAATGCTATACTTCAATAAAAATATATTAAAAAATAGATATATATTTTTAGGACATACCAGGGATTGAACCCAGGACCTCGCACATGTGAAGCAGGTACTCAACCACTGCTACCCTCATTTCCAAGAATTGGGTCTTAATCCTATTACTGAAGACATTTTAGGGAAGGCCACAGAGAGAGAAAGCCAGAGGGAGCAATCAGAAGCTTAAAGTCAGTGGAACCTGGAAGAGAAGGGAGAAGCCAGGAGGAGGCTGCCATGTGTATTGCCATGTGACAGAAGAGCCAAGGAGCAAAGATCGCCAACAGCTAGCCCCAGAATGCTAGAGTCTTCTGGGAAAAAGCATAGCCTTGATCATGCCTTGATTTTAGACTTCTAGTGTCAAAACTGAACCAATAAATTCTCATTGTTGAAGCCAACCCATTGCATGGTATTTGGTTTGGCAGCTGGGAAACTAAAACAGTGTCCCTGCAAAATGACACTGTAGAGACTGAGGCTTTTCCTGCTCTCTGCCTCACCACCCTTAGCATAATGGCAGTGGCCCTTGTTGCTGGTTGCCTTATGGTCCTTAGATGGCTGCTACACCTCCAACATCACATTTGCATTCTAGGCAGGAAGGAGACAGAAGAATAAAGAAGCAAAGAGTGAGGATAAAATGGTAACATCTTGCAAAACCATAGTACAATATCACAACCCAGATACTGAAATTGATGTACTCAAGATACGTAAGATTTCCATTACCACAAGGATGCCCTTTTATAGTCACACCTATTTCCCCCCTGCCTGCACCTCCTTCTTAACCCCTGACAACCACCAATTTTTTCTTTTCTATACTTTTGTCTTTTCAAGAATGTTATGTAAGTGTAATCATACAGTATACAATCTTTTGGGTTGACTTTTTTCAGTGTAATTCTCTGAAGATTCAACCATGCTATTGCTTGTGTGAACAATTCATTCTTTTTCACTTCTGAGTAGTGGTCCATGGTGTGGATGTAACACAGTTTAACCATTCACCCATTGGAAGACATCTAGATTGTTTTCTGTTTTGACTACTACAAATAAAGCTGCTATAAACATTTGTGTACAGGCTTTTATGTGAACATAGGTTTCAGTTCATTAGGATAAATGCCCAGGGGTTCAATTGCTGGGTCATATAATAGTCACATATTTAGTTTTCAAAGAAACTGCCAAACTGTTTTCCAGAATGGCTGAATAATTTTCCATTCCCCCCTCCACAGCAGTTGTATGAGTGATCCAATTTCTCTCCAACTTCACCAGCATTTAGTATTATTATTAAATTAGCATTTTTAACTTTAGTCATTCTGGTAAATGTGTAGTGAGATCTCATTGTAATTTTAATTTGTATACCTTAAAGATTAATAATGTTGAACATCTTTATATGTGCTTATTTGCTATCTGTATATCCTCTTCAGTGAAATGCCTCTTCATGTCTTCTGCCTATTTTCTGATTGCATTGTTTGATTTTTCACTGTGAGTTTTGAGAATTCTTTATATAGGCTAGATACTAGTCCTTTGTTGGATATGTGATTGGCATACATTTTATTCCAATCTGTAGTTTGTCTTCTTATTTTCTTAAGAGGGTCTTTTGCAGAACAAAAGTTTTTAGTTTTGATGAAGTCCAATTTACCATACAGTCTTGATTACTGTACCTACATCATAGGTCTCAATACTTATTGTGGTAAATCAGATAGACTTTTTGTTCCCAACTTACTCTTCTTTTTCAAAATTGTTTTAGCTATTGTGGTTCCTTTGCCTTTCTATATACATTTTATAACAATCTTGTCTATATCTACAAAAAATTTGCTGAAATTTTGATAGGAATTGTATTAAACCTGTATATCAATTTGGGATTGATATCTTTATTATATTGTACTAATTGATATCTTTATTACACCTTCCAATCCATGTACACAGTATTTCTCGACATTTACTTACATCTTCTTTGATTTCTATTATCAGCATTTTATAATTTTCAGCACACAAGTCTTGTATATGTTTTATTATATTTGCCTACAAACTTCATTTTTGAGCAATTGTAAATGATTTTGCATTTTAAATTTCAATGCCTGTATGTTCATTGTAAGTATATAGAAATGCAATTGTTTTTTTGTATGTTTATTTTGTATCCCGTGACCTTGCTGAATTCATTTATTAGTTCTAAGAGTGTTTTTTTCTTAGATTCATTTGAATTTACTATGTAGATAATGATGTCATCCTCATTTAGTAACGATTTTATTTCTTACTTTCTGAACTGTATGCATTTTATTTCCTGTTCTTGCCTTATTGCACTGGCTAGAGCTTCAAGCACTATATTGAATAAGAGTGGTAAGAGTGGACATCCTTGCTTTGTCTCCAATTTTAGGGGGAAATCATTCAATCTTTTACCGTTACTTATAATGTTAGCCATAGGTTTGTTGTTATTGTTGTTGTTGTAGATGCTTCTTATCAAGTTGAAGAAGTTCCCCTCTATTTTTATATTTCTGAGAGGGTTTTTTTCATGAATGGGTGTTGAATGTTGTTAAACGTTTCTTCTGCATTACTTGATATGACCATGTGAGTTTTCTTATAGTCGTTTAATATGGTGGATTTCATTAACTTTCAAATATTGAATGAGACTTGCATGCCTGGGGTAAATCCCACTTAATTGTTGTGCACCTTTCTTTTAGATATTGTTGAATTCTATTTCTTAATATTTTGTTAAGGATTTTTGCACCTGTATTCATGAGAGATATTGGTCTGTAGTTTCCTTTTTTTTGGTATTGTCTGGTTTGGGTATCAAGGCAATATAGCTTCATGATATGAATTGAGAAGTATTCTCTCCCCTTATATTTACTGTAAAAGATTGCATAGATTTTATGTTAATTTTTCCTTAAATATTTGGAGGGATTCTCCAATGAGACCATCTGGGTCTGGAGATGGAGGGGGAGAGTTTAAATTAGTAATTTAATTTCCTTAATAGTATAGGACATTTCAAATCTAATTCAATGCTACCATCAGAGTAAATTCACCAACATGTTCAGATGGCTAGAATCAGCAAAAAATTACAAGCCATACTAGGAAACAGGAAGAGATGGCCCTGACAAAAGAAAAAAACAAATATCCTGATGAGATAGAGGATTTAAGACAACTAATCAGTGATAATCATACAAATCTCCTAAGTCAGTTCAAAGAATTGAAGGAAAATATGACTAAAGAGATAAAGGATATTAAGAAGACACTGGATGACATAAAGAACAATTTGAAAGCCTGCAAAGAAAACTAACAGAGCTTATGGGATTGAAAGACACAATGGACAAGATTAAAAACACATTAGAGACACATAAGAGGAGATCTGAATTGCTCTAAGACAGAATTAATGATATCAGGAACAGAACATCTGAACTGGAATAGACAAGAGAACAGAAAGAGAAAAGAATGGAAAACATGGAACAGGGTCTAAGGGCAATGGCTGACAATGTGAAATGCACAAAGATACACATTATCAGTGTCCCAGAAGGAGAAGAGAGTGGAAAAGGGACAGAAAGAATATTTGAGGAAATAATGACCAAAAACTTCCCAATCCTTATTGAAGGCATAAATAGCAATATCCAAGAAGGACAATGCACCCCAAACAGAATAAATCCAAATACACCTACTCCAAGACACCTAGTATTCAGAATGAAAAATATCAGAGTTAAAGAGAGGATTCTGAAAGCAGCAAGAGAAAAGCAATGCATCACATAGAAGGGAACCTCGATAAGATTAAGTGCTGACCTCTCATCAGAAACCATGGAGGCAAGAAGAAAGTGGTATGATGTATTTAAGGTACTGAAAGAGAAAAAGTGCCAGCCAAGAATTCTTTATCCAGCAAAACTGTCTTTCAAAAATGAGGGTGAGTTTAAATTGTTCACAGACAAACAAATACTGAGAGAGTATGTTACCAAAAGACCAGAATTATGAGATATTAAAGGGAGTGCTGCAACCTTAAAGGAAAAAACAAGGGTGAGAGACTTGAAGAAGAGTATAGAAATGAAGATTATTAGGAAGGGTAAATTAAAGGGTAAAAAGACAATACTAAGATATGACACTGGAAAGCCAAAGGATAAAATGGACAGAGTAAGTAATGCCTTTACAGTAATAACATTGAATGTTAATGGATTGAACTCCCCTATCAAAAGACATAGACTGACAGAATGGATAAAACATATGAGCCATCCATATGCTGTCTAAAAGAGACTCACCTCAGATATAAGGACATAACAAGGTTGAAAGTGAAAGGGTGGAAAAAGATATTCCACACAAATAGTAACCAAAAAAGAACTGGCATGGTGATACTAATATCAGATAAAATAGATTTTAAATGCAAAACTGTTATAAGGGACAAAGATGGTCATTACATATTAATAAAAGGGACAATTCACCAAGAAGAAATAACTATAGTAAATATTTATGCACCTAACTTTGGTGCCCCAAGATACATGAGGCACACAATAGCAAAACTGAAGGGAGAAGTAGACATCTCTACAATAATAGTTGGAAACTTCAATACATAACTCTCACTTTGGATAGAACATCTGTACAGAGGATAAATAAGGAAACAGAGTGCTTGAATAATATGATAAATGAACTAGTCTTAATAGACATTTATAGAGCATTACACCCCATAACCGCAGGATATACATTCTTTTACAAGTGCTCATGGATCCTTCTCCAGGAGAGACCATATATTGGGTAACAAGACAGGTCTCAGTAAATTTTAAAAGATTGAAATGATATAACACACTTTCTCTGATCACAATGGAATGAAGCTGGAAATCAATAATGAGTGGAAGAGGGGAAATTTCATAAATTTATGGAGAATAAACAACACACTTAAATAGTGGGTCAAAGAAGAAATTGCAAGAGAATTCAGTAAATATCTTGAGAGAAATGAAAATGAAAACTTAACATATCAAAACCCATTGGACATCTAAAGGGCGGTGCTAAGAAGGAAATTTATAGCCCTCAATGCTTACATTAAATGCTTACATTAAAAAGAAGAAACTTCTCAAACTGAAGATCTAACTGCACACATGGAGGAACTAGGAAAAGAACAGCAAATTAATCTCAAACCAAGCTGAAGGAAAGAAACAGTAAATATCAGAGCACAAATAAATGAAATTGAGAAAAAAAAACAATAGAGAGAATCAACAAAGCCAAAAGTTGTTTCTTTGAGAAGATCAGCAAAATTGAAAAACCCTTAGCTAGACTGACAAAGAAAAAAAGAAAGGAGACTCAAATAAATAAAATCAGAAACGAGAGGGCGAACATTACCACTGACCCACAGAAATAAGAGAAATCATAAGAGGATACTATGAACAGCTGTATGCCCAAAAAACCAGACAATGTGAGGAGATGGTCAAATTCCTAGAAACACAAACCACCCTCACTGACCCGAGAAGAAATATAAGACCTCAACAAACCAATCACAAGTAAAGAGATTGAAACAGTTATCAAACAGCTCCCCAAAATGAAAAGCCCAGGACCAGATGATTTCACAGTTGAGTTCTACCAAGCATTCAGAGACAATCTAATACCAATCTTGCTCAAGCTCTTCCAAAAAATTGAACAGGAAAGAATGCTACCAAACTCATTCTATGAAGCCAACATCACCCTAATACCAAAACCAGATAAAGATACTACAAAAGAAGAAAGTTACAGACCAATATCTTTAATGAATATGGATGCAAAAATCCTAACAAAATACTGCAATCTGAATCCAAAGCACATTAAAAGAATTATACACCAAGATCAAGTGGGCTTTATTCCAGGTATGCAAGGGTGGTTTAACACAAGAAAATCCATTAGTGTAATAAACCACATTAATAAATTGAAGAAAAATCACATGATCCTCTCTATTGATGCAGAAAACACCTTTGACAAAATATAGCATCGTGGGCGCCGGTGTTTAAGCATGGGCCTGGGCCATTTAAACAACCTTCCTTCCGTCCGCATCCGCTGGTCTGTCCCGACCCCAGACCTGGCCCACTCCGGCTGTGTCCCTACCAGCGACTCCGTTGGGCACGTGGACGGCACCTGGCGCAGCTCAAGCCCCGGATTGCCAGCTCCTGCAGTGCTGACGAGAGGGAGCTTCCGGGCTCCTGGCCCCCATGGGGGAGCGGAGGCTCAATGCGGTTCAAGAATCCCCCTCTCAGTTGGAGGTGGAGTGTACATCACCATCCCAGACTTCTCAGGATTGGGGGAAGAGCTGTGGACTAGAGTGGACTTACTGGTATTCTACTATAGACATATTGTGATTCAAGCAATGGAAGAAATTACAACATTGATGTGGAGCCAGTGGCCACTGGATGCTTTCAGGCCAGGGAGAGGGAAAAGCAGTTGTAATATGGGGGCTTTTTTGGGACTTGGGAATTGTCCTGAGTGACATTGCAATGATAGATATAAGCCACTTTATATCATCATGTAACATGCAGAACTGTGTGGGAGAGAGTGTGATCTACAATGTGAACTATGGTCCATGCTTAATGGCAAAGACCCAGGATGCTTTTATCAACCGCAATTAATGTGCCACACTAAAGAAGGGAGTGTGGGGTGTACGAGAATCCCTATATTTTTTGTGTAACATTTATGTAATCTAAGTATCTTTTTTAAAAAATTAAAAAAAAAAAAAAAAAAAAGAATCCATTCCAGCAGTTCATGAACCATTGGGCCCCAGCCAATGGCCATTACAAACCAATTTGCTATGAACATGCTGCTGTTACAAACATGCATCCCTCATTGTTCTGGCCATTGTGGGCAGTGCCTTCCTCCATCTGCTGTCTCATGACTGCTGGGAAAAGATAATAGCATGGATTTATGGAATGGGCCTCTGTGCCCTGTTCATAGTATCCACCGTATTTCACATTGCCTCATTGAAAAAGAGTCACTTAAGGGCAGTGGAGCATTGTTTTCGTATGTGTGATAGAATGGTTGTCTATTTCTTCATTGTTGCTTCTTATGCTCCGTATTAGTCAGCCAAAGGGGTGCTGATGCAAAATACCAGAAACCAGTTGGTTTTTATAAAAGGTATTTATTTTGGGGTAGAAGCTTACAGTTACCAGGCCATAACGCATAAGTTTCTTCTTTTACCAAAGTCTGTTGCCACGTTAGAGCAAGACAGCTGCTGACATTTGCCAGGGTTCAGGCTTCTTGGGTTCCTCTCTTCCTGGGGCTCCATTTCTCTCTGGGCTTAGCTCCTCTGTTTCCTCCACAAAGTCAGCTGTAGACTATGAGGCTCTCTAGGCTCTGCCTCTCTCCACAAGGCTAGCTGTAGACTATCAGGTGAATGGCTCGTCTCTTTTCCCGGGGCCTTCTCTCCTTCCTCATCAGAACCCTAACATCAAAACTGCTCCAACTCTGTCCTTTGCCATGCCTTTTATATTTGATTCCCCACCCACCAAGGGGTGGGGGCTCAATGCCCTGCTGACGTGGCCCATTCAACGCCCTAACCATAACTTAATCATGCCCAGATTAACAGACCAGTTTACAAGCATAATCCAATATCTATTTTTGGAATTCATAACTATATCATATACGCCAAACTGCTACATGCTCCATAGTTAAATCTCCGTGAACTTGGACCCCTGGCATCTCATATGCTTTGGTTTATCTGGCTTATGGCAGCAGGAGGAACCATTTACGTATTTCTCTACCATGAAAAGTATAAGGTGGTTGAGCTCTTTTTCTATCTCACAATGGGATTTTCTCCAGCCTTGGTGGTGACATCAATGAATAACACTGATGGACTTCATGAACTTGCCTGTGGGGGCTTAATTTATTGTTTGGGAGTTGTGTTCTTCAAGAGTGACGGCATGGGAAGCGGCTGTGGCTCAATCAGTAGGGCTCCCGTTTACCATATGGGAGGCCCCGGGTTCGGTTCC
>JAKSZT010053887.1:70138025-70295447 GCA_026826555.1 Tolypeutes matacus | reverse complement strand
AAAAAAAAAAAAAAAAAAAAAAAAAAAAGAGTGACGGCATTATTCCATTCACTCATGCCATCTGGCACCTCTTTGTGGCCATGACAGCTGCAAGTGCATTACTACGCCATTTGGAAATATCTTTACTGAAGTCCTACAGGCTTTTTGTGACATTTATGATCAATCTGCACTAGGTCTCCAAACCAGTATTATTTCAATTATGGCACTTGGAAGTAGGGTAGAACTGAAAATTGCAGAGAAAAAAACAGACAACTGCACTTTCTTTTATCTTTTGAATATAATTACTGCGAAAATATAAAAGCTGTGCTCTGGAATTTTCCCCCCTCACAGCAAATACATGAGATAGTGAACTAATTCTAATTATTCAGTCCATTCCACTATCATGAAGGACTCTGGACAGACTTGGCCAATCGATGTTTGCATACCAGAATTTTGTATTTTCAGTTTACAGATTTACTACATGATTTTTCTAAATTCTAGATCAGGTTGTAAAAGTCAGTGCAATAACAAAGCTTCCGTTTTAAGAAGAAAAATTCTATCACTTTCCCATTAACTGTGTAAAGAATCATGGACAGATCTTACACTACTTTTTACCATGTTTCATCTTGGCATAACATGATTATTTTTTAACTAGAAACTTTAGATTTTTGTTAATTAAAAAAAAAATTTCCATTGAAGCACAGCTCTCCATTTCTTCATTCATGTGATTTTTTTGCAGCAAGCAGTCACCATTCCAGAATAATATACCTCTACTGATAGTTTTATTAAGTGTGGAGAAATTGCCAATTTTTAAAAACTGAAGTTTTCCAAACTTTTCTGCCAACCTCTGATTCCGAATCCAGTGCTGCTTTGGGCCAATACTTGATCTAGTAGGGTTTTTTTTCCCTTCGCCTCCCCCCCCCCGCCCCCACTTGCTGTCTGTGCCCATTCACTGGGTGATCTTCTGTGTCTGTTTCTTTCTTTTTTTTTTTTTTTTTTTGCCTTTTCTTCTCATTTTTCTCCTCCATGCTTCACCGGGATTCAATCCTAGGGACCTCCGATGTGGGAGAGAGGCACTCTGTCACTTGTACCACCTCAGTTCCTGGTTTCGGGCCCGTCTCGCTTTGACTCTCCCCTGCGTCTCTCTTTTTGTTGTGTCATCATCTTAATGCGTGGTGTGCAGGGCCGGCTCGCCTGCATGCCTTTTTTAACCAGGAGGCCCTGGGGATCGAACCCAGGTCCTCCCATATGGTAGACAGAAGCCCAATCACTTGAGCCACATCCAATTCCCGATCTAGTAGGCTTTGCCAGTGATGGAAAAGCATTTTGATAGTACTACCTTTTTCAAAATATCCAACTTTTTCTCTATGCCTTTGCCATGTTTTCTTCGGGGTCTCTTTCAACACTGGATGAGTGTTCACATTTGTGTTGTGATAGTATTGCTGGGTTGGCCATCTGCTGAGAACTGAAGAGCATTATGAATTGCAGGAAAGAGTTGTATTTCCTGTTTTGTGCCCAATGGTTAAGCAATTGTCACTTAGCTTTACATGATCAGTTTGAATGGTCATTTTAAATTGTGGAAATAAATGCATAAATTCACTTTCCTACCTTTCCTCTGCATCCTCCGACATATATATATGGTTTTCATAGAAAAGTACTTAAAGTGTTGTTTGACAGAAACTCATGTGTCTGTAGTCCCTGGGTTATATTCTGGCCCATGAGTGGTACTTAATTTGTTGTTTTGGTTTTTTCTGTGTCTTATATTAAGATTAACATATCCGTTGCTTTGTTTGATTAAACTTTCCCATTGGTCTTTCACTATATTAAACAACTTTGCCTTTAGATCAGATGCCAGATGTTGCTCATTTCTTAGTTATCTGCTTGATCAGTGGATTTGTCTATTAATTTGATGACATTTAGGTTTGCTAATTGAATTTTTGTAATATGTGGCTTTAAAAGAGGGCTTGTTTTGTGTATATATACTTAGAACTCTCTGATTTTGGTGAATTATATGGGAATGAAACGCAGAACTGGTATTTACTGGTGAACTCTTAAGTCGGTGAGGTACTCAGTGATAGCACCAACTGCACCATCCCTGTATGCATGAGTCTTAACATCTGGATGCCTATTGTTTCACTGTATGTTTTATTTTTGATGTATTAACTTTCTGTGGATCATTTAGAGTTTATCTCACATCTTATGCAAAAATTAACTCAAAATGGGCCAAGGACCTAAATATAAAAGTCAGGACCATAAAACCCCTAGAAGAATATGTAGGAAAACATCTTCAATATCTTGTGGAAGGCAGAAGTTTCTTAAACCTTACACCCGAAGCACAAACAACAAAAGAAAAAATAGATAAGTTGGATCATCTCAAAATTAAATACTTGTGCACTTCAAAGGACTTTGTCAAACAAATGTTGAAAAGGCAGCCAGCTCAATGGGAGAAAATATTTGGAAATCACGTATCCGATAATGGTTTAATATCCATGATATGTAAAGAGATTCTACAACTCAACAATAAAAAGACAAACGACCTGATTAAAAAATGGGCAAAACAGTTGAATAGACAATTGTCCAAAGAAGAAATTCAAATGGTGAAAAAACACATGAAAAAATGTTCAACATCACTAGTGATTAGGGAAATGCAAATTAAGGCGACAATGAGATATAATTTCACACTTATTAGAATGCCCACTATTAAAAAGTCAGAAAACTAGGAGCGTTAGAGAGGATGTGGAGAGATGGGAATGGCTTATTCAGTGTTGGTGGAAATGTAGAATGGTACAGCCACTGTGGAGGAGTGTTTGGCAGTTCCTAAAGAAGTTGAATATAGACTGGCCATGTGACCCAGCAATACCACTACTGGGTATATACCTAGAAGAACTGACAGCAGTTACCCAAACAGACATCTGCACAATGATTTTCATCACGGTGTTATTCACGATTGTCAAAAGATGGAAACAATCCTGGTGTCCATCAACTGATGAATGGATAAACAAATTGTGGTGCATACACAAGATGGAATATTAGGCAGCATAAGAAGAAATGAAGTTGTGAAGCATATGACAAAATGGATGAACCTGGAGGACATTATGTTGAGTGAACTAAGCTAGACACAAAAGGACAAACACTATGATTGAGCTATTATGAACCAAATATATTGTGTAAACTCATGCAGATAATAACTAGAATATAGGTCATCAGAAAATAGAATGAGGGTAGAGAATGGAAAGCTGAGGGTTAGCCTGCAGAACTGGTAAAAAGATTGTAAATCTTTGGAAATGAATAGAAAAGGTGAAAGCACATCACAGTGTTTGTAACTAGCAGAGCTATTATATGGGTATGACATTGGTTAAAGGAAAGTCTAAGGACATGTATATTACTAGAACAAAAGCTATAAACTATAAAACAGGACTGTATAACATAGTGAAACTTCATATGAAATAAGAATATGGGTAATATTGCATATATAAGACTGTTTAAACAAAATATAGATACAAGTAAACTAGAGAGACAGAAACAGAGCAGCTGCTATGTACGGCAGGAGAAGCACAGAGAGATTGAGAGATGATGAGTTTTTTGTTTGTTTTATTGGTTTTCTCATTATTATTTTTGGAATAATGAAAATGCTCTAATAATGATTGACGCGATCAATGCCCGACTATGTGATTATATCAAATACCATTGATTATACACTTTGGATGGATTTATGCTTTATTAATATGTATCAATAAAATTGATTTATTAAAAAACAAAACAAAAAACTGGTACAAACGGCATACACTACCAATTAAACCCCTTCACATGGAAATTCATTTTAACATTCACAGTTCAAAACAGGGGACACTGTTCTGAGTTGACATAACCTGACCCACATTTCTGGACACTCAATTTTAGGTTTCCATACACCTTATTTCATTAAGGTTTGTTAGTACTTAAGCTGCTGGATGTGGTTTCCTCACATACAGACAACTTTCTTGAGACAGAATTATTCTTTTTAAAATATCACAGAATGAAATAAATAATATGGTTTGACTGCCTCATTCCTTATTACAACTCGAGACTTAGCCTTCATCTAAATTGTGTGTTTTCAGTCTCTTTTTATAAAAAACAGTAGTTTGTCATGTAATGCACTCTGGAGTCTTGAGTATGCTATGCAATTTTAAAAAAGTCTACAGTAAAGCTAAAAATATCCACATAAAAATAGGCAAATAAAATGTCACACCCCCTTCTGAAGTTATTCCAGTAGAGATGTAAACAAAACTGGACTTATAACCCATTAAAACAAAAACACAAACAAAAACACCTACATTTGTAATTTAGGAGGAAGTTTTCAGAATTTTTTTTTGCATAACAACTCTTTAGTAACTAGTGCCTAGAAGGAATTATCCTTGGTTTATATTGTGCTTGACCATCATAAATGTATGAAAAAGTTGCACATTTTTGCTAATATTTGGCCTTGATTATTATAAACTTTTATGCAACTTCTAAGGAGAGACTGTTTGAAATTTCCAGCCTTCAGACACTTGCGATATTTTTACATACTGCAGGAGACCCTGTCAGTTCTTGAATGGCTTCAGTGGTGATGGATGTGGCACTCTATTCATTTGGGAGAATAATTGGGAGGCCAGGGTTCAATTAACTGAAAAGTATTCTAAAATAAATTAGTTATACACCCAGGCATTTTAGAAAGTACCTTTTTCCCTGACATATACATTTGCTTATTTATACCCTCAGTATATCCTTATGTCCCCTGAAACTCAACTTCAGATAAAATGAAATGCCCACACAGTTAAACTAAATGTATTTCTAAACAATAATTTGGGAGGCAAATTCTCCCCACCACCTCCAGGCTGGCTGGTCATTATTAGTTCAGTTTTGGTATCTGCTCCACTTTTGCTATAGGAATGAAATGAGAAAACAGAGCAATCACCATCTTTGAGGTCATCTGAGAGGAAGAAGTTCAGAGGATTTCAGTACAAATTAGACACTGACATGGTAGCAGTTGCTGAAAAGAAGGATCAGAGCAAAAACTTCACTTTCATATTCCCCGATTCTTTGTCCTTCAGGACCCAGTGTATACAAAGTTTTATTGTTCAAAGTCATTTTGGTGCATCGAAGTTTATTTCTGCATTTTTCTCTATATTATCTTTTAAGATATATATGAAATTCATCTTTATAAAATGTTTCCAGATATACTACTATCATAGTAGTTCTTGCCTTGTCACTAACTTAAAAAAATTAGATATTCATTCAGTGATAACATCTTTTTAAAACTGTAGTAAAATATTATAAATGCAATCTCTACCATTTTGGAATTTGCAATAATGGGGAAATTGCTCAAGTATTATTATTGTAATTTCATTATTTTATTTTTTCTGTTTCATATATTGGTATTTAATGTAAGATTTTATTTGTATTTTTAAAAGACTTGTTGAAGCATAGTATGCATGAAGAAATATACAGATTATAAATTATAGAATTAACATAGGTATGAAGTTCACAAAATGAACACTCAAAAATTTTTTCTTAAATAATTTATACTGTAAATTAATAGTGAAGTAGGACTGCAAGTGTGCTGTTTCAAATTCTATACTTTAGATGTGTCAAATGCAAACCATTCTTTGCTACTTAACTCAATTGCTGTTAAGGATCTTCTCTTCACCTAAGAACAACAATACCTACATTCATAATAGCTTTTGCAGTTTAATAAGCACTGCTACATACCTTACCTCAATTCTCACAACAGCTTTATGAGGTAGGGATTATCCAGTTTTAGAAAGGAGGAAACTGAGGCTCACAAGGTAAAGCAACTAGCTCCTTAGGTCTGAGTTTTTAATAGAGCAAATCTTGAACTTGAAACAAGGTCTTTAGTGCCCAGGCTTCGTATCATTTCTATAGATACACTACATGCCGTGAGGTTCTGCCCAGATGCCCCTTGAGGAATGAAGGATTTATTCCCCAGATGGAGGAAGAGCTGTTGGGAAAAGGCCTCAGTTTCAACTTGCTTCTGAGATGGCCTTGACTAAAGAGAGAAACCTCACCCAAAGTGATTGCTCCTTTCTTAGACAGTCACATCCAAAACTTTATCAATGACAAAGGCCCAACTACCTCGGGAAAACTCTGAATGGTCATCTTAGCTTCAGCACTCCCTGCAAGGTTGGCTGATGTCTCTCTTAGACTACACTGCAAAATACAACTTCTCCCTCTGCCAACTGTACTTCCTTTCCTTCCCATCCACAGGTGTTGATACTCCCTAAAAACTCCTCTGCACTAAGTGCCAACAAATTACACCGTGATTTTACAAATCTGGTATCACATTCAATAGTGTGAAAAAAAAATCACACTGCATTTGAAAGTTTGCGTAGAATGCCACTGATCAACAGATATTATTTGAGCATGTACTATTTGCTAGATATTGAAGATATTTAAAATTAATAAAAGTCTAAAACACCCAGTCTACCTCCAAGAAAATTATTGTAATCTAAAACAAGAGATTTAAAAAATCAATATTTATATTGACCTTAATTGGTTGAGAAAAGGGTTTTACAGATTCTGATTTAAATATTTTTGATAAGTGTATGGATGATGAATCTGCAAAATGAAAACTAACTTGCTAAGAGGCCATGGTAGTCCTTTCAGGAATTCCATTTCAATATCAAGTTCAAACATGCAGAATCTAGGTTTGTAAAAACATGCTGAAACTTAGATTTGAATAAGGACAAATATCCTGAATGAAAGGACATGAGAGAGGAGAATCCATTATTTCAAGGTGAGGTTTGAGGATTAAATAAAAAAATGCAAAATGAGTTTGTCACTGGCGTAATTTGCCAATATTATCCTACTCTTAGACAAATCCTAGCCAGCTCATTCTAAGACATGGCACAGAGTTTACACTAAGCACTTATTCCGACATCTGGAGATCTCAGTACCAGTGGGAGACAGGGAGGGGGAGATATAGGTACTTTCCGACATGTGAGTATTTCATTTATCAAAAGCCTGTGAATAGGAGTAGCCTGAGACGTACAAGGGCCAGGCAGTATGGTACAATGGTGAGAGCATTGATAAAGAGGTAGATAAGATGTAGTTCAAGTCTTGGTCCTGCCATTTACGAGCTATATCACTTTGAGCAGTTTACTAATCTTTTGGAATATCAGCCTCATCTGTAAAATGTAAGTTCCATCAAGTCAGAAACCAGGCCTGTGTTGTTCACTATCGTATGTCCAGGACCTAACAAAACTGGCACTGTGGCATTTAGTGCAAATCAAGTAATTGCTGAAAAATGTGTTGAGAAAGAAATAAGGGCAGTCCCTGGCATTAGGAACCTTGCTGGGCTCCCACAGCTAGGCATGTTACTCTCCTATGAGACCTAAATAACCTCACAGAACACTGACCTCAGACAAGGTTATTCTGAGACCCTAATAAAATGAGACAAAGCAAGAGCACTTCATAATTTTGCCTAAGCACAGACAAAAACAAAGCCACTGTGTCATCATCAAAACACTGAATACTCCTTCCCTCAGCCAAAATGAGTGACTGCTAGTTTATCAACTGCAGCTTTATTCTCCTGCTAAACTCGCGACCACCCTACAGTTTAGATTTATTGAGATATCCAATCACAGAATAGCCCCTGCTTTCTGAGGGCATCCAATCTAGAGGAAACCCCTGCTTCCTTAGACCCTCCCCAAATGACTCAACAAATGCCCAAATCCAATAGATTTCTTTTAACACTTTCTTATATCATGATATCCCATGAGTCCCCATGGCGTGTGTTCTCCCTCACTGCAGTGAGTAATAAACTCAACCTGTTTATGCCAGTATCCCTGGTGTTTGGCTGAAGGGCATTGACTGTGTGAATGGAAAAGACTGGGAAAACAATACTATCTCTTCAGAGTTGTGGTGCGGGTAGTAAATGGATAATTAATTTACCCATATAGTTTGAAGGTCTGTTTTGTGCCAGGCACTGTGCTAGGGGCAGGGAATACTGAGAAGAACAAATCCAGGGGTTTGAACCTGTGGAGCACGCAGAGTAGAAAATTTATGATCCAATTCAAGGTTGGAAGCACTATTATAGAGGCATAATCTATGTGCAAATTATATATCTAATAGGCAGATCTTCCTATGAGGATGTTATAGGACCATAGAGGATCATCTAACTTAGGGAAGGAGGGAACAGAAAAGCTGACAGAAAAATCCCTGCCCCCCACCCCACCCCCACATTGAAGTCCCTGAAACCTGTGAATACGTTACCATACTTGGCAAGTCCATACTTGGACTTTGTAGATGCAATTAATTTTAAGGATCTTGGTATGGGAAGATTATCTGGGATTATCTAGTTGGGTCTGATGTAATTACAAGGGTCCTTATAAGAGGGAGGTGGGAGAGTTAGAGAAGGAGATATGATGACAAAATGATGTGGGGTGACAAGCTAAGAAATGCTGGTAACATTTAGAAGCTAGAAAAGGCAAGGAAATGGATTTTCTCTTAGAGCTTCTGGAAGGAACGCACCCCTGCCTACCCATTTTATACTGCTCACCTCCAGAACTAAATTTGTGGTAATTTGTTACAGAAGCAATAGATTAAGACTGAGCTTGAGTTTAGTCTTTAAATCAGAATGTCCCAGGCATAAACAAAGGGAGACTAATTCCCACAAGGACCTGTCAGCTGGACTATGTGGCTATGTGTTTGAGAATGTGACAGGGTATCTTGAAGTCAATCCTGAACGTCTTCTTTATATGCAAAGATGTTGGAAATAATCCTGAAGGTGATTAGAAACCATTGAAGGATTAAAAGCAGCAGAGTATGACAAAACCAGATTTACATTTTAGAAGGGTGGAGACTAGAAGTAGGGAGAATAGATGGGAGATTACTGATGTAGTGTGGACAAAAAATGATGAGAGGCTTTCTTTGATTATCCTCTATAAAATAACCTTGCTTATTCCTTGAAATTCGGGGTGAGAAGACCTTGATAAAAGGTGACTATGCTCTTCACATATTGGAAATGTTGTTGTGAAAAAGCATGTCATGAGAAGGTATGGTCTGGGTGGCTCTAAAACAGGGGCTCTTAACCAGGAGTCCACATGGATAGATTTCAGGGGGCCCATGAGCTTGAATTGAAAAAAATCAACTTATTATCTTTATTTTCTCTGACCTTCGATGTTGACTCTCATATAACTAACTGCTGCTACATTCTGAGAAGAGGGCCGTGGTTTTCACCTGACTGGCAAAGGGGTCCATGGAGCAAAAAGGTTAAGAACCCCTGCTCTAAAATTAAGGGATAAAGTCATATGGAAATATTGTGAGCACTATGAGGAAGCACATCCTAATAAGTAGAGCTGTTTATAAATAAGCCTTTTCCACAAATAATTATGCCTTATATTTCATTATTTCATCTATTCAATAAATATTCATTTAATCACTTAGGATGTGCCAGGCATTGGACATATGATGTGAACAAAATAAAGACACTACCCTCAAAGTAGTTTACCCTAATTTCTTTGTGTAATGTTGTATTGTTTACGGATAATTTTTATGTAATCATTTAACCAAGAACCAAGCTCCCTGTAGGGAATATCTGAAAGGTTATTTATACATGGGTAAGGTTGGCTTGGAATAAGCTCTGGCCTAGGAAAATCAGGATAACCCTCTTAAATGGGTTAAGTGTGCAGAAGTCTCAGGTACCTAGAGGTAAGGGAACGCCCAGGACTTCTCTTTGTCCTCTCCTCCCCGCGGCCAGGACCCAGCTACTGGGCCCACCCTTTTCTCCGCCTCACTTGTCTCTTAAAACACGCTTCCTTCCGGCCGCGAGATTTAGGGTCCTTTTCTCGCGAGATCTACACCGTAGCGGGGTGAGTGGTGGTAGCCGCTGAAGTGGCTGTGGGGTTGGTTCTGTTTGAGGGTTTCCGACAAGTCTGGATCCTATTTGGAAGTGCTGCGTAGGTTCCAGGTATCGCGACCGAGGCTGCCGGCGCACCAGGTCCCTGAGGAGAAGGTGGGGGCGGGCTCACCCGACCGGAACCGGACTCGGGTCGACCGGGGTCCGCGTGCGCGCCGCGTGTGCACTGGAAGCCGGGAGCCCGCAAAGGGTAGCCCCTGCGGGGTTCGGGGTCTGAGTGAGTGACCCGCGGGCTCAGTGACGGCCCTCGGGGACTCCTGCTGCGACGGGGCAGAGGCGCGGCCGCCGGGCGCTTGGAGGGGCCCGGCGGCCCGGGGAGGGCGTCCCTGGGTGGGCGTCCCGGGGCGGCCCTGGTCCTCTCTCCTCCGCGCTGGATCCGCCCGCTTTGGCGCCCTGGCGAGGCCTGAGGTCTGCAGCCGAGCTTGGTGACCTTCGGGGAAAGCGGATGGGATACTCCAGAAATCACTTGGCCCTGATCCTAAGGAAGTTACTTCTTCCAAAGTTACCAAATGGAGTGGGTTTTTTTCTTTCCGCTTTACGAGGCTCTTATGCCTTATTTAGAGAGGCAGAAGAAAGACATGAAGAGGTGACTGGATGAATGATTTAAATACCGCTTATTCTCGTGTTTTTTTTTTTTTTTTTTTTTTTAAGTTAATATATACAGAACAATGGAGTATATGACAGAATCCACCGACCGCAGCCCTGGACACATGTGAGTTATGTCCCTTCTTCCCCATCCCCTTTACCTTTAAAGATATTAAAAGTTTATGAAATTTACTCTAACTGGGGGGGAAGCTTTTTTGGAGGGTATTCTTTTCTCATAAATGGGAAAAATTCAAAGTCGTCTTAATTCTTCAGAAAATCCAATTCATTTTTAGTTACAAAGGTGGTTGTAGTAAATATATGCTTTAAGATGGCCCAAATACTCACTATATAGAGCTCTTTCTAGATAGGCATGGTCCAGAAAGGTAGTCTTTAGCCACATGTGACAATTTAAATTTAAATTAATTAAAATGGAATAAAATGAAATATTCAGCTCTTCCATCATACTAGCTGCATTTCAAGTGCTCAATAATCATTCCATATTGGACATCAAAGATTATAGAACTTTTGAACAATGATGTTTTACATCAGTGCTTTTTAAAACTTTTTCTGTCCCAGTACACCTAGGGTTCTGACACTCCCATCAGTTATAATAAATCACTAGACATTGTTACCCTTACCCTGTTAAAAAAATTTTTGCTCTGGGTACATGTTTACATTTTGTTAGTCCCTGTGCTATACTGATACCTTTTTTTTTTTTTTTTTTAAATTGCTTTTTGGGTATATTGCTATCTAATGATTATTACAGATGATTTAAATTTTCAGTTTCTGTTGGTGAAGTTCAGTGGTTTATCCTCAGCCACTGAAGAGATCAATAGGCCTTAATTCTTTTTAATTGTGTGATACATTACTCCTGATCTAAGCTATGAGGTGTTCTGTGGACCCTGAGTAAATGAACTAAGTTCCCATTGTATCACTCAGTTGTATTGCTCAGAACAACTGAGGCATCGAGATAGTTGCATTTTTAAAAGGTGATTATTTAAAGATCAGGTGATTTAATTAGAAAGAGACAATTGTGTCTTACATATTTTGACAGAGTTCTTTCAATTTTAAACGGGGATTTAAAAATTCCAGTTTTAAAAGGAATGAGGAATACTAGTGCTTCTCAAACTTTCCCAAAATTTGCTGTTGTGTCTACAGTTGTGAAATAAATATTTAAGTATTTGAAATTTAATATAAGCTTTGTATTCTCTATAATAGCTCTCCATTTGTTTTTATGTAACAAAACATTTGCTTTAGTAGAAAAGATTTTTTAGACCTGTGCTAGCCATTTAAATGTAATTTAGATTAATTGAAATGAAAAAAAAATTAAAACTTAGGTTCTTCAGTTGCACCAGCCACTTTTCAGGTGTTCAATAGCCACATGTGGCTGGTGGCTACTTTACTGGACAGCATAGAAACAGAATATTTCTGTCATATACATACAGTTCTGTTGAACAGTGCTAACTCTAGACCCTTAGGACATCAGCTATATTTTGACTATTTTTGACATTGTGGCCATTCTTGTGTTTTTTTTGTCCCAGTTTTCCAAGGTTCTTCATCTACTGTGTCTGTGAAGCTTGCTGTTTCTAAGTCAGTTTTTAAAAAGCAGGCATAGATATTATAGCCTTATGTTGGAGATATGTTATTTTGGTAATATTTTATTTATTAATGCATTTATGAAGTCTCATTTGGAAATTTTATGCTTCTTTTATTCAAGCTTGTGTTGTGAGTGTGGTGTTCTGATTAGTCCAAATCCTGCCAATATTTGTGTGGCTTGTTTGCGAAGTAAAGTAGACATCAGCCAAGGCATTCCGAAACAAGTCTCGATTTCATTCTGCAAACAATGTCAAAGGTACAGTGTGATACTATTTAATTCTAGAGTTGAGATGTATAGAGAGAAGAGCTGCCAGGATATGCCAAGATTACACTAAGATACATAGAATAAAGCACATGCAAATGAGATTTAATTTTTATTTCTGTTGGTTGTCACCAAAGATTTTAGAATTTGCAATTTTATTATTTATTTTTCTAGTTTGTCCTGATAATCTGGTAAAGATAGTGTAAAGGTATTTGACTCTGTTCTTTTCCTTTTAAAGGAGTTAATATATTTGATGTATATGGTTAAGATAGAGTTGATGTTCATAAGGGTAAGGGAGAAACATTGTGAAGAAAATATTCCTGTTACTACCATGAGTGTTTTTTTCTCTAGTGACTAGAAGCGATGTTTGATTTTTTTTAAATTAATTAATTTCTCCCCCCTCCCTCCCTTTAAAGATTTATTTACTCCCCCCCCCACCCCCTGTTGTCTGTTCTTTGACCATTCGCTGTGTGCTCTTCTGTGTCTGCTTGTCTTCTCTTTAGGCGGCACCGGGAACCAATCCTGGGACCTTCTGGAGTGGGAGAGCGGTGCTCATTCTCTTGCGCCACCTCAGCTCCCTAAGTCTGCTGCATGTATTATTGTCTCTCCTCTGTGTCTCTTCTGTTGTTGCATCGTCTTGGTGCGCCAGCACACCTGTGCTGGTGAGCACACCTGTGCTGGCGAGCACTCCACGTGGGCTAGCTTGCCTCGCAGGCCAGTTTGCCTTCACCAGGAGGCCCTGGGGATCAAACCCTGGACCTCCCACATGGTAGACAGGAGCCCAGTTGCTTGAAGCCACATCTGCTTCCCGATGTTTGGCTTTTAAAAAAACATTTTAAGTAATTTAGTAGTGTTTCAAAAATGTCTTTAGGGGGGCGGATGTGGCTCAAATGGTTGGGCGTCCGTCTGCCATATGGAGGGACCTGGGTTCGATCCCCGGGACCTCCTGGTAAAATAAAAATATATATATATATAGAAGGCGAATGAGCTGCCAGGCTCTGTGTGCCGGTGAGCTGCCAGGTCCTGGGAGCCATGCAGCAAGATGATGACGTAACAGGGGAGAGACAAGACGAGATGCTCCGAAAGCTCTGAAAGCCAGGAACTGAGGTGGCGCAGGTGGCAGAACACCTCTCTCCTATATCGGAGGTCTTCAGGATCAAATCCTGGTGAAGACTGGAGGAGAAGGATGAAAAGGGATGGCAGGAAACAGACACAGAATTGCCCAACGAATGGACACAAAACAGCAAATGGGGAAGGGGGGCGGGGGTTAAAATGGATAAAGTAAATAAATAAACCTTTAAAAAAAAAAGTCTTTAGAGGTACACATATAGTTAAAATGACTGTAGTTATGGAAAAGAAATTCAGTAAAACATAGTAGAATGGTCTGAAATAAAGACTTGATTTGAAGGCAGAAGACTTTTCTGAAAGTTTGTGTTTCATTTCCTCTTTCTTTTGTTGTTGGCATAAACATTGTATATTTAGTAGGCCATTGAATAATACAGAACTGCCCAATGCATGTAAAATTATTTGCTTGTGAATTTCCAAATTGATAGGACTCTAGTACTTTTTAGAGGGGAAGGGAAGTGTTCATGGACTCCTTTGAGAATTTGAAAACTATCTCCCCAGAAAAATACTTACGTTTATGTACACAAATACATGAAACTTGTTATACTCTATCAGATAGTTTACAGTTTTCTGCCTTGGTAAGTGTGAGGTTTAATCTTTTATAAATGTTTACTGTTCTTAAAAGCATGTTGGGATGAAAAAAGCACTGGACAAAGAATCAGGAGATTAATTTGTCTTGGATTCTTTCACAAAGTAGCTTTTGGAAACTTTGGGCCATTTCATTTCTTTGGACCTTAGTGTCCTCTTCAGAAAGAAGGGGTTTTACTAGATGATATGTGAAGCCAAACTCCAAAAGTGTTATGAGCACGGGGACCTGTGTAAGATTTTTTGACTGAACATTTTAAAGTGAATATCAGAACTTTCACTTATTTAACAAGAATGGCAAAAAAGTCATTCACACAACACATTTGGAAGTATTATGTATTTAACAAATATTGCGTACTCACTGTGTTCCAGGCATTGTACTAAGCCCTAACATAAGGGATTGAAATTTTAATTTAGTCAGGTTTTACCTGACTAAAGATTTTAAAACTTGAATTTTACAGTTTAAAATTTGAAAAGGGACTTAAAAGAAATGAACAGTCTTGAGCTATTGTTAAAACATAGTGCTGTGATGTACTGATTACCATTTTTATGAGAAATAAGCAGTTCTTAAGCATTTTAGAAGTATACAATAAACCTTTTTAAAGCCATTTTGAGATGATTCTTACCTGTTTTTCAGAGCATAGCTTTAGGGAACTTTTGGGCATTTTATTGTCCTTACTGGAATTCAAATAGGATTTTCCTATTTTAAAGAAAGCTACCAGTCTAATTCAAAGCTTTCTGGAGCTATTAAAATATATTTGAATTAAGTGCTTCAGCTCAACTTTGGATATTATTATTTATGGTTAATAAACATTGTTATATGTGCATGTTCAGGTGGACATTTCTGTTTTTCCAGAGAGATGTTAGATTTCAGTGTTACTTTCTTTTTCAGATATTTTCAGCCACCAGGAACTTGGATACAGTGTGCTTTAGAATCCAGGGAACTTCTTGCTTTGTGTTTGAAAAAAATCAAAAACCCTCTGAATAAGGTAGGTCAAAAGCTAAAGTTATTTTTGTAGGTTTGCTTTTGTTAAAACTCATTTTCAGAAAATCCATGTATGAGGAGGTTTCTTAAAAGTAATTATTAAATGTTATTGTTGGTAAGCACTGTACTACAGCTGTGGTTTTCATTTTTCTATTTATATATATTCTCTAAGGCAAATGAAAAACGAAAATATCCTTTTGATTTAAAAGATTTATTACTCATTTTTTTCATTCATTATTTATTGAAAACTTTATGTGTATTGATTTTTTCTGAAAAGATATAAAACCATTGCTAAACATAATTTAGAGATTATAACATTAGGGGTGTAGTTGCTTTTTATTTTGATTACTGTTCTGGAAAGAAATTTTTTTTACTATTACTTAAAGTCAGTGGAAATGTATCCAAAAACCAAATAGGGTTTGTTTGTGAGTCCAGTTCACTTCTTGACATACACATTTTCAGTGTTCTTTATATTAAACATTATTACTCACTTCTACCAGCAGGTATGTTTTTAATGAAATGGGCTTTTACAGTTTGAAGGCTGTTCAGATTGCCGCCTCTAAGCTCTGATAAATTTTCATGTAATAGTTCTTTAAAATTTCTCCCTTTATTTTCCTTCTTTTCTCCCTTGGAACTCTGTTAGTCACATGTTTGCATACCTTGTTTGAAACCTCCTTTCTTTCACCCCTCCTATTAAAAATAAAAATACAAAAAATAAAACCTTTGCCTTTTTTTTCTGTGTTCTTGGAGATTTCCTTGACTTTATTTTTCAATAACTCTTTTGTTTTTTTTGACAGTAGTAGTTTTTTTTTTTTTTTAAGTTCCAGTGTTGTATCTTTCATGTTCTTGATGTATTATGTCCTTGAGTTTTTCTGAAGATTTTGATGATTTTTAAAAATTTTTTGTTTATTTTTATTTCCTTCTGTTCCCTTATATACCTGTTTTTTGTTTCCTGTCCTCCCCACAGTCAGTAGTCAGTTTTTTTGGCATATCTTGGTCTTTCACTTTCATACTTAAGGCTTTTGTGAATTGTCTGGTGAGCCTTAAGAATTCATTAATTCATTCAGCAGATGTTTATTGAGTGCCAACTCTTTTCCAAACTCTCTTTTTAGGTTTTGAGACATGGCAGTGATAAGTGAGACAAAAATCTCTGAACAAAATAAGTATATTATATAGCAGTGGATAAATGAGACAAAAATCTCTGAACAAAACAAGTATATAGTATGTTGATACACTTATTTACTATATAGTATAATAAATAAGTATATTATATATATTATATAGTATATAAAAATAAGTATATTTTTCTGTTGAGAAAAATAAATCTGTGAAGGAAATAACTGTGCAGGGAAGCGTTGAAGTTTAAAATTGGATGGTTAAGAAAAGCCTCACTGATAAGATGACAGTTGAGTAAATGTTAAAGCTGGTAAGGGAGGGAGCTGTGCAGAAATTTGGAGGCAGAGCATTATGTGTAGAGGAAATATTGTAGAAGACAGAGGCAGGGAATATCCATCTGGTTAGAGTGGAGTGTGTGAGGGAAAAGTAGCTGGGATAAAGTTAGAGAAGTCCTGAAAGGTCAGAGTATGTAGGCACTTGTAAGAACTGGTTTTTACTGAGTGTATTGGGTATAGATGGTGTAGGGCAGAGTAGTGTGATATGACATAATTTACGTTTTATCAGGACCCCTTCCTCTACCTGTTGTATTACAATACATGAGAGAGGGCCAGCATTGGGGAGGATCTTAGGACTTGATTGGAATAATCATGATAAGAAATGATGGTTTTTGAATCAGCAGTGGATGGATTGTGAATCGATTTTGAAGGTAGTCAGTAGGATTTACCGGTGTTGCTGAATGTGTAAGAGATAGAAGAGTCACAATGACATAACAAGGTTTTTGTCCTGGGCAGCCAAAAGGAGGGAGTCACTGTTAGTGTGGTAGTAAAGGCTTCAGGAGGAGCAGGTTGGGGTGGGGGAGGGGGTGGGAAATCAGAGCTGTCCATTAGACTTCTAAGTAGTAAAGCGGAATAGGCAGTTGGATAAATAAGCAGGGGAGAAGTCTAAGCTGGAGGTAATGAATTGGGGATATAGATGATATTTAAAGCTTTACAACTGGATAAGATTACCTAGAGTGTTAGTTTAGATAGAGAAAGGAAGAAATATGAGGACTGAATCCTGGAGTCTTAATGATAAAGGCTGGAAAGATGAAGAACCCACAAAGGAGACTGAAAAGGAGCTGCTAGTGAGGTAGGAGTCAGATTATCTGAGTGTGGTATCCTGGAAGGCAAGAGAAGTATTTCAAGAAGGAAGGAGTAATTAGTTATGTCACTTTCAGCTGATGAGTCAGGTAAGCTGAGTTCTGTGTATTTAATAATTATGGAGCTCATTACTGACCTTGACAAGCAGATTATTTCTAGTGGTGGGAGTAAAAACCTGATTTGAATGGGAGGAAAGGAATTAGAGTCAGTAAGTATAGGGAGTTCTTTGGAGATTTGCTTCAAAGGGGAACAAAAAATTGAGTAGTGGCTGGAAGGGGAGGTGGGGAAGGGACATGATTTTTTTTTTTTTTTTTACCTGGAGGTCCCAGGGATCGAACCCGGGTCCCTCCATATGGGAGACGGACGCTCAACCAGTTGAGCCACAGCCGCCCCCGGGACATGATTTTTAAGACTGGAGATACAGCAGTATGCTTTTATACTATGTGGGAATGATACAGTCCAAAGGGAAAAATTTGTGAAGCTGCAGGGAGACAGAAGAATTGGCTGGCTGGATGTAGTGCAAAGAGATTAGATATAGCATTCTAGAGGAAGAATATATGTGTATCCATTCATTCATTCAACAAATATTCAGCATTTACTCTGCCAGGTACCATTTTCATGGAATCAAATGAAGATCTCTCCCCTCTACTAGGGTCTCCTAGGGGCTGCTGATCTTGATAGGAGCATGGACAGTTCATCTGTAGTAACAGGAGGGATAGTGTTGGTAAATGGAATCTTGTGGAAGTTCTCTTGATTGCTTTTTTTTTTTTTTTTTTTTAATTGAGGAAACAGAAGCATAGGCAGTGGCTATGAGGGAAGAGGTATTAGATGTTTGAGGAGAAGGTATGAAATAGTCCTAGTTGAGTAGGAGAGGGAATGCACTGGAACAATGTTGTAAGATTGCTGGGCAGCACATAAGACTAGTCAGTATGGTATACATTTTTCTAGTTCTGTCAGCTGTACAGGTAAGGCATAGAGCAGGCAGAGCACTGGTGTCTGGGACTAAAGAAAGATAAAGGGCCTGAGTCAACCAAGATGACTTAGTCATGTGACTAAAGTGAATTCAGAGAGGGCCCAAGGGAGTTAAAAGTGGGTGCATGAGAATGATTTTGAGATTGGCCTTGAAATTATGCTGGGATAGGATGGAAATGAGAAAATGAGGAAGGGTGAGGGATAGTGAAAAGATGGTAGGAGGAATGGATTGTAGGTTGCAGTAGACTGAAGGATTTTGAGTACCCACAAACTAGAGGTAGTGAGGTGGAAAGATGAGAGGTGGTGGTCAGGGAGGGAAAGGTTTGGAATTGAAATTTTGAAGGTATTGCAGTTATTGATAATAAGGGTATGAGTGGCTGAGTGGTATGAGGACAAGACCATGAAATGAGAGGAACTCAAAGAATGGAGACGTCAGGGTATTGTGGGATCATCTATGTGGATATTGAAATCACCTGGTATTAAAATTATTGTTGGAAAGAGTGACAATGTTGGCTAATATCTTTGAGAAATGAGAGGAAGTGACCCAGGGATTTACAGATGACAACACCAAAGAGAGTAGTGGGTGGTATAGTCTGATGATTTCAGAGTCAAAGCTGGGTGTACTTAAGGAGAAAGTGGAGGAGAATGGTGTGGAATTAGTCATTAAGAGCAAGTAGGACAGACACCTGTCCACGTCCTAACCCAGTGATAGGAAGGGAAGGAAAGAAAATTTAATTATCACTTGAATTAGCTGCAAAGGGAGCAGTATAGTCAGGACATTTAGATGGCAAAGGGAATGTTTAGCAAAGATGTTAAAGATTTAGGAGGTTTTGCTGTTAGTGAATGTTGAGTTCCAGAGGCCATGTTAAAAGGGTTTCAGGATTTGAGGAGAGGTGTTAGATAGGAACTGAATAGGGAGCTTGTGGAACCATCTAGAGATTGGAATGTGGGAGATGAGCGGTGACTGAGGTGTCTGGGACTAAAGAAAGATAAAGGGCCTGATGAGGTTGATTAGTTCTGATTGTCTCAGGACAGATAGTGTAATGAGGCCATGTTGGGGAATGGTGGGCAGCAAGGACTCTCTTCCTGCAGATGGAAGTTGGAAGCTGAGTGAAGGACAGTCTTATTCAGTGTCCATAATCATTGGATTGTACTTTTGCTCCTGTTATTGCCATACCTGTGATGATGAATCTTTTCTTCAGTACTGATAATGTATAGTGATGCTAATCACATATTCCGCAAGCTCCTATGAAACCTGTTTATTAATGAATTGCTCTTTCATTTTCTCTTCTCTGGTGAGGACTTACATTTCTTGTTGTTTGTGTTCTGTTAAAGGTACGACTTGTAGATGCTGGCTTTGTTTGGACTGAGCCCCATTCTAAGAGACTTAAAGTTAAACTGACTATTCAGAAAGAGGTAAGCAGTATATAACTCTTATCAGCATGATTAAAGTGCGGGTATTGAGAGTGAGGATCTAGTGGTAAGTGATTTATGACTTGAAAATTTTTAAAGGAAAAAATGCATTCATAATTTTAGCCCTTTGTTTCCTTTTAGATCATTTGCAGAAATAATAAGGTTGCTAGGAAGTGCAGCCATTGCTCATGATTAGTGAGCTGAAATAATCTTTTAGTTAAAAAATTATTTTTATTAGGAAAAGGATCGAAGTAAAAACATCACCTACAGCAGTGATTCCCAAACTTGGTTGATCATCATAATGACTTAAAGTAACTGAATCAAAAATCTCTGGGTGTGAGGCCCAGGAATCTGTATATTTTAAAAGCTTCCCAGGTGATTTCTGATGTTTGGCTTTGTTTGGGAACCATTAAATTAAGGAATGTTTTATTTTTTGAGAGTTTCTTTGCCCTATTTTTTCTCCTAAGGATATGTGTGTGTTTGTGTGAGCATATATACAATTCTACAAAGACTGTCCTTACATCTACTTCAGTTATAATTTGGGTAAACTGGAAGTGTTAATCAGTAAACCCTAGGAATTATACTAATTGAAATAGTATAATTCTTTCAGATGATTTTAAAATTGACTGATTAATTACTGATAGCCTCAAAGCATTCATGAAAAAAAAAAAGACTTTATTAAAGCATCTACTATTAAGAAAAGTATTTGTTATTAAACAAAAATGAAAGAATGATGGAATGAAGGAGTATAATTGTTTCCTTTATCAGGTGATGAATGGCGCTATCCTTCAGCAAGTGTTTGTGGTGGATTATGTTGTTTTGCCCCAGATGTGTGGAGATTGCCATAGAGTAGAAGCAAAGGATTTCTGGAAAGCTGTAATTCAAGTCAGGCAAAAGGTAATGAGAGAAGGATGATTAGTGAATCGTCCATCTTGTATTATATCTTGTTCAGTTAGTAAAACCTCTTCCTTTTCCTTCTTTCCAACTCCTTCAGGCCCCAGGGGGTAGTCTAGGTCCCTGGAGCATTCACCTTTAGAAGTTGATGACTGTTACAGTTTAGATAACCTTTAACAATTGTGTTTTTTTTTTTTTTTTTTTAGGAGGTACCAGGGCTTGAATCCAGGACGTCGTACATGGGAAGCAGGCACTCAACCACTTGAGCTACATCCGTTCCCCAATTGTTCTTGTTTTAAAAATCAGTATGCTAGCAGAGTGGGTATAGTTCAGTGGGTGAGCTCCTGTTTTTCATGTACTAGATCCTGGGTTCAATCCTTGGTACCCCCTATAAAAAATTAAAAAAATAAACCATTGTGCTATGTATATAGGTAGTATGGCTGGTTTTTGCATTTGTCTATTAATCTAATAATGCATTTATATTTAGACCTTGCACAAAAAAACTTTCTACTACTTGGAACAGTTGATTTTGAAATACGGAATGCATCAGAACACGCTTCGTATCAAAGAGATTCATGGTGAGCTAAAATTTAAAAACATTTAAAATGATGTCAGATTTTTTTTTTATTCTTACCTAAGTAACCCTTTATCTTAACTGATAATATGTATAGTAGTGCTGTTCAAAAGAACATTCTGCAAGAAAGAAAATCTTAGTTCTCTATCTGTTCTGTCAAATATGGTAGCTCTAGCCATGTGTGGCCATTGAGCACTTGTAATATGATAACTGAGGAACTAAATTTTTAATTCTCTATTTTAATTAATTCAGTTTTACATTTAAATAGTCACACATGCCTAATGGTTACGGCAGTAGATAGTATATACTTAGAGCTAAGATTTTTTCCATCAGAGTTCTCCCCACACCACCAATTCAAGTCATTTATTATTGTTGGGGATTGATTCATGTGCCCCACAAAATACATGTTCACATCTTAATCTGCATTTCTATGGATATGAACCCATTTATATATAGGACCTTTTGAAGATGTTATTATTAGTTAATGCTTTACCACATTGAATCAGGGTGGGTCTTAATCCATATTACTAGAGGCCTTATAATAAGGAGAAGCCAAAAGTCAAAGAAACAAAGAGAAGGAGACCAAGGACATGGCCATGTGATGGAGGACTGCCCTCACCAGAATGCTACTGACTCTGGGAGAAAGCATGGCCTTGCTGTCATCTTGATTTTGGACTTCTGGCCTCTAAACTGTGAGCCTACAAATTCTTGTTTAAGCCAACCATTGCATGGTATCTGTCATAGCAGCCCTGGAAAACCAAGACATTAATCATCAGTTTTGTGATAGATGCTATTCTGGGTTCTTAGAATATAAAGATGAATTAATATTAATCTGTGCCCTCAGAGGATTACTCATCTGGCTACTAAATAAGTAAACCATTGACTACATTAATTAGAGTGTAAATCTATCAAAGACTTGTTTTTTTGCAGAAGTCAGATTCTGATTGGAAAAGCTAATTCTTTTTGAGATCTTTTAAGTTCTTTTATAATGTTTTTATGTTTTTCATATGCCTAGAGGCATGTGTAATGGATGTATTAATTTAGATGTCTAAACTCACTAATAATAAACAGTGATATACAAATGATGTAATTAGATTTCTTGAAGATGGAATTTTAAAAGTTTTGTGTGCAAAATTTCATAATGGCTCATTAGGGCTTATTCTGTCTTAGCACTTGTTGATGTAGCATAGTTCTTATACATATTAAATGACAGATAAATGTTTCTTTAATAATATAAAATATAAATATCTTGTAGCAAACTCAAGTTTCATCGTGAAGATTAATGTTTTTGGTTGGTGCTTGCTGCTGGTGGACATGCTTTTTTTTCTTGGTCTCTTTATTTTTATTTTTTTAAAGATTATTTATTTATTTCTCCCTCCCCTTCTGCCCTCGTTGTTTTGCACTCACTGTCTGCTCTCTGTGTGTTCTTCTGTGTCTGCTTGTCTTCTCTTTAGGCAGCACCAGGAACTGATCCTGGGACCTTCCAGAATGGAGAGAGACACTCAATCTCTTGCACCACCTCAGCTCTCTGGTCTGCTGTGTCTCTTTTTGTCTCTCTTCTATTTTCTTTTTGTTGTGTCATCTTGTTGGGGCAGCACTCCATGCCGGCCAGCACTCCCCGCTGGCCAGCACTCTCCATCCAGGCCAGCTTCCTTTTCACCAGGAAGCCCCGGGAATTGAACCCTGGACCTCCTATATATGGTAGATGGGAGCCCAATTGCTTGAGCTACATCTGCTTCCCCTTAGTCTCTTTAAATACAGGTTTAGAGGCAGTTCTCAAAGGAATGACCAGATTCTTAAATTATAAGTTCTTATTTTAAACCTATGAGTTCCACTGTTACTTACTGGTCTGTTATTCATTTATTTTGTGCTGAGAAAAGTGGTGATCTTGGGTCCTTAAATGGTGGGGGGCGGGGGAATGAATATCAGTTATATTGGCCAGGGAAAATCTTGTAAGCCTTGCATCTCACCTGAGTGCGTTACCACTAGACTAAGGGTTAATAGTCTAAATCACTGAAACAAAGTTTTTGAATACTTACTGTAAGGTAACTGATTATCTGCTTAACATAGTGCCTAGCTGGTTGTGGGCTAGCCACGACAGGAAAAATACACCCCTGAGTAATTTTATTCTGTATAAAATTATAAGGGATGAAGAGACCAAAAGATTCTAACTAAGGAAACAAAATACTATTATTATAATTCATCACCATGGTAGAAATATCCTCACACTGTCAGTATTTTTTGGTAGCGAAAAGACTTGGACCTCAAAAAATTAAATACGGAGTTACTTTATAACCTGGCAATTCCACTTACAGGTATATGCCCAAAGAAAGTGGGTTCCCTCTGACTTCCAGCTTCCATCTCCTCCTCTGTGGCTTTCTCTATATAAAGGCCTCCGGTAATAGGATTAAGACCCATTCTGATCAGTTGGCCATACCTTCACTAACATCTTCAGAAGGTCCTATTTACATTGGGTTCACACCCACAGGCATGGGTTTAAGATTAAGAGCATGTTTTTTTGGTGGTATATTAACAATCTTTTCATTTGCTTAAGGGTGTCTTTTGAGTTGTGAAAGTTTTAATTTTGAATGAATTCCAATTTATCAATTCTTTTACCAATCTCACTTTCAGTGTTGTGTTTAAGAACTCTTTGCCTAACTCAAGGTCACAAAGATTTCTTCCTTTTGTTTCTTTCAAAAGTTTTACTGCTTTAGCTCTTATATTTGGATCTGTGATCCCTTTTGAGTTAGTTTTTGTGCATGGTGGGAGGCAAGGTCTAACTCCATCTTTTTTTATGTGGATATCTTGGTATCTTATCACCATTAATTGAAAAGATTATCCTTTTCCTGTTGACTTGGCTTAGCACCTTTTGTTGAAATCTATTGACAATAAATATAAAGGTTTATTTCTGTAATCTCAACTGTTCTATTGATCTCTATGTGTATACTTATGCCAATACCACACTGCCTTGATTATTTAGTTTTATATTGAGCTTTGAAATTGAAAAGTGTAAGTCCTACAGCTCTGTTCATCATCTTTAGAGTTGTTTTATCCTAGGTAATTTTAATTTTGATTTCCTATTTGGGTAAGTTATTTATAATATTTTTAGACATTCTTAGGTAGCTTTGGTTTTGGCTACCCCTTTTTTGCTGGTTCTTAATGCTATTGCATTGTGCTTGGATAATGTTGTCTGTAGTAATTTCTATCTTTTGGAATTACTGATTTTTAAAAAATATCCTATTATTTTTTGAATGTTTTATATGTTTGAAAATAATATGTATTCTTTCTTGGGACCATGTTATCTACATCTCAAATCAACCTTGATAGTTGGCTATTCAGATTCTTTATATCCTTACTATTTTTGGGTCTGTTTGATCATATCTGTTATGAGAGAGGCTTGTTCCAGTTCCCCACAATAATTGTGCATTTGTTATTTTCTTCTTTTCTTTTAAATAGTTTTTGTTTTCTGCATCTCATTGCTATATGTTATTAGGTGCATTTCTATTATCCTCTTGGTAGAATATTCCATTTAGTACATAAAATATCCTTCTTTGTTCTGTTTAGTGTTTTACTTTCCCCCTTTGGACTTGAATTTTATTTAGTCTGAAGTTAAAATTGAGACTCTTGTTTTCTTTAGTTAGTATTCGATTTATTTTGTACAACTTTTGGTCAAATGAATGTGTGTCAGTCATGGTTCTCCAGAGAAACAAAACCAACAGGGTGTGTGTGAAATAAGAAACTGGCTCATGTGATTGTGTGGGTTGGAGAGTCCACATTACATAGGGAGGCTGGAAATTCCAGTAGGAATGATATTGAAATCCTGAGGCCTAATTTCTTTGGCTGGAAACTCAAGAAAGAGTGGAGGGTTATAGAGGCAGAATTCCTTATTCTGGAACCCTCAGTTCTTTGCATTTAAGGTCTCCATCTCTCCTTTTCTTAAATTCAGTTGATTGTAGATGCTAATCACATCTGCACCAGTATCTCCACAACAAATCTAGGCCAGTATTTGACCAAACAACTAGACTAAATCTAGCCATCTAAGCACACAGAATTAACCCTTACAGAGTGTTAAGTGATATCCTAATTTGTAGCTACAACATATTTTACATTTTCTAGTAATTTGATTTTGTTGTTTGAAACAGATTTATTTCATGATGTAGTCATGTTAGTAGAGGAAAATCTAATTTTGCAGAGTTAGTTTTATGTGGGCTTTTATTACTATTTTTAAGATGGCCTGGATTTCTATTATTCTTCAAAACAACATGCTCAGAAGATGGTAGAATTTCTTCAGTGTACAGTTCCTTGCAGGTATGTTCTAAACTTGAAGGTGACTAGGTCTCAGGGCCTAGGAATGTGCATAGGTCACATTCATTCTTCAGAGTTAGGCAATTTCTCTTATGTAAAAACACTTGAAAGTGTAGTAGGACTACTTACCCAATCAGTAGCATTTATTGGATTAGCCACTGGAAATAGTACCAGAGGAACATGTAAGAATTTATTTGGGGAGCTTGAGCTAACATGTATGATAATAAGAGCACTGTAGTGCTGAACCATTGACTGTAAGTACAGGGGGTTCTCATTATTCACAGTAGTTATGTTCTATAAAGTTGCCACAAACGATGAATTAGCAAATCCTGAGCATTTGCTCCTTGGGAAAATTCAAGGTTAAGTTCCTGCAAGCCTCTGGTCACAACATATTTGTTAGCTGATCAATATGTATCCTTATTTATGTGTGTTTCTATTTAAAAACATCTTATTTAATATATATAGTTGATTCATTAATGTTGAATTCATGACCAACAGCACTATAACTGATGCCTAAACGAAGCTTATCTAATACACATATTTTCTCTGTTAGGTACATCACAGCCTGCTTATACTTAGGAGCACTAGCTAGCCCCTCAGCATTATGTTTGGGGACCATTTTGCAGTGAAATCACCAGCAAAAAGCACAAAAATTTGAAGGAAAAAAAACACTAAATATACCATATAAAGGACACTTGTTTACAGTATGAGAGTTGAAACCGAAGGCAGAGTGTTGTCTCGACCCTAGCTGAGAATGTGCATTTTGGGTGACTCATATTTTTTGCTGCTCTGTGCATATCTTTGAAAGACTGCAAAAGCACTGCGAGTATTGATTTAGAGGTTACAAATAAATTTTAACAAGTAGGCAAATTGGCAAATACTGAATCCACAAATAAGAGGATTGAATGTATTTAAATAGGGGAAAAGAAAGGTGGTGTTAGAGTGCTCTAGGGAGAAGCTCCATGGAGAACATAGAACTTATTCTCCAAAAGATGGGGGAAATTTTTATAGGTGCAGTTTATTTTGATAGGTGAGGAGATTAGTGTGAACCAAGACTTGAGGTGAGTGTTAGTATGACTTTTAATGGATTCTATATATAGACTGGATTGGTCTAAGCCAAGGGCGTGTTTTAGAGGTTTTAAATAGGTTAGGTTGAATTGGTAAGGTATAGTCAGATTGGTGAAGGTTTTGAAATGCAAGCAAACAAAATTAGGCTTTACTGTAAGTGACATCAGAGAGCTAAGATGAAAATTGATATTTCTGAGTCTAGACAATTAAGGAACTTTGTCTTTTTTATTACTCTTAACTTTTTAATTTTTTTAAATAGATACAAAGCATCACAGCGATTGATCTCTCAGGATATCCATAGTAACACATACAATTATAAAAGCACTTTTTCTGTGGAAATTGTCCCAATATGCAAGGTATTGTCTCTCATTTAATTAATCAAGATATATAAAAAGAGTAAAAAAATTAATTGGTTTATATGTAATTATTAGTTTCTGGTTTCCTTCTGGGTTTGGTTAAAATTTAGAATAACTTCCCACTTAAATGATTTCTGGCACATTCAGGCACGTTAAAAAGATGTAATAAAGTAGTCATGCTTAAAATTATAACTTGGTATGCTGTTCATTTTGTTGTATCACAATGAAAAGACCTGGTTGCAGTTTTTAAACATCCATAGTCCTTAAAATTTGTGATTCTAGTGGAAATGATAGTAGTTCTATGAAACTTTAAAACTGGAAATAACATTAAAGTAAATATCAAGAAACCACTTTGTGGATGGAACGTGTGTGCAAACTGGATTTTGGCAAGATGAAACTTAAACAGTATTGTGGAAATGAAATCATAGAATCATTTTTAGGATTTAAAAACAATGTGAATGTCACATTTAAAAAGTAGATCATTGTTTCATTTCATTGTGGTAAGGTAAAAACTGCTTCAAAAAATATAAAAAATTTAAAATTCAGCTAGTAGTTATTGAATACCTACTGTATAGAAGTGTGTGTGATGAAGACTATATATCTAGAGCTCTCTGCCATTTAGGAGCTTAATATGTCGAAATTAAGTCACTAATAATGAAAACTGCCATAATTTATGTGACCATTCTACATAAAGTTAATTTCTAGGTATTTTAGTATCTTTCACCTCATTCATTTATCGTAATAACTAAACTGTAAGTCATAATCATTTTGAAGTTGAGAAAATTGAAGCTTGAGGAAGGTAAGCAATCTGCCCAAAGTTAAATTACCACAAAATGATGAAGCCAAAATTTGTACCCAGGTCTGTAACTCTAAAGCTGTAAAGCTGTTTTAACTAATTTATCATGTCGTTCAGTACCAATTCTGTAAGGGGCCAGATAGTAAATATTTTTGGCTTTGCAGGCCATGCATTCTCTTTTGCAGCTACTCAGTTCTGCTGTTGTAACACAAAATTAACCATAGATAATATGTAAAGGAATGGTTATGACTGTTTTCCAATAAAACTGTATTCACAAAAACAGGTGGTAAACCAAATTTGGCTTAAGGGTTGTACTCTGCCGACCCCTGGTTTGAAACAGTGAATGTTTTCTTGGCACAAAGCCTGGGAAATCTAAATCTAGGTGTGAAGGCATATTAAGGCCTTTTGTATTAAGGGTTTTGAGTGACTCATACAAGCACTGGAGGAATACGTAATGTAAAGAAGTATTTTCATTTATCTTTGGAGACTCTTAATAAGTTAAAAACAAAGTTCTCAACCAGGTGCTATTAGGGATGCACAGAATATCCCTTCAATGGAGGACCTATGTTGTGAATAGTTACAGCTTAAAATAAGACCTGGTCCTTTTTATATTTTAACACAGTTTAAAAACAGATAACTGCGATGCTGGCTAACATCTAATGTATGCAAGACATATGTGGCTTTTGTGGGCATTAGGTCTTAGATTATATGTTGGTCCATGTGGCCATATAAGAGAAACATATTGTTCCTTTGAAATTTTGTGTTCATAAAGATTGAAAGAGGCCATCAAGTAAATTTAGAAAATCACTCTTCTGATATATATAATAATTTACTTAGATTATTGTATACTGCATTAACATACACAGTGGTAAGCAAGCATCTGAATGCCAGTAAAATTGAAATGAATTTAATAGTAAGGTGGATAGACTCTGAAGGAAGATACATTTTAAAGCATGTTTATTAAGCGAGCTATGTCCATCTTAAGGTATAATTTTTTGTTCCTTTAAGGTCTGGTTCTTTTCTTTAGGCCCTTTGTTGATATATAAAATAAAAAATAACATTTGGGGTGGGCAAATGCAGTTGGATCAGATTTACATTGATGAGTGTTTATTGGAAGCTGTTATTTAGGATTTACCTCATTCTAAATGTTAGTTCTTATGCCTAGGATAATGTTGTCTGTCTGTCTCCAAAACTGGCACAAAGCCTGGGAAATATGAACCAGATTTGTGTGTGTATTCGAGTAACCAGTGCCATTCATCTCATAGATCCAAACACTTTACAAGGTGAGTTTTGAGAACTATTGACAGTTTTGTTCTGTGTGGCAAATAATTTATGTCGTTAATTCTGTCGTTCTCAACAACACTGTTTTGAAAAACTAGTAAGATTTTTGCTATTGTTTAATACTTGTAAAAACCCTGTGAAGTAATAAAGCTTTTGTTTAGGTAACTTTGCATTACGTACTTGAAGACACAATTTTGTAAACTTTTTTTTACTGTACTAATTGTTAATTTCATTAATTTTTACTGAAACTGACTTATATACCTCATTTAACTTTTTTGTGACAAATTTAAATTCATTGCCAATTTTAGTGTATGGCAAATGTTTTCAAGTTTGGAACATTTGACTTTTATGGTCCAGTAGAACATTTAATTTGAACATAAATTTTTAACTAATTCTTTATTGTTATAGATTTTTTTTTTAACATTTAAATAATTAAATTATTTTTTAAAGAAGATGCCTTATTGATAGGTGTCACAGTATTTGACTGCATTTTCTACTTCTTGATCTTTTTCACACAGTATACGTTTTTTTGTTTTAATTTAATTAAAAAATTTTTTTTTTATTTTCTAGAAAGTCATTATCCTTTTCAATTAGAATTCCTCAGGCAGTGCCTGTTTGCTGTATTGTATTGGGCACTCTTTATCTATCCTGTAGAACTAGGCTTAACTTGCAACTAAGCAGCCAAAAAGACCAATATGTATCTAGAATAAAATGCCAGGGTATGAAACAATTAAAAAGACACTTAGTTCTGTGGCATTCTCATTACATTTCCTACTTAAGATATGTTTGACTCTTGTTTCTCTTACTCTGTGAGAAGTGTGGGGCTGGTATATAGGAATAAATGGTGACCTCAGAGAGTGAATTGACACTGTAATTCTTGTTGCCCTAATGTATCCAGCCCAGTTGGTATATAACACCTTCTTCCCAGTTAACACATTTTGATGACTTTGAGATACTTTAGTTTTCTGTTCTTTAATCTAATGTTCTATATTTATTCTTAGTTGCGGATATTGATGGTAACATTTTCTGGAATCACCCTTTCAATAGTTTGTGCCATCCCAAGCAGCTAGAGGAGTTTATAGTGATGGAATGTAGCATAGTCCAAGATCTAAAACGCAGTGCAGGTGCTGGAACCGTGTCCAAAAAAGTAAGTTCTATCCTACCCACCTTTCTTTTGCCAAATTGTATAATTGTTTCTGTTCCTCCTCACGTGCCTTTTATTTGATGGCAATTCCAAAACATGAAGTCCAAATAGTTAATATAACATGAAGTTAAAAATGAATTTTATTTAATATTTTTTAAACATGTGATCATTGTGAAAATTATCAGATTTACATACTCTGGTAAGTTAATGTTTTTCTTTAATGTTGGAAAATTAATTTTAAAAAATGCTTACTCCATTGTGAAAAAGCGTTTCCTTGCTATACTTCTCTAGAGGAGGACCAAATGACCAAGTAACCTTGTTGTACTTTTTAAAATTTTTGAACCATTTTGAATTACAGTAATGATATACCACTGCTAAATATTAAATACTTCAGTATGCATTTCTAAAACATTTTTCTCTATAACTGAAATTTTATCATACCTAAAAAATACCTAGTCTATATTGAGATTTCTTCATTTGTCTCAAATGTGTCTTCTATGGTTTGTTCAAACTGGTATCCACACATTGAATTTGAATATTATGTCTCTTGACTCTTTTATAATAGTAATATCCCCACCTCCCCACCCCCATTTTACTGTTTTACTGGTTAAAATGATGTCAGCCAGATCCTTCCATTGTAATGTTAGGGTGCTTTTTACTCCTTGTGACCTGCAAGTAGTCTGTGGGGTGATACCTCGATAATATGCAGATACCAAGTTCCTGTTATCTTTTTTTCCAAGTATTATCTGTTGATAATTCTTGTTAAGATCAATTACTTTATTTTTGATTATAAAATTGTGAATTTTCTATATCTGTTATTGCTCCTACATTTATTTGCTAGCACTACTTAGTAAGGAAGAACTTTCTTTAATAGCTGGGGCTATGTGGTTACCCTGAATTACTTTTCTTCTGGGAGACCGGATTAATTCTTAATTATCTTTTAGCAGTTTTTTTGAGAGTTAAGGAGTTGGCCTAAGAGTCATCTCCAGTGGTGGAAATTAATTTAGAATTGTTTTTATATGTTGGCATTTTCTTTTTCTCTTTATCATTCTAGTCTCATTAATGTATGATGTATATGCTGTATTTCCATTCCTTCCAATGCTCAGATTGCCCTAAATTTAGCCAGTGGGATCACCTTCAGAGTGGTTCTTAGGTTCTTTTGACATAACTTTCAGCTTTTCTAGTCTCTGAAAGCATCCTTATTTTCTGGCATAACAAGGTATTCCACAATTTAACTCTGTAGTTCTTGCCGCATATCTGAAATCAGGTATTTCTTCAAAGAGCCTTGCTTCTTTTAGTGTGAAACAGTATTTAGATACCCTAGTCTGGGTACCAAGTGCTCATTACTATTGAGATAATACTGCTTCTCGAGACAAACATAACATGATTTTGGAGAAATCAATGGAAATGGAATATAGATTACTTACCACATAATAAAAGTGAAAAATTACTAATATAGTTAGGAACAAGCTCTTATCACTTATAATAAATGTAGACTAACACCACACCCCCTCAGATGGTTATAAAACCAGATATATTTTCTTGGTTAAAAATAATTTGCTAGAACAAGATCAAAAGTCTTGTTTGTAATAGAAGCATCTAGTATCTAGAAAGTGAATTCTGTTATAAGACTTAATTCACTTTTCTTTTCCAGTTCTTTCCTAATTCTGAGATCTGTCTTCTCCCTTCTACCTCTCTACTCCTTCCTTTTCGCCACTTTATTTTGAAATTCCTTAATTCTACATATAACTCTTAGTCTTTTGTTCTTGGTCCTATTTTACTTTGTCTCTGTTCATAAAAGATGTTGGCATGTCCTCTTCTTGATCCAGCCTGAAAGATTGAAATGTCAGGTTTTGTTACGAATGTTATAAATGCTTGTAAATGCTTAAAAATCTCATGTTGGAAAGGTACTGTAATGCTTTCCTAGTTTAAAATTTAAAACTTGGGGTTTTGTTTCTGCAAAAAAATAGAAAGAAAGAAAAAAAAATTACATGTTAGGGTAGTAGATATCCAAACAGTTATTTTGAAAAATATTTCATTTCTCCAGTAGTGTGCCACCAGTACTGCTGGATTGATTTGTCTGGTTTTCTGAACCATATGTGTAAAGCAAAGGGTTGCCTGGAATATTTTCTGGCTGTAAGATTTTCTCATCTTTTCAGTTATTCTTTTTCCCTAGTCTGTATTGGCCCATTTCCCTGTGGAAACATTCCATTTTTAAACTTTACATGTGTGTTATTTTTAGGTGATATTTTATCTGTAATTTAATGTTTATAAAAGCCTTATATAATCTCAACAAAAATCAGTGATTTTTATGAATTCCTTGTGAGTCTTTTTCTATATTCATAATTCAATAATTTATTAATTTTGACAGTGTTTAAGAGGTCTGGAAAATATAAAACAATTCCTGTTTTTATAATTCCAGTTGAAAAAACCCAAAGTCAATATTGTATTTAACTTTTCTATAATATGCTTTTTGAGTTATGTTTAGATTATTGAAGTATCCGTTTTCTTTTTTGTTAAGCATTCCCTCGGAGAAGCCTGGGTGCAGAAAACATCTGAAATGAATACAGATAAACAGTATTTTTGTCGTACTCATTTGGGACATCTTCTAAATCCTGGAGACTTGGTGTTAGGGTTTGTATTATTTTATAGTCTTTGAAACTGTCATTTACCTTTTCAAATTTTCTTTGGGAGCCAGCAAAGTTACCAAAAATACTCAAATTATTTATTTCAAAAACAATTTAAAAGTTTGTAGGAGTCTTTTAACTTATTTTATTATTGATAACCAAATTAAACAGTGGACTAGGCAGAAGCCCTTGTTATTCCATTGTTAGCAGTAATCTTAAAGAGTCATTTGTTTCAAGTTTTCGGATAATTGAACCCTGAAGCTGACACATATTTACAGCTTGAGGGGGTTGGGTAGTTTGATGTGTTTTTTTTTTTTTTTTGGCTGCTGCTGCTCAAATATTTCACTTTTAAAATATGGAAGCCATATATACAATGGGTCTTTGCAGGTGTAGTGTAGTCCTTTCTGAAGCAGAGTTCCTTAGTCTGCCTTAAGTATTACTTTGCTCTGATGGTTTCAGTTCTTTTTACTAGGTAATGGCAGGTTTTTTTGATATACTAGATGGAGCCAGCCAACTGACCTAAAGTTAGACTGATATGTACATCAGTTTTGCTTCTTTTACAACCTTATGGTAAGGTGGACAATAATGGATAATATGTGAAACAGATACAGATGATGAGGTAGGGTGCATTATTATCTTTACAGGATTTGCAAATCATGTTAACTGTATAGTAAATTGCAAAACCTATAAAGTGGGGATTTTATTAATTGTTTGATCTTAGGATGTTTTAGTTGATCATACATAAAATAAAAAGTTGGAAGAACAGGGTAAATGTTTCAATTATTAAATTTTTCTTTTTTTCTATTTTAGGTTTGATTTGGCTAACTGTAACTTAAACGATGAGCATGTCAACAAAATGAATGCAGATAAAGTCCCAGATGTGGTAATTCTTTAGACTTTTTTCCCTTTTTTTCTGTAATAAGAGAATTGATAAAATTCTTATGGGTAAGATGCACAGGCTCACACTTTTGAAAATAACATACCGATTTTTAGAGGTTTCCTTGAAATTGTGGTTAAGGTATAATAGCAAAAGTCTTCATTTTAAATCATTTTTCTTAGTGGAGTAAATCCAAGATTTATTGAGCTTTTTGTTGCTTCTGTAATCAATTTTCACTCTCTGTCAACATGCTTGATACTATCTGTAGAGGTAAAATAAATTTGCAACCAAATACGATGACCTTTAAAATTTATTCACGTACATTCTTACTAGGCTCAGCTTATTTCACATATGTTCTGTTAAGAAAGGATTTAGAGTTAAAACTGTTATTCAAATTTAAATATAATTGCAGTTGGAAATAATCTTCACAGTATCAAGTCTTGGAGAGAGAAAATTACTTCTGAAAAACCTGTTAAATTTTAACTGATGAGCTTTAAGAATCGTGGCCAACAGTGAATATGAAATCATTGTGAAAACCCCTGTCTCCTGTTTGCTTGTTTAATATTTTAAAATAAGCATTGATTTCTTGAGCTATGGGTAAATATGAAGTCATGGCAAGGGAAAGACCCTCCGTACCACTCAGGCGTTTATTATTTTATTAAACTAGAAAAGAGAAGCATGGTTTAGGTATAAGTCTAAATAGGTATTTCTGACAAGGTCATAAGAGGAGATCAAGATGATCTTATAAGATTTTGTATTTTAAAATTATTTTCATTTATACATTCCACAATTATTTATCTACTACTGTTCTAGGACATACAGTTGTGAAAGTTATATAGTACTGTAAGTGTTTATTAATAGGGATAAAGGGGATAAAAAGTATCTTCCTGTGATAATATTTGAGAAGGATTTATAGGAATGATAGCTGAACTGAAGTTTGGTGTAAAAAAAATTCATCATCTTAATTTTCAGTCACTGGAAATTTTCAGTGACTAAATGACTAAATTTTAAGTATTATACACATATGTCTAAATATATTCTTATAAAAAATTAAATATATGGAGGGGGGGGGAAGCTTTGAAAATCCTCTTGACCTACCTCTTGATTTCCATTCCTATTTGCCTGAGGTATAACCAGTGTCATCAGTTTGGTGACTTCCCTGGTATCTCCATAACCTTTCCTTTTTAAAATTTATTGGAGTTTGAGGCCTTATTATATGGTTCCTGTGTTTGTAACTTTGCAAAATTCTCTGATTATTTTTAGGTTTTAATCAAGAAGAGCTATGATCGTACCAAACGTCAGCGTCGTAGAAACTGGAAACTGAAAGAGCTTGCAAGAGAGAAAGAAAACATGGATACAGATGATGAAAGGTTTAACTTTTCTTTAAACCTAATATGTTTGTTTTCTCTTGAAGGAAATCTTTATTATAAGTTGTTACGATTTTTAAATTGTAAAAGAAATAGTCATTACACGATTCATCCTTGCACATAGCATGGAGAGCATTTTCTACCCACTAAGACTAGATTTCTTCTGGTTTGCATGTTACATGTGATAACATTTAGTAATTCCACAATCATAGTATATTTTTCTGCCATTTTTGTGTGGCTCTGATTTACCAAGCTCTGGGACTTTGGGCTGAGAAGACTTAGAAGATTGAGCTTGGAAAACAGTCCAGTCATTAGGAAAGATCAATTTTTTGTTGTAAAATTTTTCAAACATAGAGAAAACTTTAGGAATATTATATTGAATACCCATATATCCTCCACTTATATTCAGATATTGTTAAAATTTGGCCGTATTTGATTTCTTTCCCTACACACATCTTTGCTGAACAATTGAAAGTAAATTTGCAGCTGTCAAAACATTTCACTACTAAATACTCTGTCATGCATCTACTAAGGATAAGTTCTATTACTACACCTGGAAAAAAATAACAATAGTTCTATATTACAGTCTAATCTCTAGTTCACAGTGATATTTCCCCCAGCTATCCCAAACTTTCTCATGTAGTTGTTTTTATTTAACCAGGATCCATTCAAGGTTTATGCATTTTTTTTTTTTTTTTTAATGTCTTGTCTATCTCTTTTGATCAAGAACAGACGTCTCCCCATCTTTTCTGCATTTTTCTTTTTCAGATGACATTCTAGCAAGTTGTCTTGTAGAAGTCTAACATTCTGGATTTATTTCCTTGTAGTATTATTGAACTTGGTCCTTTATCTAATACTTCTGGTAGACTAGAAATTTAAGCCCAGAGATTTGATTAGATTTAGGTTAACTATTTTAGGGGCAAGAATAATTTGTGAGTGGAAGTGTATATTGCATATATTATCACATTAAAAGGATTGAACCTAGTACCTCTTATGTGGGGTGCTGATGCTCAACTGCTTGAGCCACATCTGCTCCCCTGAGTCCTTTTGATATAATGAATTGAAGTACTTCCTTGCTTTTTGGCTTACCTATCCGAGAACTGGAATCTACCATTTTTTCCAGGAAATTCTGCTTCTTGTTGATGGGGAATTGTATTAGTGACAAAATTATTGAAGAGTCCATTGACAATGCAGTATGCCAGTTAGAAAAAATGACCAGTATTTTAAATGGTAATGATCAAAGGTATAAAGACAGCCAGGAATTGGGATGATTTGTGGTATTTTAACTTTAAAAATAGACTTTTTAAAAATTCCCCCCCCACCCCATCCTCCACCCCCTGAGATGGCTCCCTTGTCTGTTTGCTCATTGTCTGCTTGACTTCTTTAGGAAGCACCGGAAACTGTATCCCAGACTTCCCATGTGGGAGGCGAGTGCCCAACCGCTTGAGCCACTTCCGCTCCCTGCTGCTTGAAGTGGTTGCAGCATCTGATCATTGTAGCGTCTGTTGTTGCGGCGGTTGCAGTGTCTGCTCCATGTGGTGTCTGCTCGTCTTTTTTTAGAGGCACTGGGAACCGAACCTGGGACCTCTCATATGGGAGGCAGGTGCCCAATTGCTTGAGCCACATCTGCTTCCCGGCATTTAACTTTTTACAAACCCTATAAAAATTAGATTTTTATTTTGGATTTATAGATAGTAGGCTTGGACATCTGAATTTTTAAAAATCTTTTTATTGAAGTATAATAGATATACAGAAAAGGATATAGGTAATTAGTGTTCAAGCTTGATAAACTTTCACAAATGGGACTTGGCTGTGTTCTAATCACCTTTATAAAGAAATTGAATCCTAGCATTCCAGAAGCCCTTTCCTCCTTATACTCTTTAACAGTTGCTGACCTCCCCTCCCTCATTCCCCAAATAACCACTTTCATTTGTACTTTATCTAAATTCAATTGTAATGGCACTCTTTTGTATAAAACAAATTTGCCTAAAATGCCTTGTGATTGATCAGTGTTTTGGGGTGTCATTATAGATTGTTCATTTTCATTGCTGAATATGATTCAGTTTTATCCATTCTGCTGTGATGGGTATTGTGGTGGGTAAATTCTGGTCAGTGTTGTACTACTACAAATTGTGCAACTCTAAACGTTTAGTACATGTCGTTGGAGAACACAGGGATTAATTTCTGCTGTATATTCTGGGAGTGGAAGTGCTAGTCATAGGTATGCCCTATGGTAGTTGCCATACAGTTTCCCAAGGATGTGTTCAGTTTACAAGCCCTTCAGCAGTGTAAGAGAGTTCTGGTTTTCCTCATCCTTTTCAACACTTATTTTCTATCTTTTTCCTTTTAGCGGTTTTTGATGCTTTGTAATTTTTACTTTCTTGATGACTAGTGAAGTTTAGTGCCTTTTCATATGTTTATTGACCAATTGGATATCAAGTGTCTAATTCTTAGTCTCATTTTCCAGTTGCATTGTCTCTTATTGTTTCATAAAAGTTCTTTTCTATATTCTGGATATGAGTCCTTTGTGTGTATATATATGTTGGGAATATCTTCTCCCACTTTGAGTTGCTTTTTTAGAGCATCTGAATTTTAAATAAGCCCTACAAAAGATTCTGGTGCATACTACACGTGGAGAACTACTGACAACACTCCTCTGTGTAGAGGAAGAAAGAACAGCCTCCACGCACATTCAAGTTTTAGAGTTGGGCTGTGGTATGATAATTTTCCAAAATGGGATATCTGGGGGGAAAAAAAAGTTTGTTTTAGAATATGTTTTTGCATTTATATCTGGGTATGGGTGGAAGGATTTGAGATTTTGTGGTATTTTATTTTATTTTATTTATTTATTTATTTATTTTTAACCGGGAGGTCCCGGGGAACGAACCCGGGTCCCTCCATATGGGAGACGGATGCCCAACCAGTTGAGCCACATCCGACCCTTGTAGTATTTTAAAGTCATACATAGTATGTACTGAAAATGGGAACTTGGAGGACTATGCAGTGTTGTTGTCTTGCCTCCCTACCGTGAACTCTTTCTTGCCCCTCCTTCCATTATTTGGACGATTGGCATCACTGTTAAGGGTGATGCTATGTAGGCTTCTCTCTGCCAAGCTGGCAAACAGCCTTTCCTTCACCAAGAAAAGAACTTACATAGATGTTTTTATTTTAAAAGCCAAGTATATCTCTTTTTTTTTTTTTAAGATTTTATTTATTTATTCATTTATCCCCCCCTTGCTGCTTGTGCTCGCTGGGTCAGCTAACCACGCCATGCGGGCGGGCTTGCCTTCACCAGGAGGCCCCGGGAACCGAACCCGGGGCCTCCCATATGGTAAACGGGAGCCCTACTGATTGAGCCACAGCCGCTTCCCTCAAGTATATCTCTTGATAAAATGTTTACGAAAGTCTTGATGAGTTAAATGCTTAGGAGCAGTGGAGATAATATGAAATGTGGCATTAATTTTATTATTAAGAATTGGTTATTAAGATTAGAATTTTACGCCAATTTCCATGTAAATTCCAGTTTTATTGTGTAGCAAATAAAATTGCATGGCATTATATGAAAATAAACATGTTTAACTGAATATAAGCATTGGCTTTTAAAATTTCTACTTTGATGCAGCCATTAAACATTTTAGTTTCTATGCTTTTTAAAAATCAAATACAATTTACAGTAATAAAACTGAAAAGTACTAAAAAATATTAATCTTATGGTCCTGAGATTTTAAATTTATTCTGAAAGATTTAAAAATAAATTGAATAAATATTAAATTCTGATTTATGTAGAAAGTATAATTAGATTTCATAATTAATGATAAAAATACAGCAGAAAAATGCATTAATAGAATGAGTTGACTTTGTTTCATTTTATATATACCATGTATGCCTTAAATATATGGTAAATCCCACCTCCCCCTTCCATTATTCTTCTTGTCTCTCATTTGGGGTACTCACAAGTTATTTTAGTTTGAATCACAAAGTACCATTTAGGGAAGACAAATTTTCCTGAAATGACCTTTTTGGGATTCTTAACAAGGTATCGATCGAAGCAGTGCAAGGAGATGTAATGATGTAGTAATTATTTCTGGAATTATGACCTGACAGATGCAGTGTTATTGTCAACTATCCTTTTAAATTTCAATTGAAAAGTAAAATATAGTAAATAATTACCTTGTAGAGATCACAAATAGCAAATGAGTACTTCTAACTTGGATTAAAAACAAAACATAGCTCATTGATATCAAATATGCTGTTTCTCAACCAACTTAAGAAGAGGTGAAGATAATGTACTCTAGAAAATTGTATTGAATGATTTAAAAAACGGCCTCAGTGAAATGGTGAAGACATTAATTTCTAAAATGAAGAGTTTAAATAAAATTGTTTCATGAAATGTGAGTGGGAAATGACATATTTCTAAAATATGATCTTATGTAGTTTAAATGTGTATAAATATACAGCGTGTTAAATTAATTGGATATTTTAATATATATTTGATGGTTTGATCTTAGTATTAGAAATATATGTATATTCAGCTTGACCATGGGGGAGGGGGGAAGGTGGGACAAGGGATGATCTTATTGTCTTATATTTAACAGCACCTTATATTCACCCATATATTTTTTAATCATGTAATATTGAAAGAAAAGATTTTTTAAAAAATGTCAGTTATTAACATTCATTTTGACCTTCAAATTTTTATTTTAAGATTTTAATACTTGGAGTGCATTTATTTTATAAGCACCTATATTCTTAAAATGAAGAAAACATAACTTCACATTTCTTGGTAAAGATAAAATATTCAAATGTTTCTTTATCTTTCTATAGGCAATACCAAGATTTCCTTGAAGATCTTGAAGAAGATGAGGCAATTAGAAAAAATGTCAACATTTACAGAGGTTGGTGTTTTTAGGAGTGTTTAAGTCTATTGATTTAAGTCATACTTTTTGTATATAAACATATTACCCCAGCATGAGTGTTTCAGTATCTTAAACTCTGATTCACATAAGAGACTTTTATTGTGTTTTTCAACTACTCTGTCATCAAATTTAAAGAAAAAAATTGTAGAACAGCAAAACTTGTTGTTTGCTATCCTGCATTTTAAATAACTTTTTATTTTAGTAACATATATACAGCTCAGAATTTCCCATTTTAACCACTTTCAAATGTACAATTTGGTGATATTAAATGTATTTAGAATATTGTCCATCATCACCAACATCCATTGCTCTACCTTTTTCACCACGTCAAAGAAGCTCTGTACCCATTAAATAATAACATCTCCACTGTACCACATTTGATATCACTTGTGTCCTTGCATACTCCCTCAAATTGCTGGCTCCTGTACTGGTAAAATTTATTCAGACATTTATTCAGTTCATTTATTCAATGACTATTTGAATGTCTTATCTTGATATGCTATAAAAGCTTCTGATACAACATAGTTAGCTAATAATGATGGTGGGGCCAGATATTTGTATATTTCCATATTTGTATTCATTTGAAATTCTTGTATTTTTTCTTAGATTCAACCATACCTGTGGAAAGTGACACAGATGATGAAGGAGCACCTCAAATTAGTCTAACTGAGATGCTTGAAGACCTTCACATTTCCCAAGATGCCACTGGTGAAGAGGGTGCATCGATGATGACATAGTGAGGTCATGTTGTAGACTGTTTCCACATCTGTGGGCTTCAGGAAGTTGGACAAAATAATCTTTTCTATCTATTCCATCTGTGCCTCCATATTGAAAGAGGAAAAATTTCCTTTTAAACCTAAATAAAAAGTATTTTGATTGCCCACTCAAAGCACTGAGAAAGATTGATGGCTTTGAAGTTTTAGATAACAAAAGAATATGGAGGATGTAATTATTACCAATATTTAGGCTGTTTCTGAGCTTGTCGAATATTATCATTTTTGCTTTTTATATGAGGTGCAATAGTATTTTCACATACTTTAGTGCTGGATTTGGAACTTTAAAGTTGTGATTCCAAGCATAAAAGAAAGTTTTACTTTTTTTTATTGCATTGATTGTTTTAGTAAAAGAGCGTATGAAGAATAATTTTTAATATGAACTCGTTATTCACTTTGATCCATTCTTGATCATTTTTATGTCCTTGGGGTGGAGAAGTTGGGGCTCAGTTTATCACTGGACTTTCATGAAGAACGTTAATCTTCTAAAAATTTCTTCATAAAATTAACATCTTCAAAAGCTGTTGAACTTGGAATAATCTTAATTTTTGTTGCATTAGAGGAAACTATTTAAAATATTTGTGGATTTTGCGTAAACAGACTCATTAATTAAAGGTTAAATAAAAATTTGTATTTTTGTTATTTTTGCCTGTGCCAGCAGCTTTGGTCAGTAGCTGCCAAAGTCATAAAAAATGTCTTCCTATTACTTCAAGGATTTTGTTTTCAAATTTTGACTTACAAATTGAGAGGTAAAGAATTTGTTCTCTATAAGTTTCTATCATTGAACACATTACCATCAAAAAGAATAATAGATTTCAGCATATATATGATGAAATAATAAAAACGAGCTACATGCTTTGAAAACCATGAATCAAATTCGAATGAGGAATGCCTTCTACATCCTCAAAAGAAAAATCTTAACTTAGGTTTCTAAGTTTTCTGAAATGAAGTATTAAGCTCCTATTTATCTAAGCAAGATCAGACTTGCTAATTATGCCATAACTAAGAGCTAATTCATTAATTCTATGTATAACTCTTAATAAAGAGATTGAGCAGTGCTTTGTGGAACATTTGCTTTTTTTAAGATTGGATTCCTAGATTCTAAAGTTATGAATAAACGTCTGAACCTTCTAAAATAGTCCTATTTCTCTTTACATATAAGTTATGGAACTAAAAGCCATATCCTATGCTCCATGTTAGCCTAGTAGGGATGGCTTGTCCTAGTTTTTCAAAGGCGAGCATGGCCACAGCAAGTTCACACTTGTAGTGTGTTTTCCTCTTTTATGTCGAAATTTTTTAAAGCATAAAAATATAGACATTCTTTTTGTGTGTGTCATGAAGTGATTGCATTGGTGTCATATTTAAAAGACAGGGTGTCATGCAGGTTTCCAAAGTAAAATTATGTAAAGCACTTTTCATATATGATTTTTTCCACTGGAAAATATAGTTTCCTACTAATCCTATTTGGTCTTATTTTTGATGCTTTGTTTTTTAAATAATCAAATTCATTGGTGAAAGAAGACTGTGACAAGATGAAAGAATGTAGCTAAGAGCAAAGCTGTCAGCCAAGAACTTGCACAGTTATACAACATTGATAATTCTGTTTTAGAGTTTGGTTCCCAGATTTGCAGGTCCTGAAATTCTTTATGCCCCAGAGTTGATATGGCTTGGGGAGGCTGGTATTAATCAAATTCATGAGAAGCTAATTTATAACTGAATATATAAATATGACTAATTTATGAGTCAGTATGATCATTATCTTCCTTTGTAGCCAGGTTTGCACTTAAAGCTGCTGTTTTGTAGTGAAAAGTCACTTGAACAAGGAAACAGAGGAAGAGAGAGTTGCTTGTGTAATTCAGCATCAAGCTGAAAGTTTAATATCATCAAGCTAACTCCTTGCCACAGTAGATCCCAAGAACGCCAGGCTGTGTCCTGGGACATGCCTCTCACATTTAACCTCATTTGCTTTTTCTCTAATTATTTTTTCCAGAACTATTTTAAGAGCTGCAGATCTATTGTCCCTCTACCCCCTGAATAAAGTCTTCCACTTTAGGGAAAAAAAAAAAAGAATTCTCTCTCATAATATAGTACAGTTATCAAAACAAAAAAAATTTACATTGATACAATGCTATTATCTAATTGATGGGTCATATTGAGATTTTTGTCAGTTGTCCCGTAATGTCCTTGATAGGAAAACTAAATCTAAGATTGTGTTGCATTTAGTTCTCATATCTTAATCTCCTTTACTCTGAACCAGTTCCTGAGTCTTTGTTTTATGAAATTGACTTTTTTTAAGAGTATAAGCCAGTTATTTTGTAGAAAGACCTTCTGTTCGGGTTTGATGTTTTCTCATAATTAGATTTACGTGCTTTTGACAGGACTACTCCAGAAATGATGGGAAGTTCTAGTGCATCGGCTGTCAGTTAGTAGAGATATTCCCAAACTTTCTTGGGTTATTGGCTTTCCGTTATAAGGAAAAGCTTTACTTATTACTCATTTATTTACTTATTCGTGTGTGTGTGTGTTTTAAAGAAAATGGAGTATTTTATTTATCTCAAAGTGCTCGTGTAACATTGAGCAATATAGACAGTATATCCAGCCATAATACAAGTTATGATACATTTCAAGGTACTTAAATCATACAGAATATGTCTAATAATAATGGAACTCACCTAGAAATTGATAACAAAAATATAAGTGTTTTCCAGTTATTTACAAATTAAACACAATAGTTCTAAATATCCCATGATTTAAAGAAGAAATCACACAGGCATTGGAAAATATTTTTAACAGTAAGGTTAATAAAAACAAAAAAAAAAATCCTAAAATATATTGAATTAGCTGAAGGAATTCCTAGACAGACGTTTATAGCTTTAAATGCAAATATTGAATAACAAGAAAGATAAAAAGAAATGAACTACAATAAAGAAACTGGAAAAAAGCAAAATAAACTCAGAATTTTGCAGAGTGGAAATAGTAAATATAAAACAGAAGTTATTTAAATAGAAAATTAATGAAATAAAGATAAAAGGAGTTTTTTAAAAAGTGAATAAAACAAGCCAGCAAAATGAATTAAGGAAAATAAGAGAAAAAAAATCAGAATCAGGAATATAAAAAGAATCATCACTACAAATTCTACAGAACTTAAAAGACGAATAAAAGGATATTACATGCAAATTTAAGCCAATGCATATGCCAGCTGGGAGGAAATGGATCAATGCCTTGAAAAACGCAACTTTCTGAACACAATTAAAATCTGAATAACCCATTGCTGTTAAATTTTATTCTTTAATTAAAATTCTAACCCCTCCAAAAAAAAAAACCAAAAAAAAAACCCCATTCCCATATGGCTTTATCAATGAATTTTATTTAACATTTCAGCAAGAAATAGTACTAATCCAAATACTTTCAGGAACAAAACAAAATTAATATTTTTGACACCCAACATAACCTTCATACCAGGATGAAACAAGATCTGTACCAAAAAAAAGTTCATGCAAATAACCTTTCATTAACATAGACAATAGTTCTGAACAAAATATTGAACAACTCAACTCCAGCCACATGTTAAGAAAAAAATAAAGATAATATATCATGACCAAGTAGGTTTTGTCCTAGGAATTAAAGGTTAATTTAACATTTGAAATTATTAATGTAATTCCTCAAATTGATGGAATTGTGGAGTAAAAAATCTTATAATCAACTCAATAAGTGTATTTGATAAATACCAATTCATAATAATAACCGAGCAAGCTAGGAATAGAGGAGGACTTCCTCAATCTAATAAAGGCTGTATACGAAAACCTTGCAGTCAATAATATAGTTAATGGGTAAATATTTAAAACATTCTATGATCAGGAGCAGAGGAAGAATATCCATTATAACCATTTTTCCTTCTAATCTGCCTTCCTTTGGATTAATTATATTTCAGGGTTATATATATATTTTTAAACTCATAAGTGAGTTTAATAAAGTTGCAGGATACAAAGACATACAGAATCAATTATGTCTGTATATTAATTATGAATAATTGGAAATTATAAAAATACCATTTACAAAGCTTCAGAAATGAACTACTTAGGCTAAAATGTAAATGAGATATGTTACAAGAATATATATAACTATAAAACATTAATGAGAGAAGTTAAAAATATCTAAATAAGGGAAAAACATGGGTTGGAAATATTAATATTGTTAAGATGTCAATTCTTCTCAGTTTGAGTCAATTTGACCTATGGCGATCTAATCTATAAATTGGTTAGAAATCACATCTTAATGGAACTGTAAACAAAATTCTAACAGTCTTTTATTTAATTAATTTATTTTTTGGTAGAAATTGACAAGTTGATTCTGAAAACTTATATGGAGGGGAGCGGATAGCACAAGTAGTTGAGCGCCTGCTTCCCGCGTACGAGGTCGTGGATTCAATCCCCAGTACCTCCAAAAAAAAAAAATTATATGGAAAGGTAAAGTTAAGAGTCTAGAATAACCAAAACAATTTTGCAAAAGAATAAATTTGTAAAATTATGCTACCTTGCTTTAAGATTATAAAAGCTACAGCGATCAAGACAGTATGGTACTGGAATAAAGACAGACATATTGATCAATGGAAGAGAATAGAAAGTCCAGCAGTTGACTCACACATCTATATGTCCAATTGAGTTTCTTTTTTATTTTATTTTTGGCTTTATTTAAACAATTAAAAAAAAGTTTATCTTTAAAGAAACTTTAGATGACATAAATGTTACATAAAAATATAGGAAATCCCCATATACCCCACCCCCTACACTTTTCTGCATTAACATCATCTTTTATTAGTGTGTGGTACATTTGTTAAAACTGATGAACACATTGAAGTATTGCTACAAACCATAGGCTATAGCTTATATTATAGTTTACACTTTGCATTGCACAGTTTTACAGGTTTTGACAAAATGTATAATGGCTGTATCCATCATTGCAGTGTTATGCAGGACAATTCCAATGTCCCAAAAATGCCCCCATGTTACACCTATTCTTCCCTCTACCTCCCCTCAGAACCTCTGGTGGCCACAGTCTTTATATCAATGATACAAGTACTTCCATTGCTAGAATAATAGTAAGTGTACTTTAGTCCAGAGTTGCATTCCCCCCTTAAATTTGCTTATTCCTGTCTTGAGGATTTTGGGGTGGCTGTGCCCATTCTGTTTCTGATTGAGAGGAGGCTTAGATCCAATGGGGCAAATGGCTGGAACGTCTTGCTTACAGTTGTAAATACTCTTAATTTGGGGGGATGGGTGTTGTCCATCATCCTTTTGTTAGTTGTCTGAGTCCAGTGAGCTGGAAAGTACGAGTTGCAACTCTGCTGAGATTCAGGGCTCAGCCAGCATATGAATAGACCAAAGATTTAAGTCTCTGGGATGTATATTTAACAAGTATAGTGCTAATTATAGGTTCAAATAAAGGGAAGAAGAGCCATGTATACGGAAATTATAAATGAGTCTAACTCTTACATTGGGGAGCAGATATTTCAAAGTAAGGCCTACTGACAGGGTGCCAAATCCCTGAGATGTCTGCCTTGCCTATAGTGTGTAGATGTCTCTAGAGCCCTCAGGAGCCCCACTGTTTGAGGCACTGTTTACTGTGGCAGTCAATGAGATCCTGCTGAGACATGCATAATGGTAACCTCTGGAATGACTCCTGACTCAACTTTGCAATCTATTAGCCATAAAAACTTATTTGTATTCAATATTTCCCCCTTTTGGCCAGTCACTGAAGGACAAATATTACATGACCTCAATGATATGACTTAAGCAAATTGAGCAGACTCACAGAGCTAGAGTCTGGAAGATAGGTTATCAGGAGATAGGGTGTAGACGGTGGTGAGCCTATGGGCAAAATCTATGATGATAAGGTGGAAGGGGGTGGTTGGACAGTGGATGGGGTTGATAGTGTAGCAGTAATGTGATTGGGTTCCATGGTGCTGGAATGTGGGGGGGAGTAAGGTGGGGGGGGTTGGAACTGAGGAGAGGGCTGGAGGAAGGAGCAGGTGAACTTTGGGGATTTGCAGGTCTGTGGTTTAAACTACAATGGTGGGGATGTTCTTTTGGCAAATATGGCAGGGGAGTGTCACTGGTGCACGGTATCGGGGTTGGGGGGATATGTGGGATAGGGCGCACCTGGGGCATGCTTCTATGGAATATATGTGTTCATCTTGTCATAGTGTGTTATCTCGGTGGGTGGAGACCCACACAATAAACAAGAAAATATTAAACTCCCATCCTGGGGAGTCCTGCAATGTTCTCAATTAGAGGGGCAAAAACCTCTCAAGAACATAGGAAGTGCCTAATAAAAGAAAACAGACTGATATGTCAAGCCATCAGTATTATTACATGTAACTATGAACCTTATTCTTCAAAAATTGAAACTTAGTGGTTACTATAGGTTCTGAAGGGAGGGGAGTGAAGAATAGAATAGATGGAACATAGGGCATTTTTAGGGCATTGGAATTGTTCTGCATGATCTTGCAATGATACAGGCCATTTTAAATTTTTTCCAAACCTATGAAATTGTACAGTGCAAAATGTAAGCCAAAATATAAATTATTGACTGTGGTTAGTAGCAATGCTTTAATATTTGTACATCAATTGTAACAAATGTACCACACAGATGTAAAATGTTATTAACGGGAGAGTGGGAGGGGGTAGGGGGTTGGATATATGGGAATCGTCTATATTTTCTGTGACTTTACTGTAACCTAAAACTTCTTTGAAGATAAAGCAAAAAAAGGCACTGGGGTAACATATGGAATAAATTGTCACTGCACATAAAAGATAACATCTTACGGAGATGAAAGGCACACAAAAAATTTTATTTTTAATTTTTGTATTTTATTATTTTATTTTTATTTGTTTATTTTTTTTTGGCTTTGTTTTTGGGGGAGGTTTTGGATTGCATAAGTGTTACAACTGTGGCGGTGGGGAGGATCACTAGTGTGGGGTGTCTGATGGGGGGATGTGTGGGGAGGGGTGCACCTGGGGCATGGCTCTCTGGCATATTAATATGTTCAAGTGATCATGGGGCATTATCTCACTTGGTGGAGACCCACACAATAACTGAAAGAATATTGAATTCCCATCCTGGAAAGTCCTGCTACATTCTCTAATAGAGTGGTAAGAATCCCCCAAATACATGGGCAGTGCCTAGTGAAGGAGGATAGACCCATTATGCCAGGCCCTAGATTTTGATGGTTGTACTTATGAACCTTTTCTTGTGAAATTGAAACTTAGCCTAATATCATTTATTTCCTAAGAGTTACCTCCTAAAAGCCTCCTTGTTGCTCAAATGTGGCTTCTCTCTAAGCCAAACTCGGCATATAAATGCACTCCCTTCCCCCCAGCATGGGGCATGACTCCCAGGGATGAGCCTCCCTGGCACCAACTAGTAATGCATTTCATTTGTTTTTTTGTATCATGTGGACACAACGATTTTTATTTAATTCAGTAGGTTTTAATACTTTATCATTTTATTTTTATTTTTAATTTTATTTTTAAATTTGAAGACAGTAACATTTCCAGGACAGAGAGGAGGTCATGTGGTAAGTGACCTGACTCAGGTTGATTGGAGAACCTAGTAGGACGGCTTTGGTGCATCTGTCCCCAAGTACAGAAACTAAAGCAGCAAAGTATGTTGTAAAATAATGAAATGGGGTTTCCTTATTTTTTAAAATTGGGAACAAAAGTTCCAAATAATTTTAGCCTTAATTAAAATATCCACCAGATGGCACCAATACATGGTAAGTACTTCTGAAAATTAGAGGTGGTGTTCTCACACTTATCTTACCATCTCTTAGAATAAAAATGTGTTGGCAGTGTAATTAAAGGAGATAGTTCTGGCTCCCTACTAATCAGTCTGAAAGAAACCCTTTATGAGGCTCCAAGGTGGGTGAGGTGTCTTTCTTCTGTTCTGGTAGCTAACAGCACTTATCCTTTTGCTCTAGAATTGTTTACTTGAGTCTGTTTCTATCACTTGAGGCAGAGATTAGGATGTTTTCATCTTCACTAGGTCTTGAATTGTATGGCTTTTATTTATTTTTCTAGTAGTCACTAGTTTCTGAGTTAAAGCCGGGTTTGGGGGTAATAAACTCTAAAATATAGATTCTAAAATGTATATTCAATGCTTATAAAACCTACAGTATTAGGAAAATAATGGAAATATTGCTTTATTTAATATATTTTATTAATGAAAAAATAGCCAACATTATCCACTTTATTCATATAGGGACTCTATAAGTCCCATTTCCTTTTGGAAAACAGGCATTGAGATATGGCCTTTCAAAAATATATTTATAATTAATATATCCAAGGACCATAGAGCTGACTTCCAAGCAAGAGCCTAGACTCCAAATATGAAATTTTGGTATCATTTATCCTGAATAGCACTATTGAGACTCAGGCTCTGTGACTGTGATGTCAAAATATCCTAGAAAGTTTTCAATAAGTGCCCTCTCTCTTACCTTCTTAGATATAATAACTTTTCTGGATGATTGGTGCATTGAGAGGCCCACCCAAGCAACAGACTTTCCATTCCTTGTAAACGTATCCCCAGAACTTGGTTACTGCTGTTCACCTGTGGTAGGATTTCTTTATGCTTTCACAACTGAATCTTTTTTTTTTTTAAAGAGCTCAATATTAAAATTTTACAAAATATAATTAGTGAAACAGTAATCCTTCAAGAAGCTACCTGAAAAAAAGCTATTTGCTGGGTTTTCTATTTAGGCTTTCATGATTTCAGAGTAAATTTCACGCATCCAACATGTGGGCCAATGCTTCTTTTTAAGCTTGTGCCAATTAAGTATAGAGACCAGGACTGGGTCCGATAAGGCAAACCTACAAGTAGAACCCTGGGTTGGGAAGGATTGGGATATGGCCTGTCTTGATCTAGTGGGGAGCATGTGGGTGAACAGAGGTGAAGGGCACTGGGAACACTAGGAAAGCTGCTGGGGACATGTGAGCATGTGTTGATGGAGCACCTGCTGGCTCAGGGTTGGGCTCTGGGCAAACAGGTTAAGGACTTCAGTGGTATCCGTCCTGATTGCTCAATGCAGAGTGTAAAATTAAGACAATAAATGGTATTTTTAAAGTCTCAGGACGAATTGTTCCTTAGGCCTCCTTAGCAGCATGTTTTTTCTACCCTTTACATACAGTTGTCCAAACTGTGATTTTGGAAATTTAAAAGCCTGGCATAAAGATAGTTCGCTTTACTTTCCCCTCACCACATGCAAAGAGGGACATGCATCATAAAGGAAAGAAGGACAAGGATGATTTGTTTTAAACCCTTGCACAAAATATTTTCATGAAGTATGTAATAGGCATTAAGAAGTCTGGTGTTTTGAATGATAAACAGGGTCAACTACAGTATTTGTCATGAAAGGAACTCAGCTGGCAAGCACCTGATGAATGAAATCTGGAGATAGCAAAATAAAATCCGTGTATCACAGTGGTTTTCCCAGTGGTCACACTGGAAAACTTTAGGAGGCGCAGTTAACCTCTGTTAATGGCTTCCCACCTCACTAGGGAACATGACGATCATATGCAATGATGAATGGGAAAGTATCTTGAAAACTGTGAAACTTCAATATCATTTAAGATATTGTAGTTAGTTTATTCTGGTTCATATGCAAAGAGTTTAAATGAAGTTCATTTTTTCTTACCATTTTTCTTAATTAATAGAAATATGATCTGGTCAAAGACAAGTAATAAGTAGCAGTGCTGCAGCTGGAACTCAGGCATCTTAATTCATAATCTGGGGTGCTTCTCTAGGGTATTCTAGGGTCATCTGCATACAGTGCTGCTTGGGACCTCACTTCCTCTCTAATTTCTCATAACTAGCCAATTGTTTAGTGGAGTTGCTATTTTTCTCTTCTAAGTAGACAAGGGATTTGACCTTTTAACTTTAATATATTCCCACAACTTCCTTACTTGGTATGGACTTTTTCTTCCCATAAGTGTTGCAGTATTTGGGTCCTAGCCTATATCTTACAGATTATTAAGTGGCTACAGATAAGTGTCCCTTAGTTTATGTTAATACCTAAGTGTTCAGAACAGCCTTGGTGTCTCCAAGAAAGCTCTGTTCTCTGGTGGCCTCAGGAACGGGGGAAATTATAGCAGGAGATCCCTGCCTGGGGTGACCACAGACAGCCAGCTACACTCTTTAGAGGTTCAGGTGGTTCCAGGGCCTCTTGGAGTACCAGACTTTAACATCTGCGTTCTGGCTCATCTAATGAGGCTTAGATCCCAGGACCACTCAAAACAGTCCAGAACTCCTCTGAGGGAGCACCAGAATTGACCATCCCTGGGGCATCTTCCAGACTGAGTTGGATGGGCCATAAGCAGAATTGACTGAGAGCTGCAATTGTCATAAGCTTTCTGCTCCCTACATATGTCCCTGGGTTTTCCTCCAGGGCTTATTTGGTATGTCTGGACCTTCTGTGAAAGAGGACTGCTGTCAACAATTAGCTCTGTCTGCCAGAGGGGTATTGGCAGCCCTGAGCCCACTTTTTTCTGAGGCTGGAGGTGGAGAAAAGTGTTCTTAGTGATGACCATTCCTCATAGAGGCCTAATCTTGAGGTCAATTTATTTCTCATCGTTGTAAGTTCCCTTGAAATATTGCTTCCTATTTCAAGGCCCAGCTCAAATGTTCCACTTTTCCCCTGTAGGTTCCCAACTTGAATAAAATAAATTACTCCATAAAGTGCTGTGTACCTATAGCACTTTATCCATTCCTCTAGTAAATCTCTTTAACACACAAGCATCTAAAATGTATCTGCATTATATGCTTAAAGGGAGCTGTAAACTTCTTGAGAGCAAAGACTCATTTTTCTCACACATTTGCAGGGCTTTGCATCATGATTGGAACAATGCATGAGCTATTGCTTTAACTTCTCTTAAAGGACAGTAAGATGGAGATCAAAGACAGAACTAATCTTTTCCTAATTATGTTACAGACACTGATAGTCCCTGAAGATGGCAATTATGAATGAGACACACCTAGTTCTTCTTTCAGAGAGCTTGCAGTCTGCTCCACGTTCAGTCCATGGTTTCCCAATTCATTTCTACCCCTTCTGATAAATCAAGTGTTGCTTCAGGAGGTGGTGAGCTGAGTCGGTACATTCTTCCTTGCTCACGCAGAACAGTGAGAGAGGTGAACACCCATAGAAAGGTGCTGCTGGTCGTTGTGGTAGAAGCACCAGACAGCATGGCAGAAATGTGCCCTCCTTCTGACTGTAACCATGATGACTGCATCATGTTCACCATCAGTTACTACTCAGCATTGCTATTCAGTTCTCCCCAAGGGAAACCTAGGTGAGCCCAGTGGAGGGCTTCTGTGTCTGGTTAATGACACATTAGGTCCTGGGAGCCTAGGCTTGACCTCCTTGGTCTGGTACCCAGGATGGGTGGAGGCAGAGAGTAACAGGGTGGGGATTCAAGTCAGGGGAGCCAAGTCCATTTCAGATCCAACAGGCAAATATGGGATGGGCAATGGGGGACAAAGTTAAGGGACCGTATTGGATGGGAATGAAGCTGGGAGTGGCAGGAATGGAGCTAGAGGGTTAAGAGTTAGATAAAAGTGTCTAAGACATTTGTGGTGAAGAGAGCTGGAGTGCCCAGAGCTCTCTCTTCCTGTGTTGCTTAGCTTGCTTCAAGGTACAGGGTTGGGCCAGCCAATGGTAAAAAAGAACCTTAAATGCAGTTCCTGTCCTTAAGGAGCCTATAGCCTATCTGCGAGAGAACAATCACACTTGAAAAAAAAAAAAGAATGGAGTAGAAGATGATATTGAATATAATTCAGGGCTAGAGGACTAGAGTAAAGGCAAAGTAGAAAAGGTCACTGTGAGCTGAGGGCATGGGAAGGCTTGAGGCTCTTGAAGCACAGGCAGAGCTTAGAGATCTTGGCTCATTCACAGTCAGTAACCACATCACATAGTCCTCTCCCATGGGTAGGGCTGTATCAGGCCACAATTAACTTAAGATAAGGACAGCAGTAGAAAGCTCTGTAGAATATACAGCCTTACTTAATTAAATGTCCTTGTGATGAAATCTCATTTATCATGGGAGTATTCCTGGCACTCATACTTGAGTCATGGGAAAGTCAAGGGCTCCCTAAACCCTTTGTTTAGGGGGAATAAAAAAAGAGTGGTGTAGAGAAATGGGCAGCCACAGGTGCAAGCATGTCATTTCACTATATATGGATGGCATGGGTTGATCTGCCTTTTGGAGTGGGAGAATTTACCCACCCACCTGGGACCTGATTGACTTTGTCTACCTCTGACCTCCCTTTCTGTGGCACGTATTTCATTCTACTAAGTTGCCTTTCACTGATTGAAAAGAGGGTGGGTTACTCACCGCTACCTGTGCAGGCAGGTAAATCTTAGTACCAAACGAGAGACCCTTATCTCCTGGTGTCCCTCCCCAGAACACTCACACCCACTTTCCCAAGTTCTGCACATTTCACGCTTACATTTGTTAGGAAACATGGGAACTTGGGTTTCTCTGAGGCATGAAATAAGATGTTCTAATCAATGACTGACTCTCCTGTCCTTTCTCTGCAGTGAAGAGAGAGCTGGATCATAAAACCTGTGATTTATTGGGCCCTGCTCCATTAAGAACTGATGGGGTGATGATTTGATTCCAGTAATGCTTTACCTCTTACTCTGCATTTTCATATTTCCCTTCCAGCTGTGGCCCTGCCTTAAGTGACTGTTAATCACTAATTCTATAGTCTCTTCAAGACTATAAAACAGTTTATGTCACCTAAAATCTTAACGGACTAACCTTTGTCACCACAAAAGTTTTTAAGACTTTCAAAGACTTTCCTGAATTCATCAAATGGATGAAAAGTCTAGATAGCATACTGGTTCACTTTTTGACTGATAGACTAACTCACCTTTACAGATGTTTCAAATGTGCAATTGGCTGTAAGGTGATGAGTTCGTTGATGAATCGGTTGATTCCCTCATTCAACACATATTTCTTGGGTGTGTACCCTCCCTCTGTCATGCTCTAGGTGTAGGGAGTAGAGAAGTGAATAAAACAAAGATCCTGCCCTCATTTAGTAGAGGAAAACAGACAAAAAGCCAAGGAAATAAATTAATTGGTTGTTTGAGGATGAAAAGGATTGTGGAGAAACATAAATCAGGGAAGAGAATGTAGGCTGCTAGTTTGGGAAGACGTGGGGAAAGAATTTTAGTTCTAAATATTGTTGTCTGGTGACCACTGGCTCCACATTAATGTTGTAATTTCTTCCATTGCTTGAATCACAATATGTCTATAACAGAAGACCAGTAAGTCCACTCAGGGTGTGTATATCCATTGCAGATGATGTGCCACACTAATGAAGGATATTTATGTGGGAGGTTGTGGGAGGTGTGGGAGGTGGGGCATGTGGGAATCCCTATAATTTTTGTGTAACATTTATGTAATCTAAGTATCTTTAAAAAAAAAATTATATAAAAAATAATAAATGTTGTCTGGGGAGAGAGGCCTCACTGAGAAAGTGACATCAGAGCAAAGGCTTGAGGGAGGGAACCTCACATGATGGAGAAAGGCAGGCAGAGGGAGCAGTGGGTGCAGAGGCCCTGATGTGTTCTGAACCAGGCTGATAGCCCATTAGTACACACATCCACAGAACTTCCTATGTGCTGGACGCTGTCCTAAAGGCTTTATCATGTAATCCTCAATATTTTCCCCATTCCCCACTTACAGATGAAGAAACTGAGGCCCAGATTGTTAATAACTTGGCCAAGGTTACTCAGCTAGAAAGTGGTGGAACCCAAACAATCCACCTCCAGAGTCTGTGCTCTTACTCCCTGCGCTCTGCTGCTTTGTCTCTAGTCCTTTGGAGATATGGAGGGAATTGCTTACCACATTGTACTGTGCTGCTTTGGACATTGTGGTCTGTGACAATGACAACTAATCAGTAATTTTATGTTGATCATTGAATACTTAAAGATAAGAGTTTGGGCCATTCTTCTCCCTCCCCCTCTCCCTCCCCCTCCCCATCCTCCTCCTCCTCCCTCTTCTTTACTTCATGTTGTTGGCTCATCATCTTCTCTAGCCTCATGCCCTGTGAATCCTCTCTGTGGTACTTCCCCCTTCTGCCATGGCTTCCCAAATGAATATGGCCTGTTGGAAAACTCTCAAACAAATATTGATAGTGAATAAAACCAACAACCACAGCCAAGTTCCAACTTACTAAAAGCACTGGTAATTCCTAGGATAGGGCTTCACAGAGATGCCTTGGAAGGAAGCACAATAAGGAGAGGCGATGTCAACAGGCTCCTCTACTTTGTGAGTTGATTGGCCTCTCCCAACTCCTTTCAATTACTCAAGACTAGGCTTTTCAGAAAATGTGCATTTACTTTTTCAGGGTTGGTTCAGGTTCTGCATCATCTAGCTAAAGAGACTAAAAAATACAATTAAATATATCATAATAAAATTAATTTATATAATACAATTAATTATATAATATATATGAACATAGATAGAATAGATTTTTTTCAAATAGCCCATGTGTTTGATATTTTTTCCATCCCATAAGCATGTTGACCTTTGAGGAGCGACAGGGCACTATGGAGAGTGTGAGCTTTGGGATCAGATTGATGTGAGCCCAACTCCCAGCTGGATAGTTGCAGGCTGTGCAAACTTAGGTCAAGTTCTTAAACTCACTGAGCCCCAGGTTCCTAATCTGTAAAGTGGGGATAACACTTAATCTCAAGGCATTGAAAAGATTAAATGACATGACGTGTAGGAAACCTCTTAGCATGTCATAGACTTTTGGCGATGTTAGTTTTATTTTTTGAAGCCATTACTTCCATTATTTCACTTTCTTTCACATTATTAGAACTGTTTATTAAGGATTTAGATGTCCAGTTTATGGATCATAAAAGCTCTTTGCGAATAGCACTCTCTCTTGCTGTCTTTTAAAATTACAATATAGGGAAACAGGTGTGGCTCAAGCGATTGGGCTCCCATCTACCATGTAGGGGATCCAGGGTTTGATTCCCAGGACCTCCTGGTGAAGGACAGGCTGGCCCGTATGGCGATCTGGCCCATGCGGTGAGCTGGCCCATGTGGAGAGCTGGCCGTCACAGAGTGCTGGTGCAGCAGGATGGCACAACAAAAGGAGACACAGAGGAGAGATGCAGCAGACCAGGGAGCTGAGGTGGTGCAGGACATTGAGTGCCTCTCTCCCACTCCAGAAGGTCCCAGGGTTGGTTCCCAGTGCCTCCTAGGGAGAAGACAGGCAGACACAGAAGAACACACAGAGAGCAGACAGCAAGTGCAAAGCAACTAGAAGGGGGGTGAGAAATGGATAAATAAAATAAATCTTTAAAAAAAATTTGCAATATAACTATATATATTCAGCATCAATAGTGCTGAATGTCTCAGTAAGATGGTTTATGAGAAAAAGGTTTGAAGCTGTATTTAAAATAAAGCTTTCTTTAAGATTATCTACGGACAAATTTTACAAGTTTCTAGTTTCCTAAATTTTAAGAATGATTTTTTTTCAGATTATGCAGTAATCACAAAAATGTGTCGATCAGAATAAAATCACTCAAAATCTCATTGTAAAACATCTTCCATGTGAGAGGCACATGGAGGCACATGGAGCACATGATAGATAAATACTGATTGTTAAGAAATTTTTAAAAATCACCTCTTAACCACTGTTGACTATTTTGGTGTATTTCCTTCCCGTCTTACGTAACCTTTACAAAATTGAAGTCATTGTGTATGAAAATTCTTTGTGATTTGCTTTTTTGCACATCATGTTTTATCTTCCCATCTCCTTAGTAATAATGAAAATCCTGCTTCAATGGTTGGATTCCATATATGGAGGTGTACTATTTATTACCAGTTGGGTTTGTGGAGCATTTAGTTTTATTTTCCTGTTATAAATAACATTGTAAGAAACATCCTTTTATACAAATCTTGGAGATCATCTCTGGTTAATTCTCTAGAACAAATTCCTAGAAGTGAAATAACTAAGTCAAAGAGTATATGCATTTTGAGAAATTTTTGCTGGAATGCCACCAAGAAAGCTTTTACCTATTTACTACTCTCACAGAAATGTATATGAGTATCAGTGATCAAGTCATTGACCCAGTGGAGCCATTTGATTTTATAGCTTTTACTGTTTGGAATAAGTAAATGACAGGATTGATTGGTAAATGAGCTCTGTGACATCAATTAAAATTCTTAGCCTGGCATTCAAGGCCTCCCAATATTTTTTCCTAGGTAATGTTTCTTTCCCTTGCTCTAAATATATTCCTTTTTTTTTTTTTCTTTTTTTTTTTATTTATTATGGGTAAAAATCAAAATTCTCACAATACATACAAACATTTGCAAAATGATATATAAATATATATGCATATATGTGTATTTGCTTACAAAAATGTTATTTATATATATATATACACATATATTTTAAGAGGTGCTTAGATTACCTAAAATATTACACGGAACCCACTGGGATTCCCATGTTGCCCACCTCCCACACCTCCCACCACATCCAACACAAACATCTCCCACAGTGTGGCCCACCAACCTCAATGAACTTACACATCCTGGAGCCTTGCCACCAACCATAGACCACAGTTCACACTGTAGACCACACTCTCTCCCACTCAGTTCTGAGTGGTGTGTGCTGATTTAAAATGGCCTACATCCATTGCCACAACAGTACTCAGGACAACCTCCAACTCCCAAAGAAGCCCCTGTATTTCAACTGCTCATCCCCTCCCTACCCAAAAACTGTCAAGTGGCCACTGGCTCCACCTCATTGTTATAATTTCTTGCAAGAATCACCATATGTGAGCAAGAGAATACCATCAAGTCCACTCTAGTCCATAGTTCTTCCCCCAATCCAGAGGCGACTGGGATGGTGATGTCCACTCCAACTCCAAGTGAGAGAGGGCTTATATCCCATGGATATGGTGGGTGGGATGATCCTGCCTGCAGATGCAGGCCATCTCCATCCCCTGGGATGGCCATTTCCCATCGTTGTCTCCTCACCAGGTGACTTGGATGAGTCCATTGAGCTGTAGGGTAGGAGTTGCAGCTCCACCTAGATTTCATGCACACCTGGCACATAGGTAGGCGGGAGGCTCCAGTCTCTGGAAGTATACCTAAGAAACTCCAGCATCACATGTAGGTTTGAATAGAAGGGACTGGTGAACCATGTGCAGGGAGGACTTATTTGAGTCTAATTCTGTCACTCTCAGGATCACAGATTCCAAATTAGAACCCACTGATAAGGCATCAGTCCCTGGGGCTATCCCCCCTTATATAGGACCAGGGTGTCTCCGGAGCTCTCAGGAACCCCACTGAGTGGGGTGATAGGCACTTAGATGTTCTATGAGCTCCTACTGAGGTGTGCGTAAGAGTTACCTCTGGGATGACCTCCCGACTCTCTTTGAAGTCTCTTAGCCACTTGAACTCATTTGTCTTTACCATTTCCCCCTTTTATTCAAGGTCTTTTTCCAGTTGTGTTGCCAGTTGGCACTTGGGAAAAGTTTTCAATTAGCAATAATCGTGCCTCAGATAAACCTCATTGGCTACAATACTGCCACTGCACAAAGCTGCCAGTTGGCACTTGGTATTAATCCCTCGTTGCCAGGGAGGCTCATCCCCGGGAGTCATGTCCCACATTGGGGGGAAGGTAATGCAATCATATGCTGAGTTTGGCTTAGAGAGAGGCCACATTTGAGCAACAAGGAGGCTCTCAGGTGGCAACCCTTAGGCACCCCACAACTGCAGGCTAAGTCTCATTTACAAGAGCAAAGACTCACAAGGGTAGTCATCAATAAAATCCTGTAACTTCAGATTTTTCCTGAGTTCTAGCCATACTGTTTTCATTCCATGTTTCCTAAAAATCCTCCACAGGCCATCCATAGGCTTTTGCCATATCTTTCTGGAAATGTCTTCCTCATCTCTGAATCACATGTGCCAACTCATCTGCAAAACCTTTTCTGATTGTCCAATTTAGTCAACTGCATCCGTCTGATATCTCTCAACCCTCTGTTATTTTTGCCACTCATTGGTGCTTATCACATGCCACCTTATATTGTGAATTTTCTTCTTCTGTATGCCTGAGTTGTTTCCTGAAGGACTTGGAAACACTTAATTATTCCTTATATTACCCATAAAATATATAGATGTGGCTTTACATAGGTAACTGTATGGTAATACACATAGCAATGCATAATGTATACAATAATGTATCATATAAAATTACAAATGAGGGATCATAAGGAAATATTAAATCACCTTTTGGATAACTGCCCCACCAGATCAAACTCTCCCCATTGTTCCAGTCACCAACAAAAAACATGTATGCCTGTCAGTCCTGCCCCAGACCCCAGGAGATTCAGACCCCAACCTCCTTGAACCTAAACCTCCTATGTGTGATGTGTATATAAATTATAAAATGAGAGGGACTGTTTTCCACATAGCACTTCAGGAATAACTAGATCTCAACTTTAAATCATAAAATTGTTATATAAATTATCTGATCGATGTCTGGAATCAGGAATCAAAATCGATTTTGACAAAGGAAATACATACACTGCAACAACAAACCTAACTATCAGCACCTTAAAAATATTTAACCTGAATGAGGCAGTAATCCAGATATTGTTAGTGATTAGAAATTATAGCTCTTTGAGAAATACTGAAATTGAACAAATTTTCAATAAGCCACATCATATAAATATGTAACTACATAATACAAACACACCACAAGAAACTGAAAATTCTATAATTTGATGTTGCATTTAGATTTAATAAGTGCTTCATCAATTATTTAAAATGGTTTAGTTAACAGTCCTGGAAATCTTAGAAGACAGATGTATGAGAAGATAGTTAAAACTGACATTTAGATAATACTTAAGCACAGTTAAGTATAGAATCCATTGTCGACTCTAGTATCAAGATCATACTTTCAAGCTAGGGATTAACTGTACAAATGAACCGTCGGAGACTGGGAGGTGTAAAACTTGGATAAAACACACAGCAGTAAGTAGAGTTCCTGAGTTTCACTCCTGGGTTCATCTGACTCCTGGTCTAGTGCTCTCTGCTATCATTGACACTTCTACAGCCTGTCAGGGGCAGGTCTCACATTTAGAGGCCTTTTTACTGCCTCAGGGTCTTCACACTTGCAGTTCCTTCTGTCTAAACTGCTCATTTCGCAGATATCCTCTTGGCTCACTCCCTCACCTTCAGTTCTCTGATCAAATATCACTTTATTTGTGAGTTCTTCCTGACTGTTTAAAATACCAACTAGCCTCCCCTGCCCTGAACACACCCAAGGATTTCCTCATCTGTTTCCTCCTTTATTCTCCTGTATCAGTTTGGCATTGTTTATGAATTCCAAAAATAGTTATTGGATTATGTTTGTAAACTGGTCTGTCAAAGGTATCACTTTTAATTGATTAAATTATGATTAGGACTTTGATTGGGCCATGTCAGTAGGGTATTGAGTCCCTGCCCCTTCATGGATAGGGACTCATGGAGAAAAGATATGGCTAAGGACAGAGTTGGGAGTTTTGAGCTGGAGCCTGAGAAGTTAACACAGGAGAAGAACACAGAGCAATAGAGATGGCTCCATAGACATGGCAGAAGCCCCGGGGAGAAGAGACAGAGCTGTTTGCCTGATATTCCACAGCTGGCCTTATGGGGAGAGCCTAGAAGCTGAGACCAGAGAGAAACAGAGCCCTGGGAAGAGAGGAGCCCAGGAAGCCTGAACTCTTGGCAGATGCTGGCAGCCATCTTGCCCCAACACATGGCAACAGACCAGTGAGGGAAATAACTTATGCTTTATGGCCTAGTAACTGTAAGTTTCTACTCCAAATAAATACCCTTTATAAAAGCCAACCGATTTCTGGTATTTTTGCATCAGCACTCCTTTAGCTAAATACATCTCCCTCAAAGCACTTGTCATCATTTGACATTTTATATATTTTATATGCAATCATTAGTATGGAAGCACCACAAGGAAGGGGCTTTTCATTCTGTCCCCCATGGTAGCCCACACCTAGAACAGTGGCTGGATCCACAGAAGGTACTTAATAAATATTTGTAGGATAAATATAAGTGAAAAATAAATCCATGTCTTTTCAAGTTTGAATTAATAACAGTACAATTGGGATTAAGTGGCAGGATAATCTGAATGACCTGATTTCCAGCTCTGAGTTCTTCATTCTTTCACTCATTCACCTTCCTTTGTTTTCCTTCATATCCCTTATTGCCACCTGAAACTTTATTATATGTTTACTCATTTACTTGTATATTATCTATTTCTCTCTTCCTTATTATAATATAAGCTTTAAGAGGACAGGGGCCTTTTTTCCTTGTAAAGTTTTATACCCTACATTGAGAACAGTGTCAGGCACATAACTGGTGTTCAAGAAATAATATCTCTTACAAATGAATGAATTAATAACTGTATATATTCAAAAAATATTTGTCAAGCACCTACTATTTGCCTAGCACAATATCTGTCTTTAAGTCTCATAAGAGAGAAAACCAAGTAAACAGGGAATTGCAACCCACGATGAGATTTGCCATGGAAGGGACAATGGAGGGATTCCTAACCCAGCTGTAATGGGTCAAGGAGAACTTTCCAGGTGGGATTATCCTGAGCCAAGCCTGAAGGGTGACAGCAGAGGCAGAGGCATCCGGCCAAGGGAGGACGTGGCAATGCTTGTTAGTGCCAATACTTTGATAGAGTAGCAACCACCACTTGGGTTTGGAGGAAAAGGGGCAGGAGAAGAAGCCGGGTTGCTGAGGAGCTTGTGCAAACATGCACAATTTTATTCTGAGGCCAGTGAAAGATTTTAAGCAGGATTTGACATGAGCATATTCTTCTTTTTTTTATCATCCCACTGTGAACATTTGAGTGGAAGGACAAGGCTGTAAAAAATCAATCCTCATACCAGATCCACAAAGTCAGCAAATTGTAAGTTTGACACAGCAACTGAGGTTTCAGTTCATTAAACACAGGCATGAGATGAGACTGTCCTCCCCAATTACACCTCCGGCCTGGATGGTGCCGAAGCCCAATTACAAGCCCAGCCTTCGGTGAGTGGGAGCTGGAATGTCCCATAGCTCTGTACCCCCAGGACTCCACACCCCTCCCACCCAGGACTTGTCTTACTGACAATTTCTGCATGTCTTTGAAATGCCTGGGAGATATTTTCTCCCTAGTGTAAAAGCTGGAATTAAGTAAAGCTGTGAAAAATCTGAATATCTTCATAAGTGAGTATTCGTAATCTAAATAACTCTGGAGAGTAGCAGGAAGATAAAAAATACTCCTTTTCCACTCCAATCAGGCATACAATTTAAAATAAAATACACAAGTCCTTAAGCAAAAGACGAAAAGGAACTTTTTAAACAGTAGGGTGGATAAGCAGAAAATTAAATCAAAATAGTAACATGAATCAACTTTGACCAACTTTTCTGCTTCTTGTGACTCTATTCCAATTTGTGTCAGCAATAGCAAACTAGTGTAATAGGGTGAGAAACAATAGGGGGCCTAGGAATGTGTAAATGAGAAGAGGGTTCTGTGCCTCTGGGGAACAGAGGGCGGAAAAAGCTTGGTGAGGAGCAAATATCCGTTCATTCAGCTCACCGTTTAGTTGGACCCACAGGTAAAAAGTACTATGTTAACTACTGAGAGAAATAGAAGAAAGGGTGGCCTCTTCTCAAACTGAATTCCCTGTTCTCACTTATCTAACCTTTCCATATTCTTGTTCGAGTCACTTCCCCAAAAACCCAGTAAAGGGGATGAACTCGGACACTGAGAACTTACCCTTATACTTTTCGCCTTAAGATTGGGTTAGTTTTCGTGCCTAAGATTGTAAGCTCACAACTCCCAGCCAATGGGAGATAGGTAAGGTTGGGGAAAGAGGGAAATGGGACATTGAGTCAGGAGAACTATATAAATCTTTGTTCTTACACTGATCGCGCGCACTTGCCCGCTTCCATGTACCCTTTCTCATAATAAATAAATAAATTACTGCTGCCTCTGGTACAACTCTCTATCTTCAGAACATTTATTTTGAATAAGTAGTCACCGTCCCACTCAACTATTTACCTACAGTTATCAAGTCTGCATGGTATTGGTGTAGGGACAGGCACACAGATCAATGAAATGGTGTAGAGAACTGATCCACTCCTCCCCCCCAGATGGCTCCCTGGTCTGTTTGCTCGTTTTTGCTCATTGTTTTTGTTCATTGTTTGTGCTCACTGTCTGCTCATTGTCTGTTTGTTTTTTCTTTAAGAGGCACTGGGACCTCTCATGTGGGAAGCAAGCACTCAACTGCTGGAGCCACAATCCGCTTCTTGCTCATTTTGTTTTTGCTCGTTGTCTGATCATTGTTTTTGCTTGTTGTCTGCTTGTTGTTTTTGCTTGTTGTCTGCTTGATGTCTGCTCATTGTTTGTCTTCTTTAGGAGGCACCAGGAACCAAACCCAAGACCTCTCAGTTGAGGGGCCTGCTCAACTGCTTGAGCCACATCTGCTCCCCAGTCCAACTGATTTTTTTACATAGAGGCAAAACAAATTCAATTGAGGAAGGATAATCTTTTTGATAAATGGTGCTGGAGCAATTGAGCATACGTAGGCAAAAAAAACTTGATGAACTGAACTGCATCAAAATTTTAAAATGTTGTGATGCAAAAGACCCTGTTAAGAGCATGAAAAGACAAGCTACAAGCTGAGAGAAAACATTTGCAAATCACATACTTGACTAAGGGCTAGTATCTGGAATATAAAAAGAACTCAACAGCAAAAAAAAAACCCTAAACAATCCAATTAAAATATCTGCAAAAGACATGAACAGATATGTCACCAAAGAGGAGGTATGGATGGCAAATAAGCGCATCAAAAGATGTTCAACATCTTTAGCCATTAGGAAAATGTAAATTAAAACCATAACGAGATATCACACACACCTCTCAGAATAACTGATATGTATAAAAAAGTGATAATACCAAACGCTGGCTATCATGTGCAGAAACTGGATCACTTACTTATTGTTGGTGGGAATGTATAATGGTACAGCCACTCTGGAGAAATAGTTTGGCAGTTTTCTTTTGTAAAACTAAACATGCACTTCTGTTGAGACCCAGCGATTGTACTCTTAGGCATTTATCCTAGAGAAACAAAAACTTAAGTTTACACAAAAATCTGTACCAAATATTTATAACAGCTTTATTTGTAATAGCCAAAATCTGGAAACAATCAACCCTAGGTACATCCATACAATAGAACAGTAGGCAATAATAAAAGGAATAATCTATTGATACATGCTACTACTTGAATGAATATCAAGGACATTATGCTTAGTGAAAAAAAAAGCCAATTTCAGAAGGTTACATACTGTATGATTCCATTTATTTAACATTTTCAAAATGACAAAACTAAAGAAATGGAGAACATATTAGTGGTTGCAGGGAACAGGGAAGGGAGAGTGCAAATACCAAGGGATAGCACGTGGGAGTTCCTTTGTGGTATGGAAAAAGTTCTGTGTCTCGATTGCTTGGTGGTTACATAAATATATACATGGTAGAAAATTGCCGTAGAACTACACACACATGCGCAAATTCACAAAATGTCAGTTTCCTGTTTTGATATTGTATATAAGTCAGTTATGTAAGACGTCACCATTGGGGGAAGCTGGGTGAAGGGTACAATGACTCTAGGCACTATTGTATACTATTGGTATACAAAGAGTACAATCAATGCTATTCAGTGTGATCACATATTTGTGCATTCATCACTTCAGTCATTCTTAGAGCACTTTCATTATTCTAATAATAATAATAAACAAAAAACAAACAAAACTTAACACCTCTCAATCTCTCTATGCTCCCCCTGCCATACAAAGCTGCTATACTTTTTCCTTCTCTCTAGTATAATTATATTTATATTTTGTAAAAACAGTCTTATATATGCAATATCACCCAAATTCATGTATTACATGAGGTTTTACTATCTTACACAGTCCCAGGTTACAGTCTTTAGCTTACCTTCTAGTAATATACATGACCTTAGAGTTTCCCTTTCAACCAATGTCAGACCCATACAATCTCACTGCTAGTTACAAACACCTCTAGGTACTATTTTGCAACTTCCTGTGAATCTATAATTATTTCAAAGTAAAAAAAAAAAAAAAAAAATACACTAAGTGGAAGTAACAATGCTCATGAAAATACTTATACTTATATTTTATTAATAATTTGAATAAAGGTAATAATGATAATCTTAGTTTCCCAACTGCAATTGCAAATACCACAAAACAGGTTTACTTAAACAATGGGAATTTATTGGCTCACAGTTTTGAGGTCAGAAATCCAAAAACGAGATGTCTGCAAGGCAATGCTTTCTCCCTGAAGATGTGACATTTAGGGGTTGGCTGCTGGTGGCCTTTGGGTCCTTGCCTTTCCCCATCACGTAGTGATGCACATGACAATGTCCTCTTCTTTTCTCTTCTGGGTTTGACCTCTGGCTTCTTCCCATGTCTTCTTCTTTGTGTCTGAATTTCCTTCTGCTTATAAAGGACCCCAACAATGTGGACTAAAGCCCAACCTGATGGGCTTCAATCAGTTGAAGTAGCATCTCCAAAGGTACTATTTACAAATGAGTTCCTACCCACAGGACCAGGGGTTGGGACCTGAACATGCCTTTTGTGGGGGACATGATTCAATCCCCAACAACTATTTTAGACATGAAAAACAAAAGTGTGATATCAAGTTTTGCAGAACATTCTAGACCAGTAAGAGGAAGTCCTTGTTCTCTAGGTGCTTAAGTGTAATGGCGAAGATAGTTTAGTAAATGGCAAATATTCTGGTAACATAAACAACTGCCTCTAATACCTGAGTCAAACAAATTGAATAACTCCAAGCAAAATACAGCAGGAATTTAGAGGAAGGAGATTTTAATGTTAACTCAGTGACTGGGGAAAAAGTTCTTGGAGAAGGTGATTTGAAGCAAACTTTGACAGATGGGACAGAAAAGAGTAAGGAGGTTTACTATACATATGTTAGATGTTTTTTAGCTACTATTTTCTTAATCAGCTTTTAATCCCCCCCCCCCCAAATTATTCTTTTATGCTTTTAACCTGTGAGGCTAGATGTGTTTTTATATGATAAAAATACACCTTGTGGACTGGCCTGAAATGTGCTTGTTTTGAAGCTCAAAGAGAGTTTAGAGTCACTTTATATTTCTTCAAAAGGAGGTTGTCATTGGAATGGGAGACTTTTACTCTAAGTCTGAAGTCCTATTGCCATTTGCCAGAAGGTACTATGCTGAAGTGATATAGCTGGAACCCTGCCAAAATAAAATAATTTTTCTTCCATCCTTATAAAGTTTTGTCAGGAAGAACTTGAAAAGTGAATCTCAATTGAAAATCAAGTACTGCTGACAATAAGGCATATTGCCTCAGGTAAAAACACAACAAACCATTTGCAGTTAATAAGTCTCACTTCTGCATTTTCTTGCATTTACTTAAATTTGGGCTCCAGCCCAGAGGAGTCAACTCCAGGAGAAAACTAAGTGCCAGATATAAATAGGCCTTGAGCACAGGCAATTTATTCCACCATTTGTCACAATGAGCAACTTATATTTCACTAGGTCCTGCCTTACCTTATTGGCAAGTGTTAACTGTGTTATTTACTCTGGTGAAGTTTTACTCTACCTAGACACACACTAATTCACATACTTTAGGAGAAGGTTGAAATAGCTCTTTAAACTGTGTGGAGAAAAGATGTCCTTGAAGAGCAAACTGTTAGAGTGCATGCTCAATTATAGCCAAAAACCCAGACAGTGGGCTCACTAGAGCCCTGGAGAGCATCTTGTTCAACAACCTCATTTCACAGGCTGGGAAACTGAGACCAGAATAAAATGCTCCTTTTCAGACAATAAGTGGTTTTCTAGTTGTTCATTTGTTCGTTCGTTCAAGACTTTCTGAGCACCACTGAGCCAGGCGTTGTTCTGGATGCTGGGGATAGAGGGACCTGCTCCCAGGCAGCTTACAGAACTGTGCATGTGGGGGAGGGCTGGACAACAACAAGGTGAACAAATCAACCACAGACTGACAAGTGTGCTGAAGCAGAGACCAAGGATGGGCACTCTGGTGGGGGGCGGGAAGCTCAGGGGGGCCTATTTGAGAAGATGACATTTAAGGTGAGGCCTGAAAGGTGGGAAGGAGCCATCTGTGTTAAATCATCAGGGAAAGTGTGCCCCGTGGAGGAAGAGCCAAGGTCCTGGAGCAGGAAGGCGAGAGGCAGGTTCAAAGAGTAGAAAACAGGCCAGCAAATAGGAGCAAACTGTGCTTTTAGGTTCCAGTGCTTGGCGGGGTGGGGATCTTACAGGCCTTGCGGGCCGATGTGAAGATTTTGAGGCTGTTGAGTTTAAACAGAGGCTTTACAGGATGCCATTTATATTTTTAAAATACGTCATTGAATGTGGTGTGGAATGGGTGTAGAGAAGCTTGAATGGAAGTGGGGAGACTAGATATGGGTCACTGCAGTTGGGGCCAAGCAAGAATGATATGGTCCAGAACAGGGTGGCAACAGGAAGGAACCAGGACTGTAAACCTGCCAAGATTTATCTCTTTCAGATGGCTCCATGTCTCTTAGGAAATGCTCAGTCTTTCAGATTTTGTCTCTCTACCTGCTCCTCTCCAAGATGGCATTTGGGTTCATGGTAATGGGAGGCTCATGGGACCTCAAGGTGGCTGAGAAGAGAGAGGCCTTGGGTCTACAAGCACAATTGTTGTGCTGCCCTCTGGCTCCTCCTGTCTCCATGGTGATGCTCCTGGCCCATCTGGTCATGTTGAGAACCAAGGAAGGCCCTGACTGGGTAGCTCAGGCCCTCTCTCTACCTAGCTGTGTTGTGCTGCATGTTTACTTTGCTGTGGCCCTTCCTCGCTGCCACTCTATGTGGTAGCATCTTCTCCTAGTAGTGAAAAGTGCTCTCTACTGCTGACTTTCTCTGGACCGCTTGTCCTTTCTAATACCAGACCCTCTGATCTTGTGGGCTAGGCAGGGGTGGAGGTGACCTATGAGACATATACATCTGACAACTGCCTCTTTCCTTTCCCAGAGCTCTACCTCCTTGTGGGTGTTTTAAACAGTATTTGCAAATTCTCTGACACCCTTCCCATGAAGAGGTGGGGTCTATGTCACTTTCTCTTGAAGTAGGGCGGGCCTGTGTGTCTTCCTCAATGAAAAGAATGTAGCAGAAGTGATGCTGCTTGATATCCAAGACTAGATTAGAAAAGATGATGTAGCTTCTCCAGTTTCTCAAGTGAGAAGTGCATCTATCCTAAAACTGCCCTTTGGGGAGACCATGTCGAGAGATGACAGAGGAAGAGAGAGGGAGAAAGGAAGGGAGTGGGGAAGATGGAGAGAAGCATTGAGAGAAAGAGATTGAGGGAGGAAGTAGGGGGGAGGGAGAGAGGAGAAGAGGGAAGAGGTAGGGAGGGAAGAGAAAGACATTGAGAGAAAGAGAGAGAGGAAGAGGTAGGGGTGGGGGGAGAGAAGGAGAAGGGAAGAGAAAAAGAGAAGAGATGAAAGAGAGAAATTAAAGCAATTAGCTGCTCAAGTTTGCCTAGCACAAGTGCTGACATGTGAGTTAAGAAGCTTCAAGATGAGGCCAACCTCAACCACTGTCTGATTGCAAACTTAAGAGATACTGTGAATGAGAACTACCTAGCTAAACCCATTCATTTAAGGTACTCTTTTGGGGTGGTTTGTTAATAGACAACCGAAGCACTTCTCCTGGTGCTCACATGCTTCCCAGGCCTCCTCTTATATCTGAGGTTACCTTTAAGCTTATAATTAAGTTCTAGGTTCAGCTCTTCAAGTACAGTGATCAGCCATCCTGATTTGTGTGGGACCAAGGGGGTTTCAGGGACATGGAATTTCAATGAAAACCCTGTGCAAATAGAGATGAGTTGGTCACCTTACCTCTAAGGTTTGCTTTTGTTATATAAAAGTCGCTGAAGGAATTCGGAAATTTCAGAACTATTGCGTCACTATAAATTTTTAAAAGAGGCAGCTTCGGGTGTTGAGGCTCTAGGTGATATTTGCCCTCCCAAAGGGAGACTACGGAATCAGTGATTGGGATACCATAAGGCAAAATAATTATAGGATATGCAAATACACTTGAAAATATTTCAAAAACATCTCATAAGATACAAATGAGGAAACTGGATCCAGACAGAGTCAATGACTTGTCCTAGAGCAAAGAGTAAACAAGTCAGATATTAGGACTTCAGCCCAGGGCTCTTCCCACCATGTTATGTGATGTTCAGTCCTTATCAGTGTCTACCATGTGGGCATGACATAATAGCGAGCCCTGCAAAACATTTAGACAGAGGGAGAGCTGTCTCTGCCAGTAAGCTGGTTCACCATCTTTAGCTCTAGGCAGCACAGATTAGACTAAAATTGAATTTCAGCCATATCTGGACAAATTTAGGACACGAAAATATATCTCACTTCGAGATAAAACCCCAAGCCAACTTCAGGTCTCTTTTTGAATGGAGTGTGTTTAACAATCTTATTGTAAATGTTAGTGCAAAATTGTAGTCTCTGGTACTGCTGCCCCAGAAGAAGCTCCTACCACTCTGGATCCATATTTTCCAGCTCTTCCTGATTGTGCAGGAGAAGGCGGCTTCCAGCCGGCAGCAGGACTGTTGCAACCACAATGGACACATCGCCTATCTCTTTGCCAGCAAAGGAGCCTTTCTGGGTGTGTCTTTTGGCAAAGAAACCCAGCCTGCTTAGGCTTACAGTAGGAGAGTGGGTGGGTGGGGGTGAAGTGAGCGGGAGGGGGGATCTATTACATGCTGGCCCCACCTCTGTTCCGAAAGTCTAAGCTGTAGGCTTGGGTGTGGGCTCTGTGTGTACCTAACAACTACAGTAGAGTTTTTATTAAATAGGGCAAAGTGTTCACTGATATGATGTCAATGACATGAACACCCAAGAACCGGCCCTAGCTTGTCCAAGAGAGCCAGGTAGAAACCCTGTTCTGACCAGCTCAGCCCAAGCTGATGATCAGGCCTGAGTCACACACTGATTAGATTCTGCTGGCATGGGAGCAGGCAGGAATTGCGTTTCATTTCATGATTACAAGAAAAATCCCCACAATTTGGCTAGGATTCATTCAGGTGAAACTGAAAGTTAAAAAACACAACTGAAACATTGGGTTAAAGCTCTTGGGGTGGGATAATTTCTGGGATTTTTCAATCTCTGCTTTTCTTCTGTATTTCCTCTTTTCCCTTCCTTCCGTTCAAGCAGAATAAGTCTTTCTTTGCTTCAGTGGAGGGAAGTGGTTGGGAGAAAAGCAGGAATACTCTGTATGTTTTCCTGATTTGAGAGAAGAGGTGGGGAGGGTGTGGGCCAGGATATAGAAACAATATATTGGCCAGAAACCCAAAAGAAAAAACATTTCCCTGAAGCTAGAGAGAGATTTCCCAGGGCTGGAAGGAGGGAACACTGGGAGAACAGAGAGCTCACAAGTCCTGGGACAGAAGACTCATTCTTTGAAACTTTCCACATTCATTCGACTCCTGTATACACCTGGCACTGTTCTGAGTGCAGTGAACAAACAGATTAAAATCGTTGCCCTTGCAGAGCTTACATATTATTGACTATCAAACTGTGTAGGATTCTTCTTACATGCCAGACACTACTAATTGCTTAGCTTATATTTACATCTTACAACAATCCCTTGAATTTGATACTGTATTCCCAGTTTACAAATGAAGGAAGTGAGACGTAGAGAGGCTACATAATTTGCCAATCACACAGCTGGCAAGTGGCAGAACTGGAATTTGAACCCCGACAAACCGGCTTCAGAGTCAGTTCTCTTAGCAGCTGTGGCAACTGACTGCCTTCCTCTACTGAATCTCCTGGGGCCCGGGAAGCCTGAGACTGGGTTTCCTCTGTGCCCAGCAGGATGGAGGCTCAAAATAGAAATTAAACTGAATTAAAAGACTAAAGTTAATAAAATAAGAAAGATAAAAAGAATAAATTTTTTTTTGTAACTCTCTGAGTTTGAGGACTAAGAATCAGCTGCATGCTCTGAGAAGTGTGGGATTAGAGAGAGCTATGTGTCTCCAGTGAGAGGAGTTACTAATTCTAATACTTTACCTTTTCCTCCTGGTAGTAGGGCATTGCAAAAGGAAGGCCTAGTATTTCAAGGTTGCTAAAGATGGAAGCCTAAACCAGTCAAAACAGTCACTCATTTTTACAGAGAAATAATCCTTCAAGGGGGAGGCAGATCCCATGTGCCTGTCAACATTCCACTTAAAAAAATAAATGCACAATATGCAAATCTAATTACTCTCTAATCATTACAAACACATCAGATTAGTTGGTGTCTTTATTAAACACAACCACAATCTGCAGTTGAGTGGACATTCTACAACATCCAATTCAGAACTGAACTGCCTGGAGCTACTCCAAAAGATTTTCAAATATACCCCACTTGTTACAATCAAGAGACTTAGTAGCTGCCTTTGCAGACACAAGTCCTGTCCACCCAGGTGAAGGACTCTTTGGTTTTCTCTCCATTAAAAACAAAACATAACAAATAGAAGTTGCCACTAAAGTTTTGTTGTGTGTGTGTGTTTAATTAGAGTTGTAAGCTTACAGAAAAATCATGCAGAAAGTACAGAATTCCCGAATACCTCCCACCCCCCAGTTTTCCCTATTATTAACATTGGGCATTAGTGTGATACTTTTGTTACAATTGAAGAAACAATATTATTAATTATTGACTATAGTCCATAGTTTATGTTAGGGTTCAGTTCTTTGGAATTTTATGGAGTTTTTTAAAATTCTGGTAATATATATACAACCTAAAATTTCCCATTTTAACCACTTTCAAATATACAATTCAATGACGATAATTGCACTCATAATGTTGGGGTGATGGAAAAGTTTTGGTGATGTGTTGATTTTTAAAGCCAACTTTTCTTACAGTGTGAGGCCATTTCCTTTGAAACACATTTGGCAATTCCTTCAGGTGCTCTAAACTCTCTATATTTTTTATCACACTGGATTACTGCAAATAACATATTCTGACTCAATTTGTCTCACCCTCATAAAAATTGCTTTTCCTGGGCTATAACTATGCTCTTGTTTCAAAACTGCTGTTTGAAGACATCTGCTATGTTACAAATTCCCTTCTTAGAACTTACTGACAGACAAATTGGGTTCCTTTAAAGAAAGCAGTGTGAATTTGTGGACCACATTCCCTCACTCACTCTCTGACTTGCTCCTCATCTCCTGCTGGAGACTCAGGCCCCTGAAGTTGGGCTTTCTGCTCTGCACTCGCTCCACCACGGGGGCTTTCTATTTTCTATATTCCCAGTTCAGCTCTTATCATGGGTGCTGAGTCGATGTCTTGCTCTTCCTCACATGTGCCCGTACAGAAACCCACACCATACTGCCTTGTCTCTTCCTAGCAATTGAGTTAGCCTCAATTGTGGTTGGTCCACAGGGGCAGATGGGAAAGGAGGTCAAATGTCTGCAGTGACCCTGGAGAACTGGAGATGCCTCCAGCCTTCAGGAATGTCCAAGGCTGGAATGTCCAGCAGGCCTCCCTCAGCTAGTGTTGTTCAGGAATGCCGGCAGCTCTAGTGCCCACTGTGATGCAACAACTGCTCACGGTGCCTGCTCACCTTGCCCTCTCTTCAGAATCTGGTGCAGGAAGCTCCCTGCTGCTTCCTCTGTGTGCGTTCACATTCACCTCTCCAAGGGAGAAGCTGTGACTGGATGGTTGGCCCCCATCCATCAGGAAGGGCCCTACTGGCAGTGCTGAATTCTTATTAAACAAACTCCTTCAAGGTCGGATGGGTCCAAATGTCAATTAGTGATGTACAGCCTTAAAACTGCAGGTGGTGTGAACCTCTCTTGAATACAGCAGGATGGCTCATGTTGCATATTTTATATAGTCCAGAATATGTTTTTATTTGTTTTAGACACATATCTGGCCATTTTGAGTCCAATGGATTCTGCACTTGAAGTATCCCAAAAACAATGTCCCTCCCCCAAAAGGAAATGTATTAGTAAGGGTCCTCCAGGGAATAAAATAGAACTGATGGGATATATATACTAATGTAAAAATTATGGGTTTTATTATAGGGATTGATTCATGCAGCCATGGGGATTGGCAGGTCCGAATTTCAATGACTTTCAAAGAACAGGTCACATGTTGGGAACCCCAATAAAGCTTTTGATGAATTTCCCAGGAGAAACTGGCTGAAGTAGACACGAAAATTCTTTCTGACAGCTGAAGTCCTCAGTTCTTCCTTTAAGGCCTTCAGCTGATTGGATGAGACTTCTCCCATCGTTGAAAGCAATCTCCTCAGTTGATTGTGGATGTACTCAGACACAGACGCAAGCAACTGACTTTGATTTAAATCTATGAAATACCCTCACAGTAACTATTGAGCCAGTGCCTGCTTGACCAAACAACTGGACACCATAACCTAGCCAAGTTGACTCATGAACTTAACCATGACAGGAAATAATCAGAATATTATGAAATTGTTGGTGTTGGTTTTCTCACATGAACCCTGAGTAGTCTTTGTGCATGTGCTATGTTCTAGCTTGAGCATTTAGGGCATGGAGACTCCTGTCTGTGAATTTGGTGGCAAGCAGTCACCTGTTTCTGTTTCTGGAGAGGAAACTACCCATGACTCCAGAGAATATTCCCATAATACCCTGTGCATATTTTGATCACTAAATTTAATTCATCACATTGTCATCATTTATATATCTGTCTATCCCAGTGGCTGCTGGGCTCCCCAGGTCACTTTTAATGGCTTCTGTCTTTGTATTCCACACAGAAAGCATGGTGTCTAAGGCACTTAACAAATACTTGTTAAGTGGATTCTTTTATTAGGTGAAAAACTCATGTATTTTATTTCATCACCCAATGAGAGTTTTGTACTGTTTTCTGGTTTTTTTTCCCCCCCTGCATGTGAGAAAGCTCTGAGCCAAATTCTATACTCTGTGACAAATATGATCTTATCCTAGTTCTAAGTTTGTTTTTTACTTCTATTTTTATCTTTCTCTTAATTAACCTGACTATCTATTTTTATTATAAGTGCTCTCAAATGCTTTTTGGAACTCTGAAGAACATAAATTATAAATAAATATACTTGGAAATTTTGGCTTGTCTTAGATTTAGGCTTAAGGAAAATCCAATGCCTTTCACCTTGGTGAATCTAAGCACTCTGATGGTAGCATTAAGAAAAATCAAGAAGCAATAACTACTAGATAAACATGGGAAAGTAGCACATATTGTGTTTACAAATAGGAAAGGTAAATAGAGATCATTCAAAGAGTTGATGGCTGATTTATAAATTCCAAACAGATATATTTATATGGGGAGAGTTGCTAAAGTTGACTTGGTACTGACAGATGTTATGCAGCTGGAAGAACAATGTGTTGAAAAATTCATTTTACTGAGAGTGATTTAAATGTTTTTTGATACCTTTCTTTGAGAGAAAGCAAAAAAGACATAGAAAAGTTCAAAAGAATTTCTCAGAGGAAAAGGAATATTATAAACAGGGTGAGAAAGCTACACAGAAGTATAATTATTAGAAAGGCAGGTGTAAGATACATGTACCAAGATCAGACAGTAGGGTCAGAAGGGTATACCTCTATCATGATGAGAGAAAACCAGATTAGTTTGAGGTAGGGGAATGCTTTCCTTGGCCAGTTACTATGACATAAATAAAAAAGAACAGTATTTTGTGAAGTGGGGAGGAAATTCTTTGTCAAATTACTCTTGGTTTTGTTACAGGCTTACCAAAAGACCCAGGGACAGAGTAAAACAAGGAACATAGGAAATGGCAGGAGAGAAAAAAAAGCAAAATGCTTAATGACAATCTTTATTTATTAAGATTTCACTTTGAAAATTTTGAGAAAGTCAAGAAGTTCAGCATTTTCTTGAGCCAAAAACAGACAAGCAGTACTTTCTAGATAAAAACTAATAAATGAAAGAATGAACAAAGAAACAATCATTTCACCACTGAGTCAGTATTTGCTCTCTTGGGTGACCAGAAATATCTCGTTTAGTATTTTTAATCTTGATCTTATAGATTTTAGCAAAAAATTGGAAAAGCCGTTTTAACAGCAGAAGAGGTTTGTTCTTAGAAATGAACTTCAGCTTTAGAATGGAAATGTTCTCATTTAAAACTTCTTGGTTTGTTAAGCTGACAAGCATGTCTAGATATTGGGAGGCGGCAAAGAAAGCAGCCTGTGAAAGCGCTGGGATCTGCAATGGGAAAGGAATCTTTCGGAGCTTGGCTTGGCTTGCCCTGTGGAAAGAGCTCTTATTCTTGACACTTGCTTTCAGAGGTCACAAGACATTTATCCCTCATTACGTTTGAAACTTTCCAAATTCATGACCAACATTTAATCAGGAGATTTCACAACAAATCCACATTTCAGATTTCTCTTGAAAAATCGGGTAACATCCCCCCATTGCAACAATCAGGTGGAACTGAATAGAGTCTAATTGTTGGAGCCAGCGCCTAGCCACCATTATCTGCCCATATTTAATTTCATTTCCTCCGGCCCTAGCCTCTTCACAGAGGCTGAGCGTCAATTGCCATCCATCAAATTGTTTGCATAGTTGTTTGATTTACAGTATAATTAATAGGATATTGGTATATTTCTTATCCCCTTGTCTCTAACAAAAGTATGATAAAGATGGACCAAGATGCCACACGATTCAAGAGCAATAAGAGTAGGCATATTTCTTTATGGAAGGGAAGAGTATTCTGTGGGATTGATATGTGTACAAGTATATCTGTGTAGAAGTCATCTGCCTGTTTCACTCATTTATTCCCCTGGGTTTGGGTTTGAGATCCCTAGTTTAGCTTTTGTACCTGTGATCTCATTTTTGGGCACATATCACCTATGAGGCTGAAATAATTTGTTTCCCACCCCAAGAAACAGTCCCCTTTTCTTTATGGTGGCAATATGCGTAGAGCTAGGTCTTCAGAGCTGAAAAAAAATTTTTTAGGAGGTACCAGGGATTGAACCCGGGACTCCAGGACCTTGTATATGGGAAGTAGATGCTCAACCACTGAACTACACCCACTCCCCTAATGTTGAAAATTTTAATCATGTTCCTTTATTCTCAGCTTCCCTTATGAACAGCCAGGTAACCCTGTGCTGGCCAATGAGATGTAGGCAGAATATGCTGATGACTCTGGGAATTGTTAAACTTCCCTGTAGAAAGGGACTGATAGAGTTAGTTGGGCCCTTGATCATTCCCCTTTTTCATGCTTTGAAGTGGACAAATTATCTGGAGATGAAAAAGCCATCTTGTGTCTATGAGGAGACAGGCATGAGGGCAAAAGCCAACTTGCAAACGATGGTGCTGGGGATTGAATTATGTCCCTCACAAGACATGTCAAGTCCTAACCCCAGTTCTGTGGATGTGAAATCATTTGTAAATAGGATCTTCAAAGATCCTATTAAGATGAAGCCAAAATGAATCAGAGTGAGCCTTACTCCTAAATGATTGGGGTTCTTAGCAAAGAAAATTTGGATACAGAACTAGAAGCCACAGAAAGAAATAGGAAGAGAGAGATCGTCATGTGACAGGTGCAGAGATTTATTGCCACTAAGCCAACACCAGAATGCTACCTTAGTTTTGGTCTTCCAGCCTCTCAAACTGTGAAGCAATAAATTGCTGTTGTTTAAACCAACCAGTTTTGGCATCTGTTATAGCAGTCCTGGCAAACTAAGACAGATGGTAAGCAGAAATATAAATAGTGTGTGGGCTCTTGGGTACTGATGAATAGCTGAACCAGTTGTCAGAAACTGCTTAGCTTTGGTAGTATGAGTAAAATAAGCTCGTCATTATTTAAGCCAAGCTTGTTCAGCTTACTATTATTTGTAGCCAAAGGCTTTCCTAACTGATAGTTCTAACTTCTCTCCCCTCCACACATATACACACAATGTTTCCCACCATTCTGGTCTCCCCACATCTGCCAAATTATGTCAACTCCAATTCAGTTTGTATTGTACAATATTTGCAAGGCATTGTGCTAGAATTTGGAATGGGGAAACTATAAAGATGATTGTATTAGTTTCCTGTAGCTGCTGCAAGAAATCATAAATTTAGTGGCTTAAAACAATGCAAAATTATTAATTTATAGTTCTGGAGGTCAGAAGTCTGAAATGGGTCTCAATGGGCTAAACCTAAGGTGCTGGCAGGACTGCATCCCCTCTGGAGACTCTAGGGCAGGGGTTCTTAACTTGATTTGTTCCACAGACCCCTTTGCCAGTCAGGTGAAACCCACGGACCCCTTACTGAGTCCACACTGTACTGTGTATTATTTAATAAATATATCACGCCTGCACCAACACATCTCCACAAGAATAATGTTTTTTGTTTTTTTTTTTAATTTCAATTCAAGCTCATGGGGCCCTTGTTAAGGACCCCTGCTCTATGGAGAATCTGTTTCCACCGGGTGTGGATCCTTACAAACCCTTTTTTTCTATGCATTTACATACTTACATATACATAAGCACAAACATAACTATTCTGTTTCACATAAATAGCATCATTTTGTCTATAAATTTCTTCAACTTCTTTTTATTTCACTTTGGACTTTTCCTTTTCCTTTGGAGTCCCACTTCCCCATAATGACTTGAATTATTTTACTATACTGTGGCTTAAATACATACAAATATAAAATTAGATATAAAACTTTTTTGTGACTCTAGATTGTAGACAATTATAAAACCCAAAAAAGTTAGGGACCAAAGCATTTTACAATAAAAATGAAATTATTAATGGTATTTTAATACCATTTAATATACTTGAAATAAAATTGTCAATGGTTAAGTTTAATAATAAGAAGACATATTTTATTTTTTCCCTTGTCGATTTTTGACTTTGAGCATGATGGACCATTGTTTAAGACATCATCATTATCATTGTTATTTTTCCTTTTAAATAATACTCTTGTTTGTTCCTATGACCAATCAATGTAATAGTACATGTCCAAATGATACTGAAAATTTTTAAAAGGACCACTTTACAAAAACATTTTCCACTTATCTCTACAATTATATGTTCTGATAATGAACTTTTGCAAGCTGGTTAGTACAGATGCACATACACTCAAGAATCCACTTGCTTCCTAAATAGTACTAATCCCTATATTACTATCTTGGAATTACTTAAATAGCAGGATAGTTCAATTCTCCAACAAATATTTCTCTTAGAACTATTTTGTTAAGCTTTTGTCTGTACAACACACAATGAAGTAATTTGACCTCAAGTTGACCCGAATGACTTGTTTCCATTCTACGTCTGCCTCAATTTTTAGCCTGATCCAGTTAAAGTATATTCCTCCCCACTGCATTTTCATGATGTCATATCAAAATTCCAGTTTTTAAGTAACTTAAGAAACTAAAGTTTTTGTCTGTGAAAATATCTTTCCATTCTGTGTCATTGTAAATCTTAATATTTATCTTTATAATTGGTAACATAAATCACTTAAGTACAGTAACAGGTGTAGAATGTTGTCATTGGGACACTAGGATATGCCAGCTCAAAAGCATTCAGTTATGCCTGTCAACACATAGGAGCAAATTCTGCCCTTTCAAATAATAAGTGGATGACAACATGATAACAGACAGCAGGGTGGGCCTTACATGTTCATGCAGGTGACTTGGCATGTACATGTTATTGTTTTTAAGAGTATCAATGGTATGAAAATAAAAAACAAATTAAAATAATCTTAAGGTATTTTTGGATACTACTCCTCCATCACAACCCTAAACAAGCAGGCATTTCTCAGTGTGAGAACCACTGTGCACTATATTCTGCTTTCCTGCATGGTGGACCAAGACATCAGGAAGAGAGAACTGCTGGAATGAAGAGAAAGCAGACACTGTCATTATCACCAAACCCTCACAGGAATTCTGTCTGCTGGCAAGGAAGTTGGTATTAAGAATGGGATACTGTAGTCTGTGCAGGTTTTTACCTCCCTAATTTCCTGCCCAGGAATGTATTTCACTCTTTTGCAGAGCTTAGACCAAATTCCTTTCTCTAGATGTGCAGTCCTGTCAGATTGAGGTCAGCCTTCCAAGTCACATGTTCTCTAGTTTGTACTGTGGCTGGAAGCCCTTTTTCTAAAAAAGATGAGAGGGAAAGCCCTCACGGTGGCTGTGTGGCATAAAATGGGCTCGCCAAAGTATTACCCTGCTGTGTAACTCACCCAAGTGGCGTGAGTGCCAGAGATGTGTTTTGCTTCTAGATCTTGATCTTGCCTTGGGGTTCAATATGGGTATATTCCATTTAAAGGTAAGTGCCCCCTTAAAATACTATTTGTTTTCAAAGTAACTGATAAGGAAAAGGCACCAAAAATTATTTTTCTTTCATTCCTTCCTCCCTCCCTCCCTCTCTCCCTCCATCCCTTCCTTTCTCCTTTTGTCCCTAACTTTCTCTCTCACTCTCTCCCTTCCTTTCCTTCTTCCCTCCCTCTGCCCTCTCCTCCTCCTTCTCCTTCTTCTTCCTGGCAGGTATCCTTTAACTATCTCCTTTGGCTTGGAGGTATAAAATGTACATTGAGATAATAGAGCCTGTTAAGGTTAGAGCTCTGACTACAAAAGTATTTCCAAGACCCTAGGACAGTAATCTTCACACTAGACACATCCTCAGGGTATTAATGAATGATGTATTAAGGAGCACCCAGTCTTACAAAAGAATTGCAATTAATAAATGTAGAAGGAATGAAGGAAAAAAGAAGCCATCCTTAGGGAAATACCAGAGTAATAACAGTTGCAGGTGAAATTCAATTGGATAAACTCTGTAGGTAAAATTTTGAGGAGAAACATGATACTAATATAGTCTCAAAATATCTCCCCCAAATTATTTATCAATTACAGAAGGAAAAATAGTAGCTTTACAGTGGAGAAACCCAACAGACACCCCGGGAACCAGTGGTCAAGGTTAATGTCACTAGTAATAAGACATATCAACACCATGTACCTCTTGATTGGATGCACTGAGAAGAATACAACATCAATTCCCAGGTAGTCTTGCTAAAAATGCATTAAACATCTATTTAATTATGAGAAAACATCAGATAAACTGAAATTAAAGGACATTCTGCAAAATAACTGACCAGTACTCTTTAAAAGTGTTAATATCATGAAAGACATTGGAAAGACAAGGAAAGATTGAGGAACTGGCAAAGACTGGAGTTGACTAAGGAGAAAACCAAATACAATGTGGGATCCTCAACCACATCCTGAAACAGGGAAAGGACACTAAGGGAAAAACTGGGGAAATTCAAGAGAAGATATGTAATTTAGTCAATAGTACTGCACCAATATTAATTTCCCTGTTTTGATACTCGTGCTATGGTTATATAACATGTTAACATTAGGGAAATCTGGGTGATGTTTCCATAAACTCTGTGTACTATACTCATAACTTTGCTATAAGTCTAAATTTGTTTCAAAATGAAAGTTTTTTTAAAAGTAAAAGATGCTCAGGGCAGAGACTCTCTTCTCTTGAGAAGAGAGAAGAGGTGTGAAGATTTTAGAACCATCTTTAGAGGGTTGGGTAGGTTGCTGGGCTAAAGCTCTGTGAGGACATCTCTATATTGTATTTTGTGTGAGGAATTTTATCAATTTTATTTTGCCCTTTTCTATTTTGCCAGGGCTGCTTTAACAGATACCAAAAATGGTTGTCATAAACAACAGGAATTGATTGCCTCATGGTCTTGGAGGCAAGAAGTCCAAAATCAAGTTATTGTTAGGACCATGTCTTCTCCAAAGTCTGTGGCATTCTGGTGGAGTCTTCCTGGAAATCCATCACTCACTCTCTGCCTCTGTCACATAGCTCTATTTCCTTCTGGCTGTCTTTTATTCCTACGTTCAAATTTCCTCTAATTATTAGGACTCTGGTCATATTTGGATGAAGGGCCACCCAGATTCAGTTTACAAATGAGTTCACATCCATAGGACTAGGGGTTGTTATTTGAACTGTCTTTGTGGAGGACATGATTCAATCCATAAAACCCTCCTTTTCCCACTCTCCACAAAAATAACTTACTTTTCCTTGACAAGTGTGATTTAAAAATTGTGTTGTATTTTAAATGTTATTGTTATAAAACTCTGAGCACACAATTTTTCCTTTTAGGAACCCATTTCCAATTTTACAAGGGGCTATAAATGGGTTTGACTCATACTAGTTTTCTTTGTAGTCTGCTTTTAGGGACTGCATTTCATTTTCTAAATGTGTCAGAGTTGTATCTAGTGAAATTAATCAATCAGTGAGCATCTACTTACCATAGCCACAGCCCTTAATAAGGTCACAATCTCTTTGAAGAAACAAGATGATCACAGAGAAAACAAGTCAAAACCCTAAATTAAGCCTTGAATGAGTTCATGGTGTAGAATTTAAGTGCAGTGGGAAGAAAGGGATTTGGGAGATGGGAGTGATGACAGAAGTAAAAGTGTTCAAGACTTGGGATTCAGCAACGGATTCTTAGATAAGATACCAAAAGCATGAGCAACAAAGGTAAAAAAAAAACATATAAATTGACCTCATCAAAATTAAAACATTTGTGTATCAAAAAGTGAAAAAGAAAGTGAAAAGACAATCTATAATTTGGAGAAAATAGTTCAAATCATATATCTGTTAAGGGTTTAACATCCAGGATATATAAAAAAACTCTTTTTTTGAGGTGGACAGGGATTGAACCTGGGACCTCATATGCATGAGGCCAGTGCTCAACCACTGAGCCACATCTGCTCCCCTGTGTTGGCTCCCTTGTTTGTTTGTTTGTTTGCCCCTTTTCTTTAGCAGGCACTGGGAAGGAAACCCAGGACCGCCCATGTGGGAGGCAGGCGCTCAACTGCTTGAGCCACATCCACTCCCTGTAAAGAACTCTTACATCTCAATAACAAAAAGACAAATAATTTTGCCGAATTGAAAAATGAGTAAAGATTTGAGTAGACATTTCTCCAAAGAGGACATACAAATGCCCAAAGAGCACAAGAAAAATGCTCTTATCATAAGTCATCAGAGACATGCAAAACCAAACCATAATGAGATACCACTTCACACCCATTTTTATTTTAAAAATAACACCAGAAAATAATGCTGGAAAAAATGGAAACCCTCATCTATTTCTGGTGGGAATGTAAAACGGTGCAGCCACTGTGGAATGCAGATGGCATTAAATACTATATTTAATGGCAGTTAAATATAGTATTACCATATGACCTGGAATTTTCACTCCTAGATATATATTCAAAGGAATTGAAAACAAGTATGCAAACAGAACATGGGTGTTCATAGTAGCATTATTAGCAATAGCCCAAAAGTGGAAGCAACCTAAGTGTCCATCAACAAGTGAATGGCTAAACAAAATTTGGTATGTACACACAATGGAATGTTACTTGGCCAAAAGAAGAATGGAGTCCTGAGACTTGCTGTACCATGGATGTATTAGTTAGGGTTCTCTGGGGAAACAGAACTGACAGGATATATGTGTGTGTATGTGTGTGCATGTGTGCATGTGTGTAAATATTATGAGATTTATGAAAGGAATTGGCTTACATGACTTTGGGGATTGGCAAATCCTAATTCCTTAGGGCAGGCTGCAAGTTAGGAAACCTGATAAAGATTTTGTTGAAGTCCCCAGGAGAAGCTGGCTGGCTGAAGTAGAGATATAAATTATTTTTTCTGACCTCTGAAATCATCAGTTCTCCCTTTAAGACTTTCAACTAATTGGATGAAACTTCTGACATTACTGAAGGCAATCTCTTCAGTTGATTGTAGATGTAATCAGCCATAGATGCAATCAACGGACTAATGATTTAAATCTACAAAATATCCTCCCAGTAGCAGTTAGGTCAGTACTTGCTTGACCAAACATCTGGATGCCATAATGTAGCCAAGTTGACACATGAATTTAATCATCACTTTCCACCCCTTGTCAACTTGCCACCCATACATGTCGCCTTTAACAACACTTAATCACAAAATAAATCAACAGTCATATTTTCACCTAATATTATTCAATTGTCTTGTGTACAATTGGAAATACATTAACTTTTCCCCCAGAAGAGGATGTAAGTCCTTGGGTAATATTCACTCTTAAACCTGATAGGCTGTTACTTAAATACTATGACATAGAGTTAATACAATTTCTGTTGTGTGAGATGGGGATAAGGTAGGGAGGAAAACAAAGATATTTGCTTTATATATACATACAAAAATATATTTATAACAAAACAAGGAAAAATAATTATAACTGTTATAGTCCTCATTTCTGCAATTATTCATGTAGATGAAACTCACATTTATAATTACCTTCTATTACTACCCATTCTATCTTGCCTTTATCCTCAGCAACTACCTCAACTGGACCATGGTTCTTTTCCTGAAGGTTGTGGGCCTTTAGTAGTCCTGCCAGGATGGGGTTGCTGCAGTTTTCCATTGTCTTTAATCACAGAGCATTGTAGTAGTAAGAGATACCCTAGTATTCCAGGCAAACTTTTCTTTACCTCCATTGTGTAGCTGCAGTCATACTTCCCCCTTGATAGTCAGTACAGTAATTCCCTTCTTTATCTGTTGATTCAGAGGCATAAAGAGCCCAAAGTGTCTAGGTGGCAGTCTTAACTTCCAGTTTAAATGGAATTGCTGTTGAATTTACTGGTGGAAGTACTCCTCCTTTTGGAACAAAGACCTGTAGAAGAGCAGAACTTAAAGTCACAGGAACAGGAAGCAAAAACTTTTCTAATGGATCACTAGGGGTAGTAGTGAGTGGTGCCACTCCTATTTCAACCCGTTAATCCTGGACCTGTGAATCTTGGCTATGGGAGAAACTGCACCATAGAGTAGATGATGATTTAGAGCATATACAATCTCCTGGCGAACAGTTCCAAAGCCCTTCAAGGTATTGTCACCCAGTTAGTGCTGTTAATTGAGTCTTCAAAAGACCATTCCACCATTAGATCAATACAGCTGCTTCAGGATAATGGGGAAATGGTAAGACCAGTAGTGTCTTCCATGATCCTGTGCTCATTACTGTAATTCATTTGCTCTGAAGTGGATTCCTCAATCAGAAGCGATGTTGTGTGGAATAACATGACAGTGGATAAGGCATTCTGTAAATCCACAGATGGTAGTTTTGGCAGAAGCATTGCATATAGGGAGAGCAAATCTATATCTGGAGTGTGTTTCTATTCCATTAAGAACAAAATACTCCCCCTTCCTTAATGGAAGTGGTCCAAGGTAATCAACCCGCCACTAGGTAACAGGCTGATCACCTTGGGGAATGGTGGCATATCAGGGACTGAGTGTTAGTCTCTGCAGGTGGAAGATTGGGCCATAGCTGTAGCCAGGTAAGCCTTGATGAGTAGAAGTCCATGTTGCTGGCCCATGTATAACTTCCATCCCTACTACCATGGCCACTTTGTTCATAAGCCCCTTGGGCAACGACAGGAGTAGCTGGGGAAAAAGGCCAACAAATATCCACAGAATGTGTCCCTATCTACTTGATTATTAAAATCCTTGATGAAGCATGCTCTAAAGAACCTTCACAGGTTTTTTGTTCACTCCACTCAGAAAGGTCTATCCACATTCCTCTCCCCAGACTTCTTTGTCACCAATTTTTAATCATGTACCTTCCAAGTCCCTGACCAACCAGCCAAACAATTGTACACAGTCCATGAATCAGTATACAAATGTGCCTCCAGCCACTTCTCCTTACAAGTAAAATAAACAGCCAGGCATGCTGCTCAGAGTTCTACCCACCAGGAAGATTTTCCTTTACCACTGTCTTTTTAGGGATATCCCAGAAAAGGACTATAGTGCTGTAGCTGTCCACTTTCGGGTGGTACTTGTATATCATGCAAAGCTGTATGTAAACTAGGCCCAACTTTTTTCTTCAGTCAACTGATCAGAAAGAACTCCCTATAAGGCCATAGCTGCAGGCTAGGGAAGAGAAGGTAATGTGGCAGGGGTGGGAGCTGTGGGCATTTGGGCCACTTCCTCATGTAAATTGTGCCTTCAGGGACTTCTTGAACTCAATCTTTTATATACCACTTCCATTCAATGATGGAGTGCTGATGTACATGCCCAACATATGGCTTGGTGGGCCAGGCAACACCCACTCATGATGGGCAACTCAGGTCTCATGGTAATTTGGCAGCCCATGGTTAAGAGTTCTGTCTCTGCTAAGGTGCAGTAGCAGGCCAAATGCTGTTTCTCAAAAGGAGAGTAGTTATCTGCAGAGGATGACAGGACTTTGCTCTAAAATCCTATAGGGGCCTGCCAAAGTCTCCAAACAGCATCTCTACTTGCCACAGAAATTTCAGGCACCATTTGTTCTGCTGGATCATATGGCCCAAGTGGCAGAGTAACTTGCATGGCACCCTGGACCTATTGCAGAGCCTCCTCTTTTTCTGGTCCCCACTCAAAACTAGCAGCTTTTTGGGTCAAAGTAAATGGGCCAGAGTAACACACCCAAATGAGGAATATGTTGCTTTCAAAATCCAAAATGACCAAGGAGGCATTGCACCCCATTTTTGCTTGTAGAAGGTGTCAGATGCAACAGATAATACTTAACCTTAGGGAAATCTTGACATGTTCTACACCACTGGGTGTCTAGAAAGTTCACTGAGGTGGACAGCCCTTGATTTTTGTTAGATTTATCTCCCACCCTCTGATATGCAAATGCCTTACCAATAAGTCTAGAGCAGTTGCTACCCCTTGCTCTCTAGGTTCAATTTAATGTCATAAAAATAATGGACCAATATGATGTTTTGTGGAAGGGAAAGGTAATCAAGTTCCCTGTGGGCTAGAGTATGACATAGGCTGGAGAGTTGATATACCCCTAATGTAGGACTGTGAAGGTGTATTGCTGTATATGCCAACTGAAAGTAAACTCTTTCTGGTAGTCTTTTCCAATCGACATTGAGAAAAAAGCATTTTCTAGATCGATAGCTGCATACAAGTTACCAGGGGATGTGTTGATTTACTCAATCAGTGGTGCCACATCTGGAACAACAGCTGCATTTGGAATAACCACCTGGTTAAGTTACTAAAATTCACTGTCATCCTCCAAGGTTCATCTGTATTTTGCACAGGCCAAATAGGAGAGTTGAATGAGGATGTGGTGGGAATCAACACCACTGCATCCTTCAAGCCCTTGATGCCTTGATAACACTAATCTCTGCAATCCCTCTAGGCATGTAGCATTGCTTAAAAATTTTTTTTTTTATTTAAGGAGGCACCAGGGATTGAACCTGGGACCTTGTATATGGGAAGCAGCTGCCCAACAACTGAGTTACACCCCCTCCCTGGTATTGTTTCTGTTTTTTAAAGAAGATATTTAGATTACATAAATGTTACATAAAAAATATAGGGGATTCCCATATGCCCCGCTCCCCACACCGCCCATATTTGCCCCCACTAACAATATCCTTCATTAGTGTGGTACATTCATTGCAAATTGATTAACACATTTTGGAGCATTGCCACTAAGCATGGATTATAGTTTACATTGTAGTTTACACTTTCACCCAGACAATTCTGTAGGTTATGGCAAGATATATAATGGCCTGTATCTGTTGTTTCAATGTCATTCAGGACAATTCCAATGTCCTGAAAATGCCTCTGTATTATACCTGTTTTCCCTCTCCCTGACCTCAGAACCTCTAGTGGCCACTGCCTCCACATCAATGATATAAGTTCTTCCATTGCTAGAATCACAATAAGTCTATAGTAGAATACCAGTAAGTCCACTCTAGTCCATTGTTCATTCCCCAGTCTTGAGGATTCTGGGATGGTGATGCCCACTTCCCCTCTAATTGAGAGGGGGCTTCAGTCCCATATGGCCGATGGATGGGACTCTCTTGCTTGCAGTTGTAGACTCTTTCGGTTCCTTGGTATGAAGGTTGTTCATCATTACCTCCTTGTTAGTTGTCCTGTGTGAGTCAAATGAACTGGAAAGTAGATGTTGCAACTCTGTTGAGGCTCAGGGCCCAGCTGGCACATGGAGAGCCCAGAGATTCAAGTCTCTTGGACTTCCACCTACCAACTCCAGCACAGACTGTAGGATAAAACAGAAGGGACCCTGATATTGCTTTTGATTTACTATTTTTCTAGGTAGAGGCAGTTCTAGTGGCTTCCACTTGGCCTTTTTTATCATAATAGCCCTCATTCCACAAGTCAATGTAGGTATTCTGCTAGTTATTGAGTATGTCTATTCCAATAATGCATTCCAGAACTGGGGAAACAATCACTGAATGGGTTCAGGGACCCACTGAACTCACTGTTAGATGGACCTGAGCTAAAACTCTGTCAATCACCTGACCTCCATAAGCCCCTACTCTGAGTGGTAGATCACAGTGATCCTTTGGGTCTCCTGGAATTAATGGCAGTTTCGAGACAGTGTCTAATAATCCCCAAACTGTTTGATCATTTTTAGCATACAATCACCCAGGTAAAAAAAAAGCCATAAGTTCCTTTGGGGAAGGCTAGGAGGATGATTAACTATATAAATTTTTGGCAGTGTAGCAGGGTCCTTCCTCCAGGGGACCCAGCCTTCCCTTTGGTCAAATGGTTCTGGTCTATAAACTTCCAAGTCTAGGAATTGATTGAAGGGTTGTGACTCTTTTTTTGTGATTCAGGTTAGACTTCTTTTTAATTCACAAAGAACTCTTCTGCTTATACCTGGGATCCAGTCATCTCCACTGTGTTTAAGGATCCAATTTCAGTGGCAGCAGTTCCCACAGTACCATCTGACCTATAGAGAAAAACAACCACAAAACTCTTCAGGAATGATGGAGTTGCTCTCACAAATTTATTCCTTACAGTCCTGGTGAGTGTTGTATTCTCTGCACATTCTTTGGGTGGGTGAGCAATTCTTACATTATAAATCCACTTTAACATTCCAATCTCTTTAAGCCTTTGGATCCCCTCATCTACAGTTCTCACATTTTGACTTCAGGCAATGTAGTTCACCTTTTGGTCCATGCTACAGCCAACCACCCAAACAAACTGTTATAGCCCTTTATAACCCCTTGAGTTACAGCATTGAATCCAGAATCCCTGCTTAGTGGGCCCATATCAATAAATTCAGTCTGACCCAATTTAATGCTTCTTCCACCTTCTTCCACCATTTCTGGCATGCTTAATATTGCCCCATATAGCCCCCTGATTTCTGTCTATATAAATTGGAAAATCATGTTCTTTTGGAGTGTGCACACTTCCTCATGGGTAACACTTTGTACCTCACCTTTTGGGACTTCTTGGGACTTCAGTCTAGTTACAGGTCTGGAAAGAAAGAAGGATGGTAGGGGTGGGTCATAAGAGGAATTAGTAGTGTTTTGCAAGCCAACTACCTCAGGGCTTTCCATTACAGTTTCAACTGGTGAAACAGGGTTAATCTTTTCAGATGGTGTGTGTGAGGGCTGTTTCTTCTGGGGATGCAGTTACAGGTTTATCAGGCACAGTAGGGTTAACCTCTTCAAGTGGAGGTGGAATAGCTGAGTCTTCAGGGCATACTGGAGGGCAGATGGCTAATTCCTCAAGGCAGATCATTACAGGTTTATCTGGCAAAAAAGACTCAGAAAAATTTAAGGTTTCAATGTCCTCCTCCTCCTCATTATCAGTCCATATGTCCCTATTTCAATTTTCAGGGTTCCATTCCTTCCCAATCAACACCCTTACTTTAACAATAGCCACGCTGCAAGGTTGGGGCTTCAATTTATGTTGTAATTCAGCCACTTGCATGGTGAGACTCTGGGTCTGTTTTTCAGAAAGTCTGCAGTTATAAGAAGTTTTTTTTTTTTTTTTCAGGGTACACATAGAAACTTTAATGTCCTACATGTGGCTGGGAATTTGAGGCTTGGAGCTCATGCCTTTCTTTAACAACTGTATCTAGCATATTTAAAAACAATCTGCCAACATCATTATACTTTTTAACTACACAAGACTCTGTTAAGGTATCAAATACACTGCCACCCAGAACCTTGCCTCTTATAAACATTTGAGTAGCAGTATACAATAGTGATTTTTTGCATATCTCTTTTGTCAATTCATGCCTTGACTTATCAGTGCCATCTTGATCATTGGAAATAGTCATTAGTGGCTTTTAGTCTAATCAAACCCTAGAACCAACTCATAAATTCATCCTTAATATTTAGTACCAAAGTCCATATTAGTCAGGGTTCTACAGGGAAACAGAAAGACAGGATATACATACATACATACATACATATATACATATATACATACATACATACATACATACATATATATATATGTATGTATATATATATATATATATATATATAAATTAGCTCACATGACCATGGGAATTGGCAAGTTCGAAATCCATAGGGCAAGCTGAAAATTGGGAACTCCAATGAAATTTTCAATAAATTTCCCAATAGAAGTTGGCTGGCTCAAGTAGAGATAGAAATTGTTCTTTATGACTGTTGAAACAATCAGTTCTAAACCTCTCTTATTGCTGAAGTTGTAGTCAACCATAGAAACCATCAACTGACTAATGATTTAAACCCACAAAATCTCCTCACAATAACAATTAGGCCAGTTTCTTGCTTGACTAAACAACTGGACACTCTAACCTAGCCAAGTTGACACATGAATTTAATCATCACAATGGATGAATCTTGAAAACATTGTGCTTAGTGAAATCAATAAGGCACATAAGGACAAATACTGTATGATTTCACTTATCTGAAATATCTAGAAATAGCAAATTCATAGAGATGGAAAGTAGAGTTGAGGTTACTAGGAGATGGAGAGAAGGGGTAGGGGGAATTGTTTTGTATAATCTATAAAATCTGGAAATTTTAAAGTAGAATTAAGAAAAAAGTGTAAGAAACAATTTGATAATTGTTAACAGAGATGGTGGTACAACATTGTGAATGTAATTAACAGTACTGCATTATATACCTGAATGTGGTTAAAATCTTACGGTGTATATGTGTTACTAAAATAAAAACTTAAAAAAATGTCTTTAGATCAGCCTTAAAATATAAGCAAAATTCCATAGATGGTGGAGAAGGGATTGCTGATAGGGCAAGAACAAACTACAGCCTACCTGGCATGGGCAATGAATGTTGAAATGAGGTTGGATCGGTAGCAAGGGAAGTGGGAAAGCCTGGATTATTAGGTCAAAGATATTAGTTTACAAGCCTGCAGCAGATAATCAAGAGCTTTTGCATGTTTGGGGATAAGGAGGCTGTTGTAATAATCCAGGTGGGAACTTAGGCCTTGGTGGGTGTGTATATTGATAGTGGGGATAGAGAAATGATGTAATGTGGAATTTCAAAGAAAACATTCAAAACTTGGTGACTATAAAGGAAATGGAAGAGGAACGAAAGAGGACTTTAAGATTTTAAGCTTAAAGGGGTGGATACAGTTACCATGGACAGCAGGAAATTCAGGAGGCAAGTTTGGGGGAAAGGCATCAGTTTGGTGCTAAGTTTCAGATATTGCAAGAGATTCAGATGAATATATATATATATATATATTTTAAGATTTTATTTATTTATTCATTTATCCCCCCCCTTGCTGCTTGTGCTCGCTGGGTCAGCTAACCACGCCTTGCGGGCGGGCTTGCCTTCACCAGGAGGCCCCGGGAACTGAACCCGGGGCCTCCCATATGGTAAACGGGAGCCCTACTGATTGAGCCACAGCCGCTTCCCTGGATGAATATATTTTTAATAATAGTTTCATATACTCCTTCCTTCCTTCATTCAATAAACACTTATTTATCACCTGCTTTGTGGAAGCCTTATGCTAAGTGCTAGCAAAATAAAAACCCATGGCATGGCTCTTATACTAAGGTAGTCTGCTAGGAAATAGACAACATATAGAAGTGCATATAGACTGTGATGTGGAGAGCATGAAGGGCTCTGGGAGGGCGAAGGAGAGACAATTTTCCCAGTGAGTTGGGAGTATGGGACTACAGCTCAGGCAAAATACAGAAGTGGACATTTTGGAGTCATTATCAAGAAGTGATAGTGGAAGTCTAGAATAGCTGAGTCCAATTTTAATGAAAGAGCAAAAGTTAAGACATGAGTGCTGGTGGGATTCACACTGAGAGAGCAAGAGGAAGCCAAGAGTCAGGGACTATCAGAAAGGAAGAAAATGTTGTAGAAGTTGCAGGAGAATATGTAGCATTTGGTGTCACAGACAGTGAAGAGGGAGTTTCAAGGAGAAGGGAGTTTGCCAATTGTTTGGAGTTTGCAACTGCTTTGAGGGGATAGTTTCAGTGGGGTGGAAAGGGCAGGAGTTGCAGAGTAATTAAAGAGGAATGAAAGCATTCAGTAATCATTTGAAGAGTTGTAATAACAGAAAGCTAAGAAACAGGAAGGTAGCCAGAGAAGGCAGCAAGAGCAAGTGAGGTAGAATCTTCTCTACTTATTCATTCAACTCAACAAACATTGACTGAGTTGCCAGGCCCTCTGACAGATGGGTACTTCGCCTACGTTTTCTCAGTTAAACCTCACCACTTTTTGAGTGCATATTGTCTCTTCAGCAAACTCTAGGGTGTCAGATACCATTTCTCGTGATGGGGATACTATCATGGACAAAAATAGAGACAGTCACTGCTCTCGTGGAGCTTATTGTCTAAAGGGAAAATTCAACAAATTATGTCACAAATCATGAAAAATTGTAAAAAGGAGAAATTGTACAGGGCATGGGCACAAATAGGATGTTCTCAAGTGAATAACCTGTGCCCTGTGAAAAAAAGATTTGCTAAACAAATCAATAGAGAAGAGGTCATGATCCCTTTACGCAAAATTTTTCCATTTGTAGAGAAGTGTGCAAATGGGCACACTGGGCCTGCTCTAACTTTTAGGGCTACTCTGATTGTGGCACTGACTTTAGATGACTTAAGGTAGACACTTATTCTGCTGTACTCCTTTAGACTCACAAAGAGACCTTTTCAAAGTCTGGAATGGTGCCAGGAGCAGCATGCTTTGGAGGTGGTGGGGCTGGTGTTCAGCACCGAATCTGGGCAACTGGGTTAGATTGACCAGAGGTCCCTCCAGCTCCCAGGCACTGAGTACTTGGAATCCCCAGGTACTCCTTTCCCCAGGGTGGGAGTCCTGGAGTTTCCAGGCAGTAAATCCTCCAGCCTCTAGGGTTTCATTCTCACTTAGGCTTGATGCCCTATTTCTGTTCTCTGGGGATCCTGGCTCCTGACTGGTTTTCCTTTTTGCCCAGATCCTGATCTCCATTTTTAACCTTAGCCTGATAAACTGTAATCACCTCTGAAAGCTCCCTTTGCCTAAACTGGTTTCCCAGCTTCCTGAGAAGTTTTATAGTTTTGTTTGCCCTGCCCCTTATCCTGGAAGAAGGTAACTTAAACTTTCCAGAATATGTGATCATCTTTAAAGCAGATTGACTTTTGAGCTTGGTTTGCATGCCCTATTATGGTTACTAATGCAGGTTCATCCTGGCCCAGCTTTGAAGAAATGAGAAGTGATCATGTCCACCTTGGCATTTCATCTCTGAACTTTTCAGTGCTTTCAGGTTTAACCGGTACCTGTGCCTTACAAGACTGGCATCTTTGCAAGCCTGTGGAATAAACTCACCATCATGGTCAGACTAAAAATTTATTCACCATTATAATAAATTTGGAAAATGTGACTTTTGAATGAAAGGCTCAACAAAACAAAAACAAATAAAACTAGGATTACAATATGGTACCATTTTATTCTCTCTGATCAGTGTGCTTTCCTATTGGCTTGATCATCCCTAGACTAGGTCTGATTGTGTGAGTGGAACCCATCTTTATTTGTCAGGAACTCACCAAATGGAGCGTCAGTCCCCTCACATCCTCATGTAGTTATCAGCTCATTACTTTTGCTTTATTGGAGAGTCTGTATCTCTTGATTGTAAGGAGGGAACTATTTCCCTCACTTTCTGAGGCCCTAAAATATTTTTCCCTTTTCTGAGCAAGAGTTTTATTAAATCTTCTCTTTTCTTCCTAAAAACCCATCACCTGGAAGTGACACTGTAAGCCTTTCATATGCATAATAATGATACACAATGATAAAAATACTGAACTTTATTCTTATAGGTAACTTAAGGTTTTCTTTGAGTTTTAGGGAGGGATGGACTACTGCATTTTCAAAAGAGTGTGTTTTGGTATCCATGTAATGTAACCAGTTGACAAGGGGAACTGTTTATATTAGAAAGCAAACTGATTTTAATAATTGATTTTAATGCAACTAATTGCTATTTTCCTTTAGGATGTATCTCAGGTCTCATTTCCCTTAGGGAGCCTTCTCTGAATCAGCCCCCCCCCCCAACACACACACACCTCAACTCCTCCCCTGTAATAGGTATAAACGTCTCAATCAGAGCACTTGCCATATTGATTAATCTCTTGTAATCTCATAAAATCATTAGATGTTAGAATGCAATATATATATATGAGGAATGGTTGACATGGATGTTCAGAAGGTGCCATTTTTCATATATATATATATATTACCTCTGGAGTGGAATGTCATTCAAATCCCAACTCTCTCACTGGCTGTGCAACTTTGAGCAAGCCATTTAAACAATCCATGTCTCAGCTTTCCCCATCTGTAGAATGGGGATAATAATAGTATCTACCTATTATATTAATTACATATGCAAAATGCTTAGAATAGTTCCTGACACATAGTAAATGCTATATAAATATTAGCTATTTATTATTGTGGCATGTGTCTTGTCTAGTAGAAGAGTTAGAATTAAATTGGAGCTGAAAGATAAGCATGCCTGGGTAGAAAAGTAGACTGCCAATATATGTGTACACATTTTCATATTGCTGTACAGATCAGCAGTTAGGCTGTTGTGAATAGTTTTCATTTTATTTCTACTGGCCTCCATCTACTGCACTGGGTTGGGAAAGTAATTCCCTGGTCTTTGGCCTAGGGAAACTTAAACTCCATTTCCTTCTCCCAGCCTCATGATAGACAATGATGTGTTGATAGTGGTTTTCTTTCCAAAGAGCAGATGCAACCTCAAAATCATTTTCAAAGCAGTTCTCCCGCCAGTGACAGGAGAAATCAATAAGATAAAAACACATGCCATTCCAGGTAAGTTCCCCATTTCACAGCAGAGAGCTCTTTTTTTTTTTTTTTTTTGAGGTACCGGGTCTGCAGATTGAACCCGGGACCTCATATGTGGGAAGCCGGCATTCAACCACTGAGTACACCAGTTCCCCTGAGTTGGTCTTTCGTTTGTTTGCTTGTTTTTTTTTAAGAGGTCCAGGGGATAGAACACGGGACCTTGTATATGGGAAGCAGGTACTCAACTACTGGAGCTACATCTGCACTCCACACAGCAGGGAACTCTTGGAGCCCAGAGAAGTTTAATGACTTGCCCAAGGCCACACACAGTCAGCCAGAGCTAGAAGTAGAACTAGAACTTGGGTTACTCCAACCAGAGGTTTGGTTTTTACCACTCCATCAATACACGACTGGTGTTTATCTTTCTAGCACGCATATCACGTGTTTAGCTTAGATTCTATTAGAAGGTTTCTGCCACCATTATATTGGCACAGGCTTAGAGGGTGAAAAATATATATTTAGATGTATATGTGTATATAAGTATATACTTATGTATATATATATATACACACACATATTACATTAAAGACCTATACTGCAAATAACTAAAAACAAAAGGAAGCAGAAGAGGCTCAAAAGGATGTTACTGGGACATATGAAAAATTTTGGAATATAGACTGTGAGATTTATATCAATATTAAATTTCTTGAACTTGATAACTGCACTTAAGGTGGTTATATAAGTGAATATCCCTGTTCTTAGGAAATGTACATACAAGTATTATGCAATCAAGGAGCATAATTCATACAATCTACTCTCAAATGTTCAGAAAAAAGATAGATGGATAGAAAGAATGATAGCGCAAATGTGGCAAAATGTGAAAATTGGTGGATCTGGGTATCTGGGAAGGATATGTTGGAGAGTTCCCTGTATAGAATTTGTATTATTTTTGTAACTGCCATGTGATTTTGAAATTACTCCCAAATAAAAAGTTTAAAAAACAAAATAAAATAAAAAAACAAGAGGAAGCAAGGTACAATCATTCATCCTTGTGGCATCCTATGACATTACTGTAAAATGCATAAAGCCTTGCATGCTCTGTAGCAGTGCTGATGGCACTATCCATCTGGCTTAACCAAATTATTGTGACATGATCTTGTACTCAGGTTGCAAATGAGAAAGCTCCACCAGGATCATCAGCAGCAGACTGAGCAGACTTAAACGTTTCATGCCTGTAAGCATAAATTGTGATATTTTACAGCTCTTAAATGATGCATGATGAAATGATTGAAGACATCAATACATGGAACTAAATCCAGCAGAGAATGTGATGCTCTTAACTATTTGGCACTTCAAGCTCTTACGGGAATGTTAAGTACTTTTACTGAAGACAAGTTAGGAAGTTGTTTGCTATGATTAAGTCTGTGTCTGGAGAAGTGGGGGCATGTTGGCCATTGCATAGACGTGCTTAGCAATCTGCGGAGTATCTGGATTTTAGCAACTCAATAGCCTACTCTGAAAGCCTGGTGAAATTGGCTCAGTCTTGGCTGAACATTAGAATCACCTGGGGAGCTTTTAAAACACCATCAAGCCTGGGGCCCTTCCATGGGTTTCCATTTAATTTTTCTAGTTGGGGCCAGGCTTTGGTCATTTTCAAATCTTCTGAGATGATTCTAAATGAACAGCCAGAATTGAGAACCAGCGGTCTAGGACTAAGGAGCAAAATAGTTGCAGATCCTTATAAATGCATCAGTTGTTTCTTTTGATCCTATCTCTTGGAACAGGTAGGAAAAGGCAAGGGAGGGACAGCGGTTCCCCAAACCTTCACCTACCCATTCAGATGTTTAAAAACTCATCTTTTAGGTCAGTCACTCAATACAAATTCTAATGAAATATCATATTTGGAATATGACTGCATGCCTCCTAAGTTGGACTTGTAAAGTTGACTTAACTAGTTGTGAAAATAACATTAATTCATCAATCCATGTATCTAATGAGTTTTTACTGAGCAGTGGTTCTAATATACAAGATACATGGGACAAAATATCCGGGTCCATGTTCTCTGAGCTCTCCAGAGCCTTTATCCGTATGAGGCTGTGGTAACCGACATATGAGAGGTCCAAAAAATGCTAAGGTGGCCATGGGCTTTTCTCTCCTCCCTCCCCACCGCCCCTTTTGGTGCCAGGTACATTCTCTGGTTCAGGTAAAAGCAATTCAGAGCTGGAAGGAAGGTGATGCCTTTGTATAATAAGGGGCAAAAGAGTAGCTACTACCAGGTTACATTTTGACAGAAAACTGATATTTTTTGTCTACTTGACCTGTTGGCCAGAACATGACATGAACTGGTTCCCCTTTTATCTTCTATTCAGAGCTGTTCCTGCCATCCTCAAAACCTCAGATCCCAGCAGATCCAGTGGTGAAAATTGAGGTTGCAGAGAATGACAGTAAACTCTTCCTGGGGGCTGCGGTACATATAGAGAGTGTGGGGGCTGTGAAGAGGTTAAGAGGACTGAGGGGCTGTGGTGGAAAGGAAAGAGGGGGTGAATCCAACAGGGAGGCCTCTCCCATAAACCTACCACCCTTTGTATGAAGTAGTGATGGAGGAGGGTTGGGGATGGGGGTAAGGCAGAGGGAATCTTATAAACCAGGACACAGTGGAGGAAGACAAAGGCTCATTAGAGGATGGTGAGATTAGTTGCCTAGTTATTTAGAGAATTTCTTTAACTGTGGGCAAAAATGAAATGTTTTAACAAAAGAAATTGAAATATTTATATGAACCAGGATGCAAAAATATTTAGACATGGCTCATGTGAAGAAAAACATATGTGAGACTAGCAAGGTTACTTGAAAGATAAAGCCAGTGGAGAAGAACTGCAATTTACTTGGAAGTGAGGCTTTCCCTGCTTAAGCTTAGGAAAAACCCCAACAATGCTCCTTCCTCTTTTCTTCTGTCTTCCTTCTCCCCTTTCCCTCACCCTCTTTCCCTTTCTTCCTTGTCCCTTTCTCCAGTCTCATCAGTGATCAGGAATCCAAGCACCAGAGTTCAGTTCCACGGGGCTATCCCCAATTGTTTCCCTACCAGTCAGGATGATACCATCCAGGGATGTACCTGCCATAGGTGTGGGTGTGACTGTGCCAGGTAGAGGCTGGTGGGACCTACGGCTCTCCTTCCCACCTATTAAGCATTCTATGGAGGCCCACCCCATTCATGCCCCATCAGACATCTGGGTAAGTGATGACTCCATTACAAAGCCACATTTGAGAGAGAAACAAAAATATAGTAATAAAGATGAGCAATTTGAATTTTGAATTTTCTATAAAAATGATTAGAAGTGTGACTATCACCAATGGAATAATTCATAAAGTAGTTCACAAAGCCTTTGTGGAGCTACAGAAATATCTTTGTCATAGTAAAAGTAACTGAAGTTTTATTTTTGAATTATAAAGATTACAATCTTTATGTAAATAAAAAATAAAAATTGGCCAACCCTGCCCCCCAACTCACCACTAAATCTTTCCACAGCCATTACTTTTGTTATTGTCAGCATAATAATTCAGACATGAATCAACAAGAACTCAAACCTTCAAGTTTGACCTCAGAGCCTTTATTAGTGCTAGAATGAATTTTAGAATAATTTAATCCCTAGGAACAACCAAGCTGTTACTATTTTGGTTAGTTAGTTTTGATGATGCAAAATACCTAGAGAATAACATTCTTCATGGTGGAAAATCGAGTCCTTTCTTTCCATCAGAAGTGTAAGAACACTTCATGAGATACAGTAAAGCTTTCAAAGCTGGAACAAAATATTAAAAATATAAATTTTCTTTCCTTAAACCTCTCAAAAAGATTCTATTCTCTCTTACACCCAACTGAATCCACTCTGGAAAGAAACTTCCCCAGAATGAAGAGGAAGTATCCTTAGGGTATGTTACATGTTTAAAGAAAAAGATTTTGTGTATTTAATGGAATTATGTTCAATGATTGGCATGTGGTAGGCATTGATCAAACCCATCAGCAAGATCTGTTAACTTTCTAGCTCCAAAATATATGTCAAATCAAACTGTCCACCTCTGTCCCTGACGGCACTATTTTGGCCCGGCCCTCTTCTGGAGTCCTGCCAAAGCTGCATGGCTTCTCCCTGCTCCTCTCAGGCCCCACTCCCTCTGCTCTTACACAATAGCCAGCCTCATCTTCTTACAGTGTCAGTGACATCATCCCCCTCCCACATCACTCCCTTGCTCAAAACCCTGCAATGAGGCAAGGATAGATTCTACTGTAAATGCAGAGGGAAGGCCCGTGGTTCCCTTTACCCTGAGTGTGCCGCTGTCCACAGCCATCTGTTACTTTCTCTAGCAGCCTGCTCTTCCTTTCATCAGATCCATCACAATTTGTAAATATTTTGTTTGCTTGTTTGTTTTTAGTTCTTGGTCTTCTTGCCTACCAGGTCTTATGATTTATAAAGTCAAGGATGTTTCTGTCTCATTCATCTTTGTTTCCCCGGTGACACGTTCAATGACTGGCATGTGGTAGGCATTTTCCCCCAGGATTTTTTAACAAAATTTTTTCAAACTTATAGCATAGTTAAAAGAATCTTGTAGTGAACACCTGCATACCCACCACCTAGTTTCTACTGTAGTTTCTTCATCACATATCTCTCTCTCCATCCCTCTATCCATCAGTATATGGTAGGCTATTTTAGTTTGCTGAAGGCTGCCAATGCAATATACCAGAAATGAGTTGGTTTTTACAATGGGATTTATTAGGTTAACAGCTTACGGTTCTGAGGCTGGGAAAAATGTCCAAATCAAGGCATCAGGTGAAGTTCTCTCCCTGAAGGTCGGCTGCTGGAGATTCTGGACTCTTGCCACGTGGCAAGGCACAAGGGCAACTCTGCCAGTCTCTGCCTTTTCCTCCAGGCTCACTTTCTCCCCAAGCTCAGCTCAGGGCAATCAGGCACATGACTCCCAGGGCCTTCTCTCTCAGCTTCTGGGTTCTTCTTTATCTCTGCAGCTTTTTCCTGTGTCTGCAGCCTTTATTCCTCCGTATATAAAGGACTCTAGTCAGAGGACTGAGACCCACCCTGGGCCACACTGTACTGGAGCAATCTAATCAAATGGCCCTTAATTGATGTAATTTAATAAAAGGTTCACAATAGGGTCAATTTAAGAACATAATTTTCTGGGGTCCAAAAAGATTCAAACCAACACATAGCCTTTTGGAAAAATTTGTTGCATTAGTGAATAAATGAACCAATGAGAGTTACTTTTTGATTTGGCAACCCAATGCTGTCCATTTGAGGGTGGCTCTTTAAGTATACTGAGCTTCCTTGTTTTCCTGTGGATACAGTGTATTGGAATACAGATATAATGTTCTCTAGGTTATATATCTGGTAAGCCGTTACAGGCACTGGGCTAGATACTGGAAATTCAGAAATAAGGACAGGAGAAGCAGCTGGGGCTCAATTGGTTGGGCTCCTGTTTACCATATGGGAGGCCCCAGATTCTATTCCTGGGGCCTCCTGGTGAAGGCAAGTTGGCCCACGTGGTGCGGTGAGCTGACGGCCTGCGTGGCATGGTGAGCTGGCGCAGCAAGATGGCACAACAAAGGGAGACAAGCAGACACAGAAAAACGGAAAGCAAATGGACACGGTGAGCACAAGCAGCAAGGAGGGGGATAAATAAATAAATAAATAAATCTTAAAAAAAAAAAAAAGGGTACATACTTCCTGCCTTCAAGGACTATATGTGCTACTTGTGAGGGAACCTAAAGATGTTGGTGGTAAAAGAAGAAAGAAATAGAAAACTAGGATTAGCAAATTTTGTTTGGGGCACTCAACTTATTAATAAGATTGATCAATGGTATCTTGATGTTAAAATCACCTTATTTCTTGGGATTTTGTTGCACAAGTAGCTAAAAGCAATTGCTGACTTGGCCAATACCAGTAAAGGAACATGTTATGATTCCTAGTTTTGTGAGTGGCAAATGCAAGTCCATTAGAAACATGGAACATTTGGATTCTGTTTTGTTTTGGTCTTGTACACACAAAAGAAATATTTAAGTAGTAGAAACAAAAGCAAAGCACATAAAAAGTGTTTCTAATCTAGGCTAGCTGTGGTCAAGGCAAAGAGCATCTTAGTTTAGAAGAACAAGCAGAGCTGGTGAGCTTTCTTTTCTTTCCTGTTGCACGCTGTTAGTATTCTTCTAAACAATGTCTGCTTACAGTTTTTGGACTTGTATCTATTTATTTTGATTGCTCAGAGGAAATACTTTCAAAGTGACACCCTGGGGGAGTGCTTTGCAATAATCCTTTATTAAGCTTTAGTTTGTCCATTCATGTTCATTTTAACTCTCTTATTTTTAGAAGGGGGATTTTGAGAAGGTCAATGCAGTATCTTTGTGGTTGAATTCCAAGAATACTTAGCAGGGGTCCATGCATATAAAGGTTTTGAATCATTGTGAGCTGGGACTTCATCCAAGTTCATGGTTAACTGAGATTTAATTCTGTTAAATATTTAAGAATCAAAGCAATCTTTAAAATAGGCATGTGGGCCTGGGCTGCAGAAAAATGGGAGAGCATAGCATCCCTAACACAGTAGCAAAGGTGGCATCTGGGGCCTGGGCTTGTTGCTCCTCCAACCTGGGCCATCTCCTCATGTTCCTACCTCTTTTATTTGATGGAACTCTGCTTTAAAAAAAAAAATATATATATATATATTATTTATTTATTTCTCCACATCCCCTCATTGTTTGCATTTGCTCTGTCTGTTTGTTGTGTGCTGGTCTTCTTTTTAGGAGGCACCAGAACCAAACTGGGGACCTCCATTGTGGGAGGGAGGCACCTAATTGCTTGAGCCTTTTCCGCCCCCTGCTTTGTTGTGTCTCTCATTATGTTTTCTGCCTGTGTCTCTTGTTGCGTCATCTTGTTGCGCCAGCTCACCACATCTGCCCATCACGTCAGCGCACCATCTTGCTTGCCTTCTTTAGGAGGCACTGGGAATCAAACACGGAAACTCCCATGTGGTAGGTGGGAACTCAGTCTCTTGAGTCACATCTGCTAGCCGGAGCTCTGCTTTCTAACATGCTGCTGATTCTGTCCCAACATCTTCCATTTGCTCTCCAGTGGATTTCAATGTGGCAAATATTTTCAAGATTCAGTGTGGCTCTGATCTGGATTTGCCTCTTTGCTTTGCCTCTAGTAGCTAAGGGACCTTGAGCAAGAAAAGTAACTTTTTAAGTTTCAGGTTCCTCAGCTGTACATGGGAGATCTTAATGCCTACTTCAACACACAAAACGTGTCCAACAGGGACCAGACACTTGATAAATGTTAGTGCTTGCCCTGCTATTTTAGGACCAGTTGCCACATTGGATTAATGAAGAGAAAAATCTAGGTATTTAGTACACTACAAGGAAAAAGCAAATCTGGAGGTAGATTATTTTTTACTTATAAAATTAAACTTAATTTTATTGTGCAAAAATCAACAAATACATGTTCAGACCTGGTTTATCTTCAAAACGTGTTTGTTTTTAACAATCATGCAAATTAATTTGACATGCCAAACATCTTTCTAACTTCCCTTGGGAAAAAAACAAATTTTTTCCATAACACAGATAGTTTTTTGTCCAAAAACTATTTACATTTTACCCTCCAGAATTATTAACATTAATGTTTATTGGAAGAAAAGAGAAACTGCAAAGTTTGGTCTTTGGCATTCATATTTGATTCTGCAGTATAATTAAAACCTCTTATTTGTTTTTTAATAAACACTTTGAAGGAAATTTAATAAATCTTTTTTCTGCTCTGCAAAAGAGCCACCATATCAAAGCTTTTAACTGGAGCTGTTGAGTTCCTGCTGGTAGAATATTACTTCCAGTCTATTTATTAGCTTTTCTTCCTGTAGCCCAATACATGATTTTTTTTCCCCCTCCTCTGAGTAAAAGCTCAGAAAGAAAGCAATTTCTTTTCTCTTTTTACCCCAGGATCATCATGCAAGGCAAGACAGCAACACAGGTCACAATAACTGAATTTACTTTGATTATATTTTGTTTCTTACAAATAAAAGTACTTGGTATTATAATACTTGGTTATCTAAAGTCAACATAGTTGATTTTAGACTGCAATGAAATTATACTTTTTGAGACATTTGAAACAATTCATAAACCATGTCTGAAAGGGGATAATTAAGTGTGTCTAGCCCATTCCTTGCATTTGAAGTTAAAAAAAAAATTAGGTATCAGAAGTTTACTGGAAAGTAAGACTTTAGGGAGAACCATATAATTTACTAATATCATATATTGTGAACGAGGATAGGGTACTTCTGGCAATAGCCTATGAAAATGTTTTAAAATATATCCTTCAGTATAGAATAGGTATCAAAGGAGCATTTTAAATATGATTCTGACATATCTTATGAGCCTATTTTCCAGAAAATTTGTATATGAAATTGTCCTGATTTAAAAAAAAAAAAACTAAAATCATAGATTTGCACTGAGAGAAACAAAAAGTAATTGAGTTATCTATGCTCTGATGCACAATGTAGCATGTACAAAAGAACCAAAAGAGAAATCTATCTCAAACTCCAAGCAGGGTACAAGAGTGCATAGAGACGAGAGAGATTTTCAGGCCATCTAGTGAGAGAAGACACAGTATTTGTCTCAATCAACTAATTGTAAGCAACCTATTAATATGCAATGCCATTTCACAGAATGCAAACAAGATCAATTAGAAATTATACTGTGATAGCCACATATTTTCGAGAAGAATTCCCAAGCCAGGCGAATATGGATTGGGATAAATACATAGGCGGTGTATACCACCATAGCAAAAATGGTTAGTAAGATGGTATTGAACATAGATTGCTCCCAGGGCTCCAAAACAGCACAGCAACTAATGATTTGGTATTGATAGTAGAGCCAGAAGACATATTCCTTCACACTTCTCAAATCCATGGTTGGCTCCTGCAAGCTGCAGAAAGGCTGACCTGTTAAAGAAGGTAACAGATTAGAAAAAAAAAAAATAATAACATAACCAACCAAACATACAACCTCCTTAGATTTCCATGATTACAGGATGGTAAAACCTTTCAGAGACTATTAAGGATCACTGAATAACTAATATGGATATTATATAGAAATAATACACAATATATTAATCATATAAATTAATAATACTACCATTACTACTACTAATTACTACTTCTAAAATTAATAGCAATAATATTATTAGCAAAAATATTTACCTAATTCAATTAATTGCTAGAAATAATTCTCCCTTTCTTTGACTCTTTTTTTCCCTGTTAATGAGAAGCCATTTTAAAGATTGTTTATTCATTGTTTCTTATTTTGAAAAGGTGAGGAGAGAGAGAGAGAGCTGGTTATTATTTGTAAACCATCTGCTTCAACCTATTGTTAGAATATACACTATTTTAGGTTCTAGAGTCTCTTAGGTAATATATTCCCAATAGCAATCGCTTCATAAGGAAACTATCCCAGAAGGCATTGTAGGCAGGGGATCCTCTTTGAAGCAGCAGCAAACTGTACCACCTAACAAACAAGCCTAGGAATGATCACTCAGGGTAGCTTAAATGGGGGAATGGTGGAGGGGTGGCGGGGGGGTGGCGGGGGTGTGGAAAAAATGTTAAGAAGGGAGCCAGGAAAAGAGGCTAAATTTGGGGAAATAAGATGACAGCAGTGCCATGAAATTAGCTATCTCTAGGTAAACTAGAACTAGATGACAGCAAAATTGTAAAGCCTATGCTTTCTTAATGAAACGTGAAATTAATTTACTCATTTCTTTAAAGACCTCATGCCATATCCCAGAAAAACTAAACAAAAGACTTGAAATTTTTTCTTTATTCAAGCATATCAACTCTCCTTGTTTTTAGTTATGTACTACTAAAAGGAAAAGGACTTCCCATGTATGGAAAAAAGGGAGTTATTGAAGTTCTTTTTTCTTCTTCTTCCATTTTCCTCTAAACTTGAGGATAAAGTTCTCTTAGATCTTTTTTATTTATTTTTAAAAGATACTTAGATTACATACACTGTTACATAAAAAAATATAAGGGATTCCCATATGCCCCATCCCCCACACCTCCCACTTTTCCCACATTAACAACTTCTTTCATTGGTGTGGTACATTCATTGTAATTGATGAACACATTTTGAAGCATTGCCACTAAGCATGGATTATAGTTTACATTGTAGTTTACACTCTCTCCCACTCAGTTCTGTAGGCTACGGCAGGATATATAATGGCCTGTCTCTGTCATTGCAATGTCACTCAGGTCAATATAGATTTATTGTGGTTCTAGCAATGGAAGAAATTATATCATTGACGTGGAGACAGTGGTCACTGAAGGTGCTGTAGTTAAGAAGAGGGAAAAAGAGTGCAATATGGGGGCACTTTCAGGACTTGGAATTGACCTGAGTCCTCTTAGGTCTTAAATGAGCTTGTGCATTCAAGGGTGGCACTGCCCAAGCAATGGTGGTATGCCTTCAGCAGCCTGTCTGCAAATGACTCTTAAAACACTGAGGCTGTCTGATGAGGCTCTGGGAGAACAGAGATGGGTGAGGGCTTTTAAAGGAGGTGATTATTCTGGCAATTGTGCTTCTCTGGAGGCTCCTGTGGAACACAAAGGGATTGCAGTTCCCTATAAGAAAGTGGTGGGACAAAGGTCAGCACTGTTAGAGGAATGGATTATGAAGGCTGAGGAAAGGCTTTCTCTGGGCCATTGTTTTTTTAAAACAAATAAAATCCCCTTCTTCAGGAATGACAGTATACTACCTCACAATAGGATGCCTAATGGATTTATCAGAATCTTTCTAGTAACAATAACAAGGAAACTGATATTTTCATAGGATTATTTGTAATTTAGAAAGTGCTTTAATTGCACTTGGTATAATGCAGAGTATAGATTTGAGGATAAGATAGACCTTGGTTCAAATCTTGATTCCTCCACTGCAGGCAGTCTAACCTTAGTCCAGTTATTTATTTTTTTCCCCAGGCCTCAGTTTCCTCACCTGTAAAATGGAGTTAATAATCCCTACTGTTAGTGTTGCTGTGAGGATTTGTAGCAATGTGAAAAAAGCATCAAAACCAAGGGCTTGCATATGGAAGAAATGCTTAAACAGAAAGGTAGAAGCTGACTGAATTTTATCTTTCTCTCCCTTACATTTATTTATGAAAAATTATTATTAGCATGTTGGGAATTGTACTAGAAACTAGAATTTCCATGGTGACCAAGAAAGTCATGGCCATTGCCTTTAGGGCTGTATTAGTCAGGGTTCTCTAGGGAAACAGAACTGACAGGAGATATCTGTAAATATTATGAGATTTTATAAAATGCCTCACATGACTATGGGATGCACGAGTCTCAATTCTTTAGGGCAGGCTGCAAGCTGGGAACTCTGATGAAGATTTTTGATGCATGCTCCAGGAGAAGGTGGCTGGCTGAAGTAGAGATGGAAATTCTTTCTTCTGACTGTTGAAATCATCACTTCGCCTTTTAAACCTTCAGACTGATTGGATGAGAAATCTTTCATTGCCGAAGGCAATTTCCTCAGTTGATTGTACATGTAATCAGCCACAGATGCAATCAGCTTACTGATGATTTTAGTCCACGAAATAGCATCACGGTAAACATTAGGCTAGCACTTGCTTGACCAAACAACCAGGCACCATTACCTGTCCAAGTTGACACATGAGCCTAACCATCATAGTCCACCCCTTGTCAACTTGGTAGCCATACACATCACCTTAAACAATATTTAATCTCTAAATAAAAACAATAACAATACTCAACTGTCCTGCATACAGCTGGAAATGCACTAAATCTCTCCAGAATAGGGTCCAAGTCCTTGGGTAATATTCACTCTTAACTTTGATATTTATGACATAACTTAAATATTATGACATGAAACTAATACGACTTACATTATATGATAAGGGGATAAGATAGGGAAGAAAACAAGGATATTTGTTTTATGTACATGTACAAACATACTCATAACAAAATAAGGAAGAAATGTTCATGACCATTACAGTCCTTATTTCTGTAACTGATCATGTGGTCATAGTTTGTATTTATCACCACCTTCTTCCACTACCCATTCCATGTTCCCTTTCCCCTCAGCTGGCCGTGGTTCTTTGCTGGGTGGGGTAACCCAAGCCTTCGTTCCTGAAGTTTCTGGGCTATTAGCAGTCCTGCTTGGATTGGGTTGTTGCAGTTTTCCATCGGCTTTAATCACAGGGCATGGTAATCCTAAGAGATACCCTAGAGGATCTCCTGTATTTCAGGCAAACTTTTCTTTGCCTCCATTGTTTAGTAGCAGTCCTATTTCCCCTTAATAGTCAGGATCAATCACCCCAGCCAGTACAGTAATTCCCTGTAATGGTGCCTGGTTGTTTGGTCAAGCAAGCACTGGCATAATGTTTACTGTGTTGATATTTCGTGGACTAAAACCATCAGTAAGTTGATTGCATCTATGACTGGTTACATGTACAATCAACTGAGGAGTGTGCCTTCAGCAATAAGAGATGTCTCTCATCCAATCAGCTGAAGACCTAAAAAGAGAAGTGATGATGCCTTGATTTAGGCACTTTCATGGCCTAGAACTGTAAGCTTATAAGTTAGTAAATCTCCATTGTAAGAGCCAACAAATTTCTGGTAGATTGTTTTGGCAGCCTTTAGCAAACAAAAACAAGGGCTTATTACTCAGCTGAATATATCCCATCCACATACAGTTTAAACAATATTTACCACAGGTGTTATGTAGTATAGTGGAGGTCTAGAATGTTAATGACTAGATCAATTTTAGAGATCCCCTATAACAAATCACTCATTTTAAAGAAAGGGACTGGACTTCTGGGAAGATAGCAGATTAGAGACACACAGAACTCACTTCTCTCCCAGAAAAATAGGTAAAGAATAGGCAAAAATGGCCTGGAAAATTTGTTCTAGGGCATAGGACAACAGGTAAAGGCTGGACACCACCAAGAAGAGAGGGGTTAAGAAAAAGAAAAAGAATCTCAATGGGAAAAATGTAAAAGCTGAAGTTGCAGCTGCTGGTACCCATACCCCAGAAGCTACAGACAGAGGGGGCCACAGTGGTCAACTTCTCCAGGAAAGGGGAAAGAGAGGGAAGCATCTCAAGGCTGATTCAGCTTTTGGCCACCAAATTTGTCTGCTGTCTCCCATGTTCCCTTCCAGGCTGGGTAGGGCTGCACCATTGGAAGCCATGGAAGCCAGCAGGGGACTAAAGAGATCCAACTCTCTCAAACACCCTCCCTACTGACCAGGACTGGTTGTTGAGGACACAGAGGAGAGTGGAATTATTTCTTACCTGGGAAAAGGAGGGAGCTGCCCACAAAGGGAGGAAAACAGCTTCTGAGAAACTTTTATTTGTGAAGCTCTGAATAGTTCTGAGATAGGACCCACTTGTCCTTGTTATAGTTCCAGTCAAGGTTACAGCAAACATGTTTCAACCAGCTCTTGAACTGAGAGGTCTGCCAAAGAGTGCCATCTGCTGGCAGACTAAGGAAGTGTATACAAGGAAAATTAAATAAATAAATAAAAGAGGTTATCTTTGGGCTTTTATAGACTTTCCCCTCAATGCCCTTGGAAGTGGGTCTGCAATCCATTACTGGGTCCATTGCCCAGATATGAGCAACAAAACTAGGACAATCCTAAAGAGCTAGAACAGGTTGAGCCAAGAATCAAAGAACAGCAGTAATACACAGCTTCCCACCACTAAATACCTACTTAAGAGAGAGAAATTGAGCTTCAGATGCCTAGACATCATAATCAGATGCGTAAACATCAGCAAAAAATTATAAGCCATTCTAAGAAAAAGGAAGATATGGCTTAAACAAAGGGATATATCAAAGCCCCTGATAAGACACAAGGTTTTAGATAACTAATCAATGGGGTTCATACAAATCTCCTAAATCAAATCAATGAGCTGAAAGACAATATGGCTAAAGAGATAAAGGACATCAAGAAGACACTGGGCTAGCACAAAGAAGAATTTGAAAACCTGAATATAAAGATAACAGAGCTTATGAGAATGAAAGAGACAATAAGTGAGATTAAAAACATACTAGAGGCATATAACAGCAGACTCAAAATCAAAGAAGAAAAAAGAAGTGATGTTGAAAACAGAACAACTGAAATTGAAGAGATAGAACAGAAAGAGAAAAGAAAATGAAAAATTGAGCAGGGGCTCAGGGAGTTGGATGATGACAACATATGTGCAACAACATATGTGTCATGGGATTCTAGAAGAAGAGAAGGGAAAGGGTATTTGAGAAAATAATGGCTGAAAATTTCTCAACTCTCATGAAAGAAATGAATTTACATGTCCAAGAAGTGCAGCATACCCTAATCAGAATAAATCCCAAAAGGCCTACTCCAAGACACATACTACTCAGAATGTCAAATGCCAAAGATAAAGAGAAAAATCTGAATGCAGCAAAGGAGAAGAAAACTATCACAGATAAGGAATGAGCAGTAAAACTTTGTGTGGATTTCTCATCAGAGAAGACAGTGGTATGATTTAATTAGGATACTGAAAGAGAAAAAATTGCCAGCCAAGAATTCTTTATCCAGCATAATTATCTATTGAATATGAAGGTGAGTTTAAAATATTCAAAAATAAACAGAAACTAAGAGAGTTCATAAAAAATAATATAGCTTTGCAAGAAGCACTAAAGGGAGCCCTATATCCTGAAAAGAAAAAAAAAAAAAAAAAAAAAAAAAAAAGGAGAGAGAGGCTTGGAGGAGAAAGTAGAAGAGAAGACTATCAGAAAGGATAACCAAAAGGTTAAAATGACAGATGAAAATAATTTTTCACATATTAAAGCCAAAGAATATTAAAGCCTCATCTCTCAACACTCCTGCTACATGCCATTCACCTTCAAGCTGCCACATTTCTCCAATCAAAATATATAGGCTGACAGAATAGATTAAAAAACATGAGCCATCTATATGCTATCTACAAGAGTCTCACCTTAGATCCAGGGATACAAATTAGCTGAAAGTGAAAGGTTGGAAAAAAGATATTCCACACAAACAGTAGCCAAAACCAAGCAGGGGTAGCATGCTAATATCAGACAAAACAGACTTTAAATGCAAACTGTTATGAGATGCAGAAGGCCATTATGTATTAATAAAAGGGACAATCCACCAGGAAGAAGTAACAGTCATACCCTCAACTCTATGGCCAACTGGTTTTTGACAAACCTACCAAGTCCACGTTACTGGGACAAAACAGTCTCTTCAACAAAGGGTGATGGAAGAACTGGATATCCATAGTCAAAATAATGAAAGAGGATCCTTATCTCATTCTCTATACAAGAATCAAATCAAAATGATCAAAAACCTAAATATGAAAGCCAGGACCATAAAACTCTTAGAAGACAATATAGGGAAACATCTTCAAGATCTGGCGGTAGGTGGAGGGGTCTCTTAAATCTTATACCCAAAACTCAAACAATGAAAGAGGAAATAGATAAATGAGGACCTCCTCACACTTAAACACTTTTGCACCTCAAAGTTCTTTGTCAAAAGGGTGAAAAGGCAGCCGACTCAATGGGAGAAAATATTTGGAAATTACATATCTGATAAGGGTTTAATATCCATGATATATAAAGAGATTCTACAATTCAACAATAAAAATACAAATGACCTGGTTAAAAAATGGGCAAAAGACTTGAATAGACATTCTCCCAAAAAAAAAAAAAAAAAAAAAAATACAAATGACAAAAAAACAAAAACAAACAAACAAAAAAAAACACATGAAAAAATGTTCAACATCATTAGGGATTAGGGAAATGCAAATCAAAGTTATAATGAAATATCATTTCATACTTATTAGAATGGCTGCTATTAAAAAGACAGAAAACTAGGAGTGTTGGAGAGGATGTGGAGAGATAGGAACTTTTATTCACTGTTGGCGGGAACATAGAATGGTACAGCCACTGTGGAGGACTGTTTGGCAGTTCCTAAGAGAGTTGAAGATAGATTTGCCACGTGACCTGGCAATACCACTACTAGGTGTATACCCAGAATAACTAAGAGCAGTGACGTGAACAGACATTTGCACACCAAATTCATAGCGGTGTTATTCACAATTGCCAAAAGATGGAAATAACCCAGGAATCCATCAATCGATGAATGGATAAGCAAATTGTAGTATACACATATGATGGAATGTTATCCAGCTGTAAGAAGAGATGAAGTCATGAAGCATATGACAACATGGATGAACCTGGAGGACACAAAAGGCCAGACATAAAAGGCCAAATGCTGCATGATTGCGCTATTATGAACTAAATATATTTAATTTAATAAATATATTTAATTTAATAAATATATTGTGTAAAGTCATGGAGTTAACTAGAATATAGGTCATCAGAAAATAGAATGAGGTTAGAGGATGGAAAGCTGAGGTTTAATCTGTGCAGAATTCATAAAAAGGTTGTTCATAACTCTTTGGAAATGCATAGAAATGGTGAAAGCACATCCTAGTGCTTGTATCTAGCAGTGCTAATATATGAATATGATGTGGTTGAAAGTCTAAGGTCATGTATATTACTGGAAGGAAAGCTAAAAAAAAGTAACTTGGGACTGAATAGCAGATTGAAACCTCATATGAAATATGAATATAAGTAATATTTCAAATATAAGACTGTTTTTCTTTGAAACTGAACAAATGTATGTTAATGATATAAGATGTTAATATCAGGCAAAAAAACAACCAAAGAAAACTTTGGACAGTAGTGTAATGTATTAATAATCTCCCAGGAAGGGAGAAAAAAAAAGGAAATATACTAAGTGAAAGAAATTAGACAAAAGGTACTATATGTGGTTTGATCCTCTCTATACAAAATATAAATACAAATAAATTGGAGAGATGGAAACAGAATAGCAGTTATGTATTGCAAGGGAAGCATAGATTGAGAGGTGATTATTAAAGGGTAGAGTTTTTTCTTTGTCTGTTCTTTATTATTATTATTATTATTATTATTATAGTAACGAGAATGCTACAATATTGATTGAAGTGATGAATGCACAACTTTGTGATTATACCAAATACCATTGATTGTACACTTTGGATTCATACCTTATGAATATGTATCAATAAAATTGATTTTTTTAAAAAGAAAGTGACCAAGGCTATAGGATAAACATTAAATTGATATCAAATTTGTTGACATTAAATTAGTTTGTCAAACTGAGCTGAAGTACCTGGACCAGATAAGAAATACCCTGTGATATGTTAATTGACATTGGATGAAAGACCTAGGAATTCAAATAGAGGTGTTCTGTGGTCTTTGAAGACGAAGGTGGTAAACCTCTCAAAGGTGGGCCAGGACAATGGAGTTCTGTGTCAATCAGCCCTGAACTCTCAGTTTCCCCTGACAGGATTCCTCTCTTACTCAAGACTTTTTCCTGAAAGCCTAACAGTTCAGATTCTCTTCCAGCCAACTGAAAATGTGAATGCCTATTTATTGCGAAAATTACTGGTAACTGGCAAAACCTAAGGTTCTTTTTAGTAATGTCCAACTTATGGATGAAAGACCCAAAGCAGAGCTTTGCTAGTCTGGTAGTGGGGGTGGGAGAGTACAAAGGAAGATTATTAGTATTTTGGGAGCCAGAGGGAAGGACTTAATCCTAAAAGAAATAGACACTGAGACAGTGGGAAATATTAAGCACTTGGAAGTCACCTAAGAGGCTATTTCATAATTAAATGGAGAGTAAGTACTAGTTTTTATTTCTGAATGTCTCTGCACTTTTATCAATAGGTGATGCATTGTCTATTTGTATGTAGGGGAAAGGAGTTAAAGTTTCATATCCAATCCCAGAATGAAAGAGAGAAGACATGGGATTTATAACTCACATTACTCAGGTACAGCACTTGCTCTGGCCTGAATGGAGAAGAAAGTAGAGTAAATGGAGCAATAAAAAAAGACATTTTCCCAATATAACACTGTTATACTCATTTATAAATCCTTAATCATGATTCTTCTACTTCTTTTATTTGAACCTATAATTTTCAATTTACCTAAGTATATTTCTGAAAGACTTAAAGCCTTTGGATTGTCACTATGCTGGTTGAGCCCTGAAACCAAGCAGATATGCGGCCAACTTCTGCTCTCCAGTTCTTCAGGCCTGCCCTGGACAACTAATAAAACGATGATGATGGACCAATTCTATCCCAAAAGTGAGGAGTATCTTAAACTGCAAGCAAAAAAAAAAATCCATTCCTCTGCCCCATAATATCTATGTCCCTTCTCAGCCTGTGAAGCAGTCAGAGTGGACATCGTCCCAAATGCTGTAAGATTGAGGAATGAACAAAAGTAAAAAGGGAGGGTAATTGCTGACTAAAGCAGGTTTATTGTTATTCTAATTATTATCTTGTGTTAACTAACTTGTAACATTGATACAAAAAAACTTTTAAATAAACAAAAACAAATAACAAAATAAAACAAAAAATATATGTGTTGACATGAACTCATATGTATGAGTCATAAAATGAGGATATTGTAAGGAAAGCATGCAGGAAAGTAACAAAATTAGCTGCTGTGCTTGCTCAGGAAGTTCTTTTTTGTTACTATTTCTGTCCATGGGAATAAAGTGGTAGAAATTTAGATAATTTTTATTGCAGTTGATGAGTGGCAGGTGATTTGGTGGGTGCCCAAAAAGAACTCCAAATGTCTGGATTTTCTCTGTAAGGGATTTCCCTTCCTAAAAATTAGCTGAAAATGAATATTCTCTCCTGAGAGCAAAAAAGACTTAACCAATTTTGGTTGTACATTTACTTCTAGAATGTCAGAATCAGAGGCTGAGGAGAAAGGTCAAAAGGACCCACAACTGATTTTAGGTTAACACCCTCCCTACGTATTTTAGAATTCTTGGTCAATCACTCAGGTTTTTTTGTGCTTTATATTTGGAGCCTGAAAATCTAGGAAGTGATAAAAATACCCTGCCTGCTGCAGAGAGAAAATACTGTATCTAAAAAGAGATTGTGTCTGTACTCAGAAGTAGCTTTCTTTGGACAGAACTCATCATGACTTACTCAAGTAAAAGCCTTTCTTTAATTAGGTAATTCGTTTATTTTGAAATAAATTAGGAATACAGTGATTACCTTCCAAAGAGTACAATATGGAAAGGGGGGATAAAAAAGAGTAATTTTACAGAGGAAAAAACTGAGAAACACTACCTCATTCATGTGATCATCATATCATTGATATGATGTAACGAAAATGGCATTTTACCTCTGTGGTCCTCCTCCCAATATCCCATATGCCCAGTCTTATCATGAGAAAGTCATCAGACAAATTCCAATAGAGGGGCATCCTACAAAATACCTGACCTGTACTCTTTAAAACTGTCAAGGTCAACAAAACCAAGGAAAGTCTGAAAACTGTCCCAGCCCAGAGGAGCCAAGGAGACATGACAACTAAATGTAGTGTGGTACCCCGGAGGGAAGCCTGGAACAGAAAAGGACATTAGGTAAAAACGAAGGAAATATGAGTAAGTATGGACTTAATAACAATGCATCAATACTGGCTCATTAATTATAACAAATGTACCATACTAATGTAAGATGATAATACTAAGGGAAACTAGGTGTAAGTAAATGGAAAGTCTCTGTACTATCTTCCCAATTTTTCTGTAAATCTAAAAGTGTTCTAAACAGTAAAGTCCATTAAATAATTTCAAAGGCAAAAAAAGAAAAAAGAAAAAAAAAAAAAAAAAAAGGGAAAGTCTTGAACAATCCAGTTATCTCTACTCCAGACTTCAGTGAACTTTGCTTATGCTGTTCTGCCCTTCTGGAAAACTCTTACCAATAAATCTTTGCTAATTTCCTACCATAAGGTACTGACTTTCAAACATTTCAAAACACCATACAGAGGGAAAATACATTTTACATTGTGATCCAGGGTACACACACATATAGCCCTATAACTGAAATAAACATCTCTGCCAAAATAACACTTGCTCTGCAATGCACGTGGATATTTTCTATTCTATCCTATCCTAGCTTACTCAGCTCTACCCCACCTCTTCCAACTCCACCCTACCCCATCCAATCTTATCCTATGTTATTTCCTTCTTTCATTAAAATATATCCCAATTTTGTCTGACCACATCAATTTTCAACCCACAATTGAAATCTCAGTCGGAAAACCTTGCTTTAAGGCTTAACTGAAGGGCCGTTTTCTCTAAGATGGCTCTGCATTGTTCAATATGGCAGCCACTAGCCACTGTGACTATTTAAATTTCTAGTGTTGACTAGCCATATTTGACTAATGGCTACCATATGTGACAGCACAGATATAGAATATTTCCATCATTGCAGGAAGTTCTATTACATGGTGGACTTTCTCCATCTCTTGCTTGAACTAATGAAATAGTCTACCAACTTGTCTCCTTGCCACTTTACAATCTTCTACGCTGCTAGTGGAGTTAACTTTCTAAAATTACTAATCCATTTCTCTGCTTGAAAACTGCCAATGGCTTTCCATGTCCTATGAAACGAAACATTAATTCAAGGCCCTTCATGGTTTGATCCCTCCACCTTTCTAGCCTCATCTCTCAAGCTCCTGCTGCATGCCATTCACCTTCAAGCTGCCACATTTCAGCCAATGCATTTTTTCCCCCTACAAATGCTCTTGTGCTCCTTCTCTTAGATAAAAATCCTATTTACTTTCAAGACTTACTCCTATATCCTCTCTTCTAAGAAACATTCTCGGAAGTCCTCCGCCTGCGAAAGAAAATATATTGCTTTCTTCAATATGTTACCATTGTAGCAACATTTCACCACTTATACAGTATTATAATTAGCCATGTCCAATCTGTTTCTCCACTAGACTATGACGTCTTTAACTACTGGGAACATTCTGCATTCATCTTTCTCTCTCCAGTGCCAGGAATGTGGAACCCTAAAATATACACTGGCTAGTTGGCAGGCAGACTGACTGACTGAATCATAAGGTTGTTGAGGGGCTGGGACCACATTTCTACTTTTTACTATTTTCTACAGCGATATCTAGCACAATGAGAGGCACATAAAAGGTGCTTATGATTTCTCATTATCTGCTTCTGGCCACGAGCTTAAATACAGATTTTTGCAACTTCTTGACACTCTGTCTTTTTTTCAGGCTGTAAGGGAGCTGATATAATTTTTTTAAAAATAGCAAATGTATTTTTATTTTCTTATAATGTTAAAAGTTCATGGACTCTGTGAGGGATATAAAATGCCTGTAAGGTGGTTTTAAATCCCATTAAAATGGTTTTTACAATTACTTACTCTGAGTGGGTAATAATTTAAGATTGGTAAGTATAAAAGTGGTTCTACGGGAAAAAATCCCAAGCTGGAAATGCTATTGAAGCTTTTTGCTTTTCTTTTCTTTCTTATTTTATTTACTTATTTTTATTTTGTGTCCTTGGGCAAGTTCTAAAATCTTTCCGTGTCACAATTTCTCTATGTGTAAAATGAAAACAATTGATAATTGCCTCAAAGCTTATCTCAGTGATGTGGTAAGGAGAGTAGAGTCAGGTTTTATGCTCTTTAGATGTCATATTCAGTGTCTAGCATAGGAGGACAGACCAATATGCCAGGCCCTTGATAGTGATGCTTGTAGTTATGAACCTTGTTCTTGAAAAACTGAAACTTAGCTTAGTAATATATATTGCCTAAGAGTTATCTCCTGAAAGCTTCTGTGTTGTTCAAAAGTGGTCTGTCTCTGAGCCAAACTCAGCAAATAAGCTCACTGCCATCCTCACAGTCTGTGACATGACTCTGGGGGATTGGTCTCCCTGGCACCGAGGGATTATTACCAAGCACCAAGTAGCAATGTATTTGGAAAAAGATCTTGACCAAAAGGGAGAAATATTATATACAAGTGAGTTTTGAATGGCTAAGAGATTTCAAAGTGAGTCAGGAGGTCATTCCAGTGGTTACACTTACGCATGTCTTAGGAGGATCTCACTGACTGCCACAGTATACAGTGCCTCAAGCAGGGGTGCTCCTGAGGGCTTTATTTATTTATTTATTTATATTTTAAAAGATTTTATTTATTTATTTATTTATCCCCCCTTGCTGCTTGTGCTCGCTGTGTCCATTTGCTGTGTGTTTTTCTGTGTCTGCTTGTCTCCCTTTGTTGGGTCGTCCTGCTGCGTCAACTCACTGCACCACACGGGCTGGCCCGCCTTCACCAGGAGGCCCCGGGAATCGAACCCAGGGCCTCCCATATGGTAAACGGGAGCCCTATCGATTGAGCCACATCTGCTTCCTCTGAGGGCTTTAGAGACATCTGGACACGATAGACAGGGCAGACAACCCCAGGAAATCAGCACCCTGTCAGGGGACCTTACCTTGGAATATATGATAACCTATCTCCCCAATGTATCAGAGTTAGATTCATTTATAATTTTTCTACACATGGTTCTTCTGCCTCTTTTACTTGAACCTATACTTAGCACTATACCCATTGAATATATGTCCCAGAGACTTAAATCATCGGGTTGTTCATATGCTGGCTTAGTCCTGAATTTCAGCAGACTTGCAGCCAACACCTACCCTCCAGTTACCTGGACTCACCCAGGATAACTAATAAAAGGATGATGATGGACAATGCCCATCCCAAAAAACAGAGAGAATCTACAACAGCAAGCAAGACAGTTCGATACATCTGCTCCGTGGGATCTAAGCCCCTCTCAGTTGGAAGCAGAGTAGACATCACCATCCCCAAATCCTCAAGATTGAGGAATGAACAAACATAAGAAGGAAATGCAACTATGGACCAAAGTAAACTTATTATTATTCTAGTAATAGAAAAACTTGTAACACTGATAGAAAGATAGTGGTCACTAGAGGTTCTAAGGCAGAGGTTCTTAACCTTTTTTGTTCCATGGACAACTTTACCAGTCAGGTGGAAACCACGGACCCCTTAATAAGTCCACAATATACTGTGGATAATTTAATAAATATATCACACCTGTACCAACATGTCCCCACAAGAATAATATTTTTTTTGAATTTCAATTCAAGGTCACGGACCCCTGGTTAAGAAAGGAGAGGGAAGAATAGGTGTAACATGGGACAATTTGGGGACATTGGAATTGTTCTGCATGATATTGCAATGATGGATATAGGTCATTACACATTTTGTCACTTATAAAATTGTGCGGTGCAAAGCGTAAACCATAATGTAAACTATAGACTATGGGTTGAAGCAATGCTTCAAAATGTGTTCATCAATTGTAACAAATGTACCACACTAATGAAAGATGTTGTAAATGGGGGCAAGTGTGAGAGTTGTGAAAGGGTAGGGTATGTGGGAATTCCTTATATTTTTGATGTAACATTGATGCAATCTAAAGCTTCTTTAAAAATAAAGAAAAAAAAAGATGACATATTAGTTCAAAGTAATACTAATGTTTGTTGTCATTTTTGGTTGATTGGAATAACTTTAAACCATTTTCAGGATTTACTAAATTATAGTCAATGAGTTTTTATGGAATAACCTATAATGGCTACTTCAACAATAAAGTAGTTTATATATTTTACAGTGAAAACAAGCTACCCCTTAATTTATGCTTGCTAATTGAACTGTCCAGAGTATTAAAGAAAAAAAAAAGAAAAACACAAGGCATGTGTATATTCATTCTTGCAAACCACTAATTAAAAAGCACTGCCATCTCTAAATAAATTTACAAATGTGTGTTGGGCAGGGCCACCACATACCATTCGTTGTGTGGGCTGTATACTGCACAAATTTACATGATGGCTCTTGTCTTGGGAGCCTAATTACAAGCTGCTTCTTTAGGTGAGTACAATGTGATTCACAAAGAATTACCAAAATGATGTACTAAAGGGAAAAGTCTCACTAAGAATTTAGCCGAGTTGTTGGTACAGTGTTGTTTTGAGTTATACACAGAATGTTTTTTTGTGGTTATATGAATTAACTTTGTTGTCTCTAGTTCTCATTCACACTGAGAAAAGTAGAACCAGAGAAAACATGCATTTCCAGTTCAACTATCAACTGATGCCATTGTGCAACTTGCTGGATGTTAAGTACCTGTAATTTTAAAGCAGGCCTTATTTTCTGGTGTATCCTGAGAGATTTCAGAGGATTTTATGAATGAAGGACTTCTGCCTGGCAAAGTAAATTTTTTTTTTTGTTGTTGTTGTTATTGTTTTTTTAAATAAAATTTTAACAAGATTTTTAGATTACATAAATGTTACATAAAAAATATAGGGGATTCCCTTATGCCCCACTCCCCACACTGTCCACATTTACCTACATTAACAACATCCTTCATTAGTGTGGTATATCCATTTCAATTGACGAACACATTTTGGAGCATTGCCAGTAAGCATGGATTATAGTTGACATTGTAGTTTACACTCTATCCCACACAATTCTGTAGGTTATGGCAATAACCTAATAATAATATTAATAATAATTGTTGTTGCAATGTCATTCAGGACAATTCGCAAGTCCCAAAAATGCCCCCATATTACACCTGTTTTCTCTCTCCCTGACCTCAGAACCTCCAGTGGCCACTGCCTCCACATCAATGATACAAATTCTTCCATTGCTAGAATCACAATAAGTCTATAGTAGAATACCAGTAAATCCACTCTAGTCCATAGTTCATTCCCCAGTCCTAAGGATTCTGGGATGGTGATGCCCACTCCACCTCTAATTAAGGGAGGGTTTCAGTCCCATATGGTCTATGGATGGACCCCCTTGCTTGCAGTTGTAGACTCTCTCAGCTCCTTTGTGTGGTGGTTGTCCATCCTCACCTCCTTGTTAGTTGTCCTGTGTGAGTCCAATGAACTGGAGAGTAGGTTTTGCAACTCTGCTGAGGCTCAGGGTCAAGCTGGTACATGGAGAGCCCAGAGATTCAAGTCTCTTGGACATACACCTACCAACTCCAGCACCAACTATAGGTTCAAATAAAAGGGACAGAAGAGGCATGTGTAGAGAAGTCACATCTGAGTCCAACTCTGTCACACTTGGGAGCACAATCTCCAAAGTAGGGCCCACTGGCAATGCACCAAACTCATGAATTATCTGCCCTGACCATAGTGCCTGGGTGTCTCCAGAGCCCTCAGGAGCCCCACTATTTGGGGTAGTGTCTACTTTGGCTGTCAATGAGATCCTGCTAAGACATGCATAAGCATTACTTCTGAAGTGATCTCCCGACTCACTTTGAAGTCTCTTAGCCATATAAACTCATTTATCTTTTCTTTTTCTCCCTTTTGGTCAAGGTCTTTTTCCAGTTGCATTGCTAGTTGGTGCTTGGTAGTAATCCCTCAGTGCCAGGGAGGCTCACCCCTGGGAGTAATTTCTCACCCTGGGGGGAAGTTATTGCATTTATATGCTGAGTTTGGCTGGCAAAATAAATTTGGAATTTCACTTTAACAGGAAATTTTACAATAATTTAGGGAATATTAAGGCCAGGTTAGTTCAATATAATGTTGTGTGGCTATAAAAAAAGAACATACATATTTAGAAACTAAAAAGGGCAGCAAGTACATTAATGTTGAGTAGATGTTATGTTATGAGTGGGAAGGGAAATTTGGAGCAGGAGGGATGATATCTTGCTCCTGGTGTCCTTTTACTTCATAATATAGAAATAGGGAAAGTACCCCCAAATACTTCTGGCAATATTGGTGTGTCAAGTAGTGCTTCAGGGCCAAACTTTAAAATGTAATTTCATTTCTTGGGAAGATCTTCTTAATTACTATCTTATTAACAAATGCAATTTAAAACCCTGTTATCCTATCGAGAAGGAAAGAAGAAAAGCATAGCATCTGGGCCACCTTTTCTTTTCAAAGATATTATTTCCAAGGCTTGTCAAGTTGTTTTTAAAAGTAAAACAAAAACAGAACTGCAACACCACCAGTGGCATTCAACATCATTTTGAAAAGTCACTAGAAGTTATTGAGATTCTGAAGTTGGAGTGGGGCATTACAAGTCCAGCAAAATTGCATTGACATACCATCTGAAGCTAAGTAAACAAACAAACAAACAAAAAAAAAAACCAAAAGATCTTTAAATAACAATTGTGAAGATTCCCTAATGGGGTCTCCTTCTTCTTGGTTTTCCAGATAAAAGAGGGAAATTGGGAAGTGCCAAACTACAGAGAATCTTTTGATAGGAGGATTGACATATTTAGGTATATTCTTGACACTAATGAAATTATAGTAGTTAATCTCCTTCAGTACATGTGGGAATTATAAATTCCATGATATGCTTGCCTGTTTTTGAAAAGGCTGTAAAATATAGGTCTTATAAACTCCAATACCCAAAGCACTTGAAAGGGAATAAGAGTTCTCTTAGCAAAACTACTTCTCTATTGTCATTACAAACCTTTTTCCTGGTGTTTTTGTTTCCCCTCTCTGCTAAGACAAATACATACAAGAGGTTAGCTTAAACAACTGCCATTTATTGGCTGATGTTTGGTTTTTATTTTTTCTTTTCCGATAAGGACTCTCCCCAGCACCCTGAAATGAATGTGGCAGCATTGTCTTCACTGAAGAAGATGTGAAAGATGAGTGGTTTCCCACCCAGATAGAAAGTTGGTGACATGGACTCAGAAGCAAGCACTGGATCCTGGAGGTCCCACTTTCACAGTCCCTCCAGCTGCAGGTGTGAAAAACCATCAGATCCAGGACTTTTCCCTGCCTGGCCTGGAATGAATGTGAGCCCTTAGGAGGCCCCTCCCCTCCAGCTCCAGGAGACAGGGTCTACAAAGGGTCAGTCTGCCCTGGGTATGCTTAAGCCCACCAAGCTGAAATGTTCCTTCTTCCTCCTTACATCCCAACCACTGGTTTTGAGAATGTAAACCAGTTCCCTCCTGAACTGGAGTCCTGTTTGGAACCCAGGAGATATGTGTCACTTCACAGGGGTGCGGACCCTGCCAGGCACTTTGGCTTATGGTTGTAAGGCTAGTAGAAGTCCAAAACTGAGGTGTCAGCAAGGCCATATTTTTGTGGCATTCTGGGGCTGGCTGCCAGAGATCCTTGGTCCGTGGTTTTTCTGCTACATGGCAATGCACATGGTGGTCTCTCCTGGCTTCTCTTTCCATCTGACTTTCTCTCTGCCTATAAGGGACTCCAGTCATCTACATTAAAATCTAATCTGATTTAGTGGAGCCACACCTTAACTGAAGTAACATCTTAAAGAGAGCTTAATGACAATGGGTCCACACCCACCAGAATGTGGGCCAAGACCAAGAACATGTCCAAATTGGGGTGCACAATTCAATCCACCACACCTGGTGACTGTGACAATTCTGCTTTTTTCTTCTCTTCTTCAGTACTTGCCTGTCAAACCCATAGTTTCGTTAAGGAACTACTTGTACAATATTTGTTTCTAATTACTTTTTTCTTAGAAGCTAGAAGCCTGGCTATGAAAAATTAAGCCTTTATCTCATCCTTACTGAGAGTCACTATGTTTGGTGACTCTTCAGATACTGAAAACTTTTATCCAAGGGACAATCCGAGAATGAAGAAGGTAAGCTACTGCAATATTGATTTGCCAAAAGCATGCTGGCCAAGCACTTGTTCCCAGAATTCTGCCAAAGAAAATTTAGTTGCAGAAACTGTTGGTCAACAAAGACCCCTATAGTATTCCTTTCTATCACTGAATATTGATTTTCTTTGAAAATTTTTTGGCTATATTAAACACATTTGCTTATAATTTTGTTGTTTTTGCTTCATTTTCTGGTCTTCTTTTTTTTTTTTTTTTTGCTTATTCTTTATTTTTTATTACACCATCTGGAAATTTTCGAGGGGATGAGTTCATGTTTGTCTTATTTTGGTGACCAGCAATATTGAACTTTCATAGGAATGACTTTATGACAATAGTAATATAGCCTGTTGCTGTTTCACTGCCCTTAACTGACCTGCTTCTACATCTCAGTGCTTACTGTTTTCAGGAAAATGAGTGGAGAGGTAGGCTGACCCTGGGGGTCATGGAGATAGACACAGCGTTGCTGAGATTCTCTCTCTGCCAATCTCAAGCTTGAGGGAAATGTCCCCTGGATTGGTTATGTTGCTGTGTTCCAGGTCAGATGGATTCAGGGGAGTGGTGAGAAGACGAAAGTGGGAGGCAAAACTTACTTTCTCTCCTATAGAATTAGGTAAAAAATAGACAAATGGGACCTCAAACAAATAAAAAATTTTTGTTCCTCAAAGGACTTTTTCATGAAAGTCAAAGGACAACCTATACAATGGGAGAAACTATTTGGAAACCACTCATCCAGTAAAGGATTAATATCCAGTATATATAAAGGAAACCTTCAACTTAATAACAAAAAGACAAACAACCCAATTAAAATTGGGCAAAAAACTTGAACAGACATCTCTCCCAAGAAGATGTACAAATGGCCAGAAAGCACATGAAAAGATGCTCATTATCATTAGCCATCAGGAAAATGCAAATCCAAAACCACAGTGAGATACCATTTCACACCCATTAAGATAGCTGCTACTAAAAAATGGGAAATAAGTTTTGGAGAAGATGCAGAGAAATAGGAACACTCATTAATTGTTGGTGGGAGTGTAAAATGCTGCAGTCATTGTGGAAGTCAGTTTGGTGGTTCTTCAGAAAGCTAAGTATAGAACTAACATAGGGCCCGGAAATCCCACTACTGGGTATATGCTCCAAAGAATTGAAAGCAGGAGCTCGAACAGATATTTGCACACTGATGTTCATAGCAGCGTTATTTACAAATGCCAAAAGATGGAAGTAACCCAAGTGTCCATCAATGACGAACGGATAAATAAAATGTGGTATATACATACAATAGAATATTATTCAGCTGTAAAAAGGATGTAGTCCTGATACATGTGACAACATGGATGATTCTTGAAGACATCATATTGAGTGAAATAAGCCAGACATAAAAGGCCAAATATGGTATGATCTCACTGATTTGAAACAATTAGAATAAGCAAACACAGAGAGTGAGAATCTAGAATGTAGTTTACCAGGGGATAGGAAATGAAATTAAGGCTTAAAATGTACAGTTCCTATTTGGAATATGGAAATGTTTTTGGTAATGGATGGTGATAATGGTAGCACAACACTGTGGATGCAATTAGCAACACTGAAGTATGTATCTGAGTATGATTAAAAGGGGGAAATGTTAGATTGTATACATGGTAAAAGAATAAAAATTTTTAAAAAATCCACAGGACTACACTATACAAACAGTGGCCCTAAGTTAAACCGTGGACTTTAATCAATAGTACAATTATAAAAATATGCTGTCATCAGTTGTAATAAATGTTCCATACCCATGCAAGTTATTGGTAGTGAGGTAGTGTGTGGGAATCCTGTATTTTAAGCATGATTTTTCTGTAAACCCACAACTTCTCTAATAAAAGGGGAAATAAGAATTAGGTCAAAATATATGATTGCTTTTAGATAACTAAGCTACTCTGATTAGATTTTATGGTCTTGTACCTAGCAGTGAGCTAGTGAACTTACATACTAAAGGAAAGAGTCTCACTCACAATTTAGCAAGGGGAGTTCTCATTCTCCTGGGGAGACCTGTGTAGACATATTACTGCTAGCTTAATTTTTCTTTTGCTCCCAAACACAAGTCTACCTGCATGCTCCTTGTCAAAAGTGGAGGAGGGGTGCTGAGCTCCATGCTTGTTCTTTTTAAAAATGGGTAACCATTGTTTATGGCCTGAAAACGTTGTTGATTCTCAGGCAGTTTGGAGAAGGCTAACGGTAACTGGGCATTAGGAACCATATTTTCAACCAACAGATTTTGTAACCACTTTAATTGTAGGCCTAAACTGACTGAGATAAATGCTCTATTCCCCCTTTGCATAAATAGGCTGTTTGTCAGGAAGAATACCAGAGGGAATATCCCAAGACATAAAAATATTTTGGATTAAGATATCTTCTTTAAAAACACTAGAATCTTATAATGTGAACTCTCTTCAGAGAATAAAAATAACATTTATTAATTGCCAGTATGGCAGCATGGGCTAGCAGCTTAACTTAAATGATCCCTATTTTAAAGATGGAGAAACTGAGGCCCAAGGTCTCATGGTGAACACACGGGGAGCTGGGTGAGACTCCGGCTCAGAGCTGGTGTGGTGAAGTGGTTATGTGCTTGTGTCCTGGATCCTGCCGGGGTTAGAATCATAGCTCTTTCCTTACTAATCACGTGATCCTGGCTAAGTTACTCAGTCATTCTGATCCTTAATTTCCTCAACTGCAAAATAAGGCTGATAAAAGAACTTAACTCGCAGGTGGCTGAGAGGATTAAAAAGAATAAAGCATTGAAAATTGTACATAGAAAGGGCTAAATGAATATTAACTTAGGATTACCACTCCACAATACTAATATAGAAAAGCTATGGTTATGAATACCAGGCACCAAAGAATAAAAGGGAATAGGATAATTTTAAAGGTATAGCATATGACCTTTATCACTTACTCGATTAGAAGCCACTTTTAGAGAGATTTTTCTTTTAGTGCTGGTATGGCTCTCATAGAGGCTTAGACAATAAGGCCTCAGCCACTTCAATAACTACTCTTTGCTGAGTGTCTCACCCAAGTTAAGAACCGTACTAAACACTTTAAATATACGACCTCATTTCAAAGACAAGGAAAACGAAGCTCAAAATGTTTTTGGACCTTGCTTATTGTCTTAAGCCTAGGAGGAAATGACTCTGGGATTCAGTTCTAGGACTCTGTCCCCAAAGTGTTCTTTCTCTCACTCACGCCGCCTTCAAGGACAGTGTTCTACAGATGATGTGTCCAACAAGTATTTTTTGAATGAGTGAAATCAAGCCTCATTATCAATAACTTTAAAGTATCATTGGAACTTCCCAAACTATTTTGGAATAAGTTGTTGCCAACTATTTCAGAACCATAAATCTCCCGAAACATTGTAGCAAAAAAGGAAGGATTAGGAGTCAAGCATTCAGAAGAGAAATCGATTTCTTTTTGTCCAAATCCCCTACTCTCTTTTTCCTTTGGGTGACAGGCCATTCTCACTAAAGATTTAATAAAAGTGGGCAGGCACCTAGCTGTTGTCTAGGTTTTTTGTTTGATTCTATTTCTTTTCTACCTTCTTTTCTTAAAAATAAAAGGACCAAAAAGACAATGGATATCCTATTATGCACATTGACCTTCTCACTTCCATTATTAACGTTTTTGGAAGACAATGTTTTCATTTATCCTATTTCTCTCTTAATTTGTCTCAACTGGTTAACGAAATGTTTATTAAATCATTTATTCCTCTCTTGTATCAAAGGTCTTCCAGAATAAGATGCTGCTCCATTTAAATAAAAGATGAAGGATGCTGAAACAGAAGTAGCTTTTCACCAGCAGACCCATAAATAAGACAGGAGCTGGTACTATGCAATTCCGACATTGGCACTTTTACTGGGATTATTCTTCTATGCCAGGGGTTCCTAACTTGGAGATCAAGGTTTTGGTGGTGGCAGTGGTGGGGTCTTCTGTAAATCCCTTGAAAAACATGTAAGATTTTGCATAGATGATCATTTTTCTGCATACACTTTAAAGAAGTCCTTAATGTCTGTAAGCAAAGAAGCTCTATTTTTGGGCTTCATTTCCAAGGCCAATTGTTGCATTTTAATCCTTTATAACATATTATAATGCCAGTATAATATCAGGTATACAATAAAGGTTGGTTGTTTAAGAGAGAACCTAGAAGTTTCCCTTGTTAAAGATGGCATCTTATTATAAAATGGACTTCTAAAACAAGGCTCCATGATATAACCCAAAGAATGTACCCACCTTGAAGTACCCAGGTCTGAGTTCTCGTCCTTGCTCTGCCAAAGAATGATCCTGCATAGGTTACTTCTCCTCTGTGGGTTGCTGTTTCTTCATCTGTGAAATAAAGGCATTGCATTAAATAAACCCAGAGGTACCTTCAAAAATTAAATGATTCTGTACCATTTAAAAGATAATTAAAAGAGACAAAAAAAAAAAAAAAAAAAAAAAAAAGATCATCAAGTCATGAGACAGAAGATGATTGCCCCCCTTCATAAAATTCTAGAAACAAGACACATCAAACTAGACTTATTTTTAAATGATTTTTAGAGAAAGTTACAATTTGAGAATATGTCATTTTTGACTAGTGATTTTCCAATTGTACTCTGAGTTCTATAGAGGTTCCACAGCTTTTTATTGTGAAATAATTTTAAATGCAATACAGTTGCAAAAATAATACAAACCCCATGCAGAGAACTCCACCACACCTCCCACCCAGAGATCCAGATCCACCAACTTTTAACATTTTGCCACATTTCCATATCTATTTATCCATCCATTCAGCCAGCCATCCATCTATTTTCTAAACATTTGAGAGTAGGTTGCATCCATCATGTTCCTTAAACACTTAATATTTACATATACATTTCCTAAGAACAAGGACTTCCACTTAAGTAACCAACTTAAGTACAGTTTTCAAGTTCAAGAAATTTAGCATTGATATACACAATCTACTTTAGGCATTGGGTTTTTAAGTGAGATTTTGGTTGTGGAAAATGTTTCTTGATTTTAATTAGTCTCTGTTGATATCCATGTGAGAAAAAAATGAAAAAGAGATTAGGTTAATTACCATGTTTAGCCTTAAAAAGGAATGAAGCTGTAACACATGCTACAACATGGATGAACCCTGAAGACATCATATTGAGTGAAACAAACTAGACACAAAAAGACAAACATTGGGTGATTCTGCATATATGAAATAGCTAGAACATGCAAATTCATGGAAACAGAAAGTAGAATACCGTTACCAGTGGAGTGTGAGGAGAGATGGAGTGGTATGGGTAGTTATTGCAAAATAGGTGCACGGTTTATGTTTGGGGTGATGGGGGAGATCTGATCCTGGATGGTTTTGGGGATAGCACGAAATTGTGAATGTAATTAATCCCATCGAATTGTATGCTTGTGCATGGTTGAGATGGGTAAGTTTATGCCTCCAGAATTAAAAAAAAAAAAAAAAATAGGGAAGCATGCATAGCTCAGTGGTTTGAATGCTTGCTTCCCATGTATGAGGTCCCAGGTTCAATCCATAGTATCTCCTTAAAAAAAAAAAAAAAAAAAAGAAAGAAAGAAACAATGACAAAAAAAAATCAAAAAAAAATCACCCAGGTTTAAAAAAGAGCACTGGAGGGAGGGCAGAAGATCTGAGGCTCATTTCCTTTTACCACAACAGGCAAGTCATCTAATCTTTCTGAATCTTTTTCCCCACTTAAAGAATAATGGCAGGGGAGTGGATATGGTTCAAGCAGTTAGATGCCTACCTCCAACATGGGAGGTCCCAGTTTCGGTTACCAGTGCCTCCTAAAGAAGATGAGCAGATGCAATGAGCTGACACATCAAGCTGATGAATGAGCAGACACAATGAGCAGCGAGCTGATGTGGCTCAAGCAGTTGGGCACCCACCTTCCACATGGGAGGTCCCTGGTTCAGTTCCCAGTGCCTCCTAAAATAAGCAAGTGGGACACAACGAGCACAGACAATGAGCAGACAGATGAGGGAGCCATCTCAGGTGTGGGGGAGTGTACGGAAATGAAATGAAATTGAATAAATTATTAAAAAACAAAAGAACCATGGCAGTGTCTTATTCATGGGATAGTTGTGAGAATTAAACAAGGTAATATATGTCAAAGTGTTTGTAATTGGTGAAGCATCATAAAATGATTACAGGGTCTTTAGTGGTGAGTCCCAGGCTCTGCATTGTGTCCTGAACATTGTGGCATTTTTATCCATCTGAGTTAAGTCATAGAAAGTATGAGTGATCAGATTTGCAGATGACCCCACATTAGGGAGTGTGGGTATAAGAGACTTAGCAGATTACAGAGTTCAAGAGGGTCTCAGGGTAAAATGTGGTAAAAATATAAAGTCCTTTTTTTTAGTTCAACATTTCAATTACCTAAGGGTGAAAATGAAGGAAATTTTGATTTATGAATAGTTCAAGTAAAAAACACTAAGGAATCTTACTTGACTTCAAGTTTATTATGGGCCAATAGCATGATATGGTTGGTAAGTAAATAAGTTAATATGTAAATCAATCAATCAATGCAATGTTCTTCTATATTTATAGATGTACTGTGCCATACATGAGAAAAAGGGACTATGACTTCCAACTTTGATTAGCATTGTTTTCCCAGCTGTGAAAACCTGGTCTCTCCAGCAAGCTCAGCACATTCATAGGAGGTCAGATGGAAAAAAATGGGGCAGTTTCCAATGGAGAACAATGAAAGAATCAAGGACCTTTAGACCAGGGAAGGCTTTGGGAGAAGAATGTGTCAAGGAGACCTTAAAAGGTGTGACAGGGTGTCATGGAGGAGATATGGGATTGCTTTTATTGTTTTTAGAGGTGAATCACAGGAAAAACTGTTGAACAATGAGAACTGTTTGAAGGGGAATGGCTTACCTGAGGAGGTAGTAGGAGCTCCATTAGGGAAATTGTTCAAGCAGAGACCAGACAACACCTTCTAAGGGTTGCTATGAATCTGGAGGAAGGTTTTAAGAAGAGATTACTGATTTCACTAATTTTAAAATCCAATTTCTATGGCAGAATTTAAATATCTCACTGGAGAATCATTTGATTTTTGAAAACTGAAAACTTTTTTTGCCATAGTGAAATGAGTACAAATTTTGGAATTGGCAAACTGGAGTTTTATATTGTGTGATATTCAGGATGTTGTTTAATGTCTCTGAAAATCAGTTTCCTCATGAGCAGCATGGAGATGATAAGTTAACTCTTCAATGTTGTGAGGATTAAACAACACAATACTGGTAAAAGATGCTTTATGGTGCCTGATCTTAATAAGGGCTCAAAGATGGTAACTTTTATCACAATTATCATTTGTTCCTCTTATTTCTATATACATGTTATTTCCTCTTCTTTAAAGAGAGTCCTTTCTGGTGAATCTATTGACTACTCCAAAGACATATGACATAAGTGGATAAAATGGTGATGATATGAAAAATCCAGAAGGCTGGGAGACAGAATACACCCAGGAAGGAAGTTAGTAGGTTATGGTGGTACCATGTCTTCTATTTTGTGTTTACTTTGGTGCTGTTTTCTCCTAAATGGAAGAAACCTCTAGAACTACTTCTTTCGTCCTAATTTATAACTGATTCGCCTGCCCATCAAAACCAAAATTAGACCAACCTGATTGGTTTTGTTTTCTTTAATGTTTTAGGCAATAAAACACCCTATTAAAAATTTAAGGGGAGCTGATGTAGCTCAAGTGGTTGAGCACCTGCTTCCCATGTACGAGGTCCTGGGTTCAATCCCTGGTACCTCCTGAAAAAAAAAAATTAAGGCCAAGCTCTCATTGAGTGTGCAGACAACGTATCTGCAGCCTCAAAGAGGAAGAAGGCTTGGTCATTCAAATATTGGGGTCATTACGTATTCTTTCTATGCCTATTTTTTTTCTATTAATAAAATTTTAAGTAAAATTTTACTTAAAATCATTTTTTCCTATGTTGTGATAGAGTTTTCCTAATCACCTTTCTAAATGACTGCATTAAGCTAAATTCTAAGGTAGCTCAAGATTTAGCCAATTCCTATCATGAATATTTATTGAGCCACTACTAAGGACCTGGCACTGTTCTAGGCACTTGAAGATAATTCCTACCCTTGTGCATTCTATGGGAGAATGGTGGAGGTGTATAGATGGTATAAGGAAGAAAAATCTATGGTCTCAGTAATTCCGTGTTATTAGCATCCAGTATCAAGTACTTGAGTTGCTCATTTGGTTGCTTCTTACCAGCCTAGGCAGGTGGGAAATATATGTATATATTTGTGAAGATGCTATATCAAGTTAAAGTTCCTAATTTAAGAAAACTTTTCTTTTTCTTTTCTCTCTCCCAGATATAGAACTCCATGTTCTAGTGATAATGACAGAAAATTCTTGAGACGAAAGGAGGTTTTTGCAGAGAAAGATGATAAGAACAGCTTCCATTTTTCACAGGCCTGGTGTGCCAGGCACCACCCTGGGTACTGTCACACCTGCCCTCCTGCTTGAGCTGCCAACTCAGAGCTCTGGGCATTGGAGGCTCCAGTGTGAGTAATATTTGTATATGTAAATTTTTAGTGATATTTTTAATTTCCTGTGAGGATCCACTTGGTTGGGGAGGAGGCCAAGTGTATTCTCTCTGACAGAAGTACAGGAGACTTCAAAGTTAGTGGGTTTCCATAGGTGGTCACATGCTATTTATTTATTTTAAAAAAAGTTTAGATTACATAAATGTACATTAAAAAATATAGAGGATTCCCATATGCCCCACTCCCTTCCCCTCCCACACTTGCCCACATTAACAACATCCCTCATTAGTGTGGTGTATTTGCTACAACTGATTTGCACATATTGGAGCACTGCCACTAAGTGTGTATTATAGTTTAGACTCTCTACCGCACAATTTTGTAAGTTATGACAAGATATATAATGGCCTGTATGTCATTGCAACGCCATTCAGGACAATTTCAATGTCCCAAAAGTGCCCCCATATTACACTTATTTTTCCCTCTCCCTCCCCACAGAACCTCCAGTGGCCACTGCCTCCACATCAATGATAAAGAGTTTCCACTTCTAGAATCACAATAAGTCTATACTAGAATAACAGTAAATTCTTCATCTCAATTAGGCTTGTGCTTTCTGTTCTGATTCTGAAAAGAATGTAACAGGTAACTGTATGTGAGGAAGCAGTATGATAATTTTTACTGAAGATCTTACACAGAAGAGAATTATTAGATTTTAAATAATCTTTTCAATAATACCCTTTTTAAATAAAGGGTGTTATATTTTCAAGATAATATAATACCCCTAGATTTAGAAGACCTAACTTTTAATAAGGTTTTTTTTCCCCTTTCTTCTTCTGCATCAGTGAACATGTACTGATGCTTATTGAGCATGACATTCTCTGAAGAATAATGGGGATGATCCAGAACATAGACACGAACTGGTATTTTGGCTATCTGGGGAAGGATGTAGGTGTGAGAGCACTAGAACTGTTATTGCCCCAGAAAAGTTGCTTAGTTCATGCTATCCTGAACTTTTTTCCTCCTTTTGTTATCTAGCCCTTTAATTTTCTTGTTATATCCTGCTTATATTCATCCCCAAATTATCTTCTTAAACTTCCCACAGATCTTCAACTCTAAGTGGTAACTTTGGATTAGAATTACTCATTGGCATCCTTTGGTTTTATAATGGAGTTAAAAGAGCAGGGATAAAATACTTGAATGGCAAACTGTCACCCAAGAAGCTGCCATACTATATTGATATTAATAACTAATTAATAAGCAACTTATGTCCCAGAACTGTGGTAAGTACTTTATAGGCATTACCATATGGACTTCAAATAACATAGGCACTATTTCTATACCCATTTTACAAATGAGGAAATGGAGTCATTGAGAAATGGAAAAAAACTGGCCCAGAGTCACACAGCTAATGCAAAGCTTACACTCTAACTACTCTGCCAGACTGCTTCTCTTTGAAAAGAGTTCTGATCATGACCTAGAAATCCATCCATCCGTCCATCCAGCCAATCAAATATTTAGCAAGCATATACTAGGGTTATAAACTATGTATAAGACAAACCTGGTAACTGTCCTCAGACTACTTTCCAGGTAGAAGGAGGGACAATTAAGCAAGCATCTCCACACAGTGTGATGTGGGCCAAGATAGAGAAATGTGGGCTGCTCTGGGGCATAGAAAGAGGTTCTAACTCAGTCTGGTGGGGGTGTCAGGACAGGCAGGTCAGAAAGTCCTTGTCCTCACCAGTGTGTTCTTCACCTGTTTTGTAGCAAAGGCATATTATGTAACCTCTAGAAAGAAATGTCTTTGAAGTAGGATCATCTACTGTCTTGTTTGCCCAGTTCCTGGCACATAGGAATGTGTACACAATTAAATTAAATTTTGTTGAATAAATGAATGAGAAGTTGAACGCTCCAAAATTACTACATTATAACAGGAGGTCTTTTGACTTTTTTCTCCCTTTACTTTGAATATTCCTAAACACCTCTCCTCTAAGCCTGAAATAAATGTTCCCTTTTGGCTTAAAATGTTCCCTTTTAAGTCTGTTATCTAAAAGCTCTATCCCAGATTTTATATTTTATTATATTTTATTAGAATAATGTGATGACCCCAGTTGTCTTTTAAACCAGGTCCCCTGAGTAGAGATTCTGGGACAGTCTGGGAAAGTGGTGGACACTCTCTCTTGTTTTTTCCTCTTTTTTTTTTTCCTCAGTTGGTCTGTGGGAGTTGATACTTCGTCACTCCCTGTAGTTCAGAAAGATTTATTCTCCCTTCACTTTTCCAGGATGGCCTCTAAATTTTTCTTCACCTCAACCTCTCCCCTACCCTCTCACTCTTCAAAACGTGTTAACTTTGGGGAAACAGTTCTTAATTATTGACCACACCCTTCCTCCTCCCTCGGCAGACTACAAGAATCCAGGGCAGAGCAAGCAAGAAAGGCCAAAAGAAAACTGAAAGCCCAAGCTAATGATTTTCTTCAGGGATAATTTTTGTTGTCATAAGGCGGTGTTTTATTTAGGTTGTAATTCTTCAGAATAGGTGTTGAGTTATATGTTCCTTGTGCCTGCTTGGAATGTGTTCAGGCTAATATGTAATATTTTCCTTAGTAAAGCAGCAGCAAATCTAAGAGAGCAAATTAATGTTGGTGGTTGTAGTTAATTGGAAGGGTAATCAAAGCTGTGAAGGGGAGAAGTGAAGTTAACGTGGAGATGGTAATCTTTGTAGCCCATGCCAGCGTCTGTACTTGATCTATACCAGATTTAATTACATAATCGTACTTCCTAGCCTGATCCCACAATTGTACCTCACTCTCTTACCTACTTGATTTTTTTCCCCAGAGCACATATCTCTTTCTCATCTACTACATAATTCACTTTTATTATTTTTTAATTATCTGACAGCCCTGCTAGAATTTAAGCTTCTCAAGGGCACAGATTTTTTTTTCTGTTTTGTTTATTGCTCATTGAGACCATGGAAGAGTCCCAGTTCAGGGGAGGTGTGCAATGAATATCTGTCAAATATATGAATGAATGAATTAGTCCCATCGAGAGCAATTTTATTAAAACATAACTACATGTATTTAATTTATATACAACTGGTTGGACAGTTAACAGAATTTTATAGAAATTTTCTAATTGGACAAAATATAGCAATAGGACCTCAACCAAAGCTTCCGTGGCAAAAACTGCACGAAACCCAATTTCATCATCATATTACGTTCTTCTAAACCTATGCATGGGAGGACAAACCACAACCTACCTCCCTCCTCCCAGCATTGTAGTATATCAAAGCAGTTCCCCTCTCTCTTCCCACACAGGTGACATAATCATTGGAGCCAGCAGGTGGGAGAAGAAAGATAAGAAGACACTAGAATCTATGTTACTCAGGTTTCTATCTAACCTTTGTGGACATTGTTTCAATAAATCAATGGCTAAAAAGAAGGTTACTTTCTGACTTCAATATTATTATCGCAGTGTGAGACAGATACAGTAGGGTGAGCATTAAGTCAGCAAAGAGTTTATTTGGAAATGTGCATAATAGGGGAAAAACGCAAAGAATTCTAGTAGGATTGGAAAGTGTAACTGGCCTCCTTGGTTAAACTAAGGAAGAAGGCAGTTCTGGGGAAAAGAAAAAAGAAAAAGCAGCAGCAGAGCCCCCGATTGTGCTCTCTTTTACGTTAAAAAGGCAAAAGCATGTGGTAGAAGATGGACTGTGCTTAACAGTATAAATATGAGAGCATTCTCTCATGAACTATGGCAAATATACAATACATGGTGTCAAAAATAGGGGATTTTATGGGAAAAATACGACAAATGTAAGCTATGGACCATAGTTAGCAGCAACATTTTGATGATGTTCTTTCATAATCTGTAACAAATGTTCCACAACAATGCAAGGTGTTAGTGGAGGGGTGACGTACAGGAATTCTGCATGTTATGCATGATTGTTTGTAAGTTCACAACTTCTCTAATAAAAAAAATAATAATAATTTTAAAAATGGACAATCAAAAAAAGACAATACCAAGGACACTGCAATGCAGTCTGGTTGGTCCTGGTTTGGAGGGCATCTGACTGAGGCAAGCGGTCCCTGGGGCTGGGAGTGGGGTATACATATGAGTCGTGGGAGTGGGTGTGGCTTTGGGATGGTATTGCTGACAGGAGCTAGATTTACGTGGCTCTACCAGAAAAAAGGGAAGGAGGAAACTCTACCCTTCTTGGTGTAGTCAAGAGATCACTTTTTGGGGTTTTCCAATGAGGTGCATTTTCTGGCCCTGGCTGTGGCCTGGTATGTCTTGGGACATCCCTGGAAGTGTGAATGTTGGTGGGGGTGGAGGGTTGCAGGCAGGGAGAAAGTAAGTTTATTTTAGACAAGGAATCAGTCATATTCTGAGATCTCGGTTCTTCTGATGGGCCATCTCTTCTTGGACCTTCTTCCTTGGCAGTTTTATGGAGATGCACTGCGTTGGAGAAGCTATTTCTCTCTCTCAGGGTACAATGTATCCAAGTAGCCATGATGTGAAAGCCCTGTAGTTTCAACTATAGGCTCCAAGACTGACCAGATACTGTTAAATATGGGTGGAAAACTCTACCAAACACTCCAGGAATTTTGGAGCTATGCAGAAGCAGCTTACTTGCAAATGTATTTGACTTTTTAAAGAAGAGCTGACATTGAATTATTGGTCTTTTGGAATCCCTGCTTGTCCAGAATCATGCACTTTTACTTTGCTATGCACTAGCAGGCTGTCCGTGAAACCATCAACCAACCCTCTGGTGGGTCACCAAGGAAAATCCTCTCGCCATCCTGAGATAGTTAACATTCTTAGAGTTTTTAAATGATACTTTTAGTTTGACTTTTACAACGAAAATGGACTATTGTTGAAAAGACTTTATATTTATTTCCCCAAGTAAAGTTTCTTTGTTAATAAAAGTCTGTGCTGGAGCGAATGGAAGATCCTTGATGTTTCCTGAAGCAGATAGTCTTACTTGAATCCCTAAGTTGAGGCCACAGTTTGGTTTGCTATTCTCATAACTAACTGTCCCTGGCAACAAGTTCAAGCACTGGCATTATCACTCCATGAAAATCAGACTCACTAATTTTATATTCCTGTTTCTGGACAAAGCATTATCATCTAATTCCATGGCTTTTTAACACAGGACCAAGCAGCTAGCTTGTGGGAGCTCAAAATATAAAAGATGAATTGAGGACATATTAATTATTTGGGAGTTTTTCCTGATTTAAGACTGTTATCATCTCAGGGGATGCTTCTCAGCAACGACATTTCACTATGCTGTAAAGACCACAGTGGCTACTCCAGCTCTTTCTCTCCCCCAAAACTCCTAATTCTGGGGCCAATCTATTGTAAGGGGAAACTCTACTAATCTGAGTGGTAGACAAGACATTTACCTACCTTCTTCCCTGAGATGCAAGTGCTTCCCTTCCCTCCAATGTGGGCCATAACAAATTCAACAATTGGCCTGAAGAACTGGTCAAAGAGTAAACTTATCTAGGGGCAGGACAAACAACTGTCTTCATTGGTCCTGGATTAACAGGAGTGGATGAGTCCAAAAAGATGACATTGCAAGCTAATTCTCTATAGGTTTGCATGAATAATAGTGGTCTTGTTTCTAAACTGAAGATAGTTTGGGCTAGTGTGTAAACATATGCAAATTGCATACCTTTGTCACACTTGGGCCACTCTTAATTATTTCACATATTTCAATGTGGTCTTTGGGAAAAAGCCTCATGTAAAACCTTGGTCTAGTGGTACATGGAGCTTCCTGAACTCCAAGCTCTAAACCCATCTGTTCTTTTATTTCACTGGATAATTTTAAAAAGCTGTTGGTATAATTCACATACCTTACAATTCACCATTAAAGTGCACAATTCAATGGCTTTTGTATATTTATAGTTTAGCAATTAACACCATAGTCAATTTTAGAACCTTTCATCACCCCACAGACATCCCCCTACCCTTTAGCAGTCACTTCTTATTTCTCCCCAATCCCACCTCTGCACTCCAACCCTAGGCAACCATAAATCTACTGTCTCTACAGATTTGCTTTTATAAATGGAATGATACAATATTTGGCACAATGTTTTCAAGGTTCAACCTTGTTTCAGTATGTGTCGGTACTTCATTCCCTCATTTTTTTTTTTAAGGAGGTACTGGGGATTGAACCCAGGACCTTGTACATGGGAAACAGGTGATCAACCACTGAGCTACATCTGCTCCCCAATGAGGGTTGGTTTTTTTCATTTGTTTGTTTTTGTTTTGTTTTTAGGAGGTACTGGGGATTGAACCTGGGACCTCATACATGGGAAGCAGTCTACATCTGCACCCCTTCATGCCTTTTAATTACCAAATAATATTTCATTGTACGTATATATCATGTTTTATTTATTCATTCATCAATAAATAGGCATTTGGGTATTTTCCCTTTTTGGCTATTATGAATATTATGAGTGTTGCTGTTATGAACATTTGTGTACAAGTTTTTGTGTGAACTTGTGTTTTCATTCTCTTGACTATATATTTAGGAGTCAATTTGCTGGGTAATGTGCTAACTCTATGTTAAACTTTTTGAGGAACTATCAAACCCTTTTCCACAGACTACATCATTTTACATTCCCGTTAGCAACATATGATTGTTTCAGTTTCTCCATGTCATCTCCAATACTTGTTATCTGACTTTTTGGTTGTAGACATTCTGGTGGGTATGAAGTGGTATCTCATTATGATTTTGACCTGCATTTCCCTGATGACTAGTGATCTTAAAGTACCTTTTCATGTGTTTCCCCCTAGGCAAAACCTGTGCAACACTGCTGTGGAGCTGGAGCTGGGGACAGGGATAATGTCCCACTTCTCTCTGAGTGACACTTTTGCTTCAAACAGAGTGCTAAGTAGGAGTGGTAGCCTCTGGTCTTGGTGTGCCTCTCATGGCCTAGACCACTGCCCTGTGGGTGGGCTGTGGTGAGGGTGATCAGCTGTGCCTTGGATAGAGTTTCTGCTATAAGAGTGGGATATGGGTGGAGGAAGAGAGTCCCAGACCTCTCAGGTGCACTTCCTGGAATGGAGCTACTGCAGCATGGACCTGGGAAGGTGGGAGTGGGAATGAGAAATGCTGGTGGCCTGCTCCTTCTGGAGAGATACTGGAGCCCTAAACTGGCATCTAGGTGAAGAGGGAGCCTATGTTCTTGGTTGAACTCAACCAGAATGTATCTTTCATCATGCTGAATGAGGCTCAAATGCCACAGGCCCACTAGTCTTACTGAGATTGAGTAAATTGTCTTAAATAAATGTTGTGGGTTTTTTTTTTATTTGTTGTATGTACTTAGGATAATTTCCAGTCTTTAAATGATTGTTTTTGTTTTAATGATGTTCACCAGTCAGTTAAACTTTTCTGGGGAATGGGTCAGCGTTGTTCCTCACACTGGCTTTCTGGAAGTTGAGTTCCATTTGGACAATTTATAATGAATATTTTTGCTTCTTATATACTTGGTGTAAAATAGCTTATACTGTCATCATGGATGTAAAGTTGGCTATAGAATTATCAAGGAAGGTTTTCACAACAGTATTTGTAACTTTATAAGCAGTGGTTTAAGAGAACCAGTGGAAAATGAGGCCTGGTTGACCTTCAAACTTCAGATACAGTCAGATTCTAGAATGCCCATGCATTTGGTTCGACAAGGCATTTTCAGTTTATTATTATTAAATTGTTGTTGCTATAGCAATCTATGCATAGTTCTAAAAAGTTCAAGAGCAAAAAATGACCATGAATTCCCTAATAGTTAATTCAAAAGGGTTACTGCACCACAACTTTCTCAACTCCTCAAACGCATTTATTTGGACTTTAGGGGCTGAGATTTACATTTAACAATTCAGAAAATTTTTTATTTGATGTAAAATTTGATTATGGGTGGGGCTCAACTGGCCAGCCTGTTGAATGTTATTTTAGTTGAAACAGATTTAGAATCTAACTCATATTTAAGACCCTTCCCTATGCATTCCACCACCTCCTCCACCTCAGGACAAAGTTAACTATATCTTTCTCTTCCACTGTAGAAGTTTGCTTATTTATAAATGTTCACATTTTTGAGAAAATACATACTGCCTAATAATCAGGAGAAAAAGTTAAAATTTATTCCTTGTTGGAAATTCTTCACTTTTTTTTTCTTTTTTCTTTTTTCTTTTTCTGTTGGCTTGTAGTATTGCCTGCAGTAGCTTATGGGCAAAAAGTATTGTGTAAGAGCATGAAACTAGTCAAAGACGAATATTTAACAATAATTCCATGAACACCCCACTGGTAATTCTCTGAATAGTTTTTAATGAACTACACATAGGCAAATAATGAAAAGTAATTAGCAAAGTAATTTTCTCTTCTTTTGGTAGGGAAAGTTTCAATAACAAAGTTTGGCTTCTGTTGAATGGAACATCCTAGTTTCCAGCATAGTAAAAGGCAAGTGGAAAAACCCATTCAATTCTTAAAATGTTAATGCGGTTAAATAATAAACTGATGGATTGCGTTAAAGCTGGTATTAATTTTTTTTTTTTCCCTACAAAGAGAAGAATTCTATCCTACTAAAGCGACTTTACAGTTCAAACAGACATTTTGGAAGATGCTTACCTTCCCATTAAGTGTATCTCTCTGCGGCTTAGGTGAGCTCTGATGATTTGGCTCCTCCCGTCAGCCGCGAGCTTCCCACTGCATCCGGAGGCTCCGAGCCTCCTGGAGTTAGGTGTTCGGCCCTGCCCACTGCACTGTTGCTAAAACTCCACTTCTGCCGGACTGATCCCGGTGATTAATTATTGACAAAAGGAAAACACTCCCACGCAAACTTGCGTCCAAACACACTGCTCCCACTCCCCTCCCCCCTTGCTCCACGGTCTCAACTTCCCCCTCACTGCCTCTCTGTCCTGGGCGATTAGGCTCGTCCTCGGAGGAATGCAGCTCAGCGACTTCTACATTTTTAAATGTGGTTTTCTGCAGCTCCTTAGCGCTTCTCCGGGGACCAGCCTCTCAGGAGGGGGCGCTTTCAGGTTTAGGGGAAGCCCGGGCTCCCAGAGCAACAGAGGAGGCTAAGGCGTCGCTGTCACCTCCGGCTGCTGCAGTAAAACCCCGAGCCGAGGCGGGGATCCGGAGGAGGGAAGAGGAAAGCGCCCTCCCCCCCCCCCCCCCCCCCCGGGGGCGGGGAGCCCCGACGCTACCAAAGGGGCTAGTCCTTTGGAGGGACAGATAAACAGGAGGTTCAAAAGTGGGAGCTTTGGGGCTTTGGCCTAAGTCAACGTTAAACTGCCCAGGGAAAGCCTGCGTCCGGCACCCATCTATCTGCAGACTTCGGCAAGGGGGCGAAGCCGGGGTGTAAGCTGAGCAGGACGCGGTCTGAAACTCAGCACCAGGCTGCAAGTAAACCTAGGGCCCCGGGCCCGGGCAGCAGCCCACCGAGCAGGCGGGCATCCCGCAGATTTTGTTTGTCAAAAACTGAAGAAAGCAAACCCTTTTAGCATTGACAGCTAATTTTGGTGCCTTCGAACTTGGGAAACGCCCCTCTCAGCCTCACTCTCTCCCCCGCTACCTTATCCCACCCCCCTCACCCCTCCATGGCTGGGAGATTACTCATTTAAAAGGTGGAGTTCCCGGGGGAAACAGATATATGGATCGTGCCCCGGGAACTTGTGTGTGCTCACTCACAAGTGAAGAGAATTAATTTGGGCTCGGACTGCGGCAGGAAGGCAAATTGGGGTAAAAGGGCTCTGAGGCACCTTAGTGGTGCAGAGAGCGCGTGGCGCCGGCTCGGGCGAATCCGGGGGCTGGCGTGCCCTGCGCTGACGCTCGGCGCTCCATCGTCTTCCCAAGGAGGCACTGGACAGGGAAAAGCATCTTCCCTGGAAACCCGCATGCAAAACAACAACCATCCCTTCTCTACCGAGAGCACAGTGCTTAGATTTAACGTCACGGTTGCCTGCTTAGAGCTCAAAGGACCTCGAAATCCCCCGCCCTGGTATCCCGGTGGCCAAGACTCTTCGTGCGGGACACCCAGGGGCGAAAGCTTCTTTTGATTAACGAGCATTTAGGCAGCGTCGGCCAGTCAGCCCCCACTGCCGAAGGAGTAGGCACTGCACATGCTCGGTCCGGGCTAATAGTGCTGAAGCGCGAATTTTAGCTGCTGGGAGGTTTCTGCTCATTCTCACAACATACTTCCAGCAGTTCCAAGTTGCCAGGGCTGGTGCTACCAAGAGGGAGACTCACGTAATCAGAGTGTGGTTTCTCTGTAAAGGAGAGAGGGTGCCTCCAAAGGAAGCTGAAGGAGTTTGGCCTCAGGCAAGGGAACCAATAGGGACTGAGCACCTGCTTGGAGCCCTTGCTGGTGGTTTAACAGTATCTTTCCCCTCTGCCGGTTTCTAGATACTGGTGACCGCTGCTGGTACTTTTCATTTGTTTATAACTTTGTGTTGTTCACATCCCTGATCTCTTGGCTTCTCCTGACTTACCGTGTAATGTTAGCAGGGCAGTATGATCATCCCCGCTTGAGAGATGGGGAAACAGAAACCTCTAGAAGCAACGTGCCGGGATCACCAAGCAGGTTTGGGTTGGGTCAATGGTCTTTATACTAGTTTCTAGATCTTATTACTCTTTATCTAGTTATTATCCCACTGGATCATGCCCCACCTCACCACCCACACGCTGTGCTTGTACCTTCGTGCAAATGCAGAAACTGGTCTCACTCCTCCCTGCCAAAGGTTTGTGAAACTTGTAGAACTTGCAACTACTCCACTGTGATGTGGTAGAGACTGGTATAACTGGCAGAAGAATTCAGACCATTAAAAATAACCTTAAATGTGCTATATATAATGTATCCACACACAGACACTCCTTTATGTATAAAAGTTATGTTCATGATCCAGAAAGGATGCTTGGAAAGTTTGTGGAGTTTAGAATACCAGGAAGGAAAAAGAACCTAATGTAAGAATCCACTTAAAATGACCATCAGGTACCCAACCTTAAATGTATCTTCTGAGGATGGTCTTACTTCTAGGGACCAAGACCAAAAGCCTGAAATGAGAGTTTTCTCAAGCTTCCAAACCTGACGAAGTGGCATGATGGAAAGGGTATGGACTTCGTTCAAATCCCAGCTTTTCTTCTAACCAGCTCTGTAGTCTGAAGCAAATTACCTATTCTCTCTATACCCTAGTTTTCTTTCTATGAAGGGGGAATAATCTGACTCCCTAGGGTTCTTTTGAAGATTAAGTAAAACATCATCTACAAGGTACTTAGCATATAGTACCCCCCCCATGTGTGTGTGTGTGTTTCTCAAGCTGTCTTCCCTAAATACCATCTTACAGGAATTTCTGTTTTTTCTATCCTCATTTTTTCCTACTTTGTCAGTGGAAATCTACTTTCTTTCTCTTCCTTTTATCCCGCCACCTCCTCCTCCATGATGTCAGCAATCAAAGAGATCCAAGCATCTGACTGAGCAGAGCGCCTTTGGGATGCTTTGGAAAGACCTCCCTGCAACTAAAAGTAACACAACTCCTCTCTAATAAGGTGGTAGATGACAAAAGCAGGCCTGCCTCTTCCTCCTTCCTTCTCCCTCTTTCCTTCCTCCATCCTTTTTAACTTAGCACATTTTTTGAGCTCCTATGTGGCTATGCTCTGGAAGCATGAATGGCATTTCTCCAACTTGCCAATTCCATTTATCAGACATGCAAATGCTAAGGCTGAAGTCTTTCATTGTGGAAAGACCCTTAAACATTCTAGAATGTAATATTAGAATAAAAATCACGTTAATAGTGAGAGTCAGTAGCTTCGTCCTGGCTGTCCCCAATAGTCATTAACAAATGAGACATCATATTAGGCACAATTCTTGCCCTTATTAAAAGGCTGCCACTCCTCCAGGAGAACAATCCAGAAACCCGAGAAGCAATGGTAAGACCAATTTAATAAAAGATTTTCTGCAGCATCTATTCTAAAGCAGCCTCAAACACTATCTTTATATACAGTGTTCCTTTGGATTTAGCTACATGTATTTGGGGAAGACAAAGAAGACAGTGGAAAGTCAACAGAGTCCAGAGAAAAGAATAAAGCTCCACCTACCTAAGGCAGTAACACCTCCCCTCCTCAATCAACTCTTACCCTCTTTTACTGATCTTATCAGGAAGGAAAAAAAGAATGAAAACAGTAATAGATGCGGCCATTTCAAAATAAGAACAGAAGTTTAAGGCAATTTTATTTACTTTCTGGTTTGCTTTCACAATGTGCAGCTTAGCCCTTCCTTATTTCTTTTAAGGCACACTACTCTCCCAGAGTAGAATTCTCCTCTTTCTCTTTTTTTAGATACCGAGGTGGTTGGACTGAATGGTTTCTAACCTTCCATAATTCCTCCTATGTGACCATTCCACTCATTTCTTTTTACTATAGCTAATTATGCCCACAGTCCCACTTGTCAATCTAAAATTGATTGCATGTTCTATGAAGGAATATATAAAATCATCAGGTAAGTGTGACAATGCTTGTTGGAGTCAATCTTGCTAAATGAATTGGACAGCAAAAACCAAATTATTTTACATTGTATTATTTTATACTTGAGTGATGTAAAACATTATGTTTATACTGAACAATTACAGTTACATTTGGAGTAATCATTCATTTAATTCATTTATTCTGGATACATTATTTAAGCACTGCCTATGCACCAGGTGTGTTGCCAGGTATTTTATATAGAGTATAAAGATTCCCATACACAAAAAATTTTAGTACAAAAATGCTTTCACCCCAAGAAGACTGCTTCAGCATCCTGGTGAAGGCATTTAGTTACTTCAATGAAATGTCAAGGGCAGCATGGTTGTAGGGTAGAAGAATATGTATTTTCTTGAAAGTGGTTTACTTTTGCAGCTGGTTTTGAGCTATATCTTCACTTTTCACTTTGTCTCAGTTATTCCTTATTCTTGTAGTATGGTCAAGAAACTCAGTTTTGCTGGTGGGGAAGCCTCGTAACTGTAGACAAGCTATTACAGAACAAGGTGTGCAGTACCTCATTGGATAGCCCATTGTTTTGAGTACTTGATACCTCAGTGCTCGGAGTACCCTGATAATATTCATCATTCCTAGTCCTGGGGAAAATTTTTTTTTATTTGTAGTAGTAACTGGACTTGGTAATTGGTCAACCAAGATGCAGGTGTTAGAACAGATGATTGGGTCTTAAACTCAACTTGAAATGATTTGTGGTTGAATGTTGAAACTTGGCAATGCAACATAGAACATTTGCTCACTAACTTTAAATTTCATAGACTATGATTTTTATTCAGGTTTAGCATGCTGAACAGTCACCTATGCTAGCAAGAAAAATATTGAAATCATATTTTCCTTCTAACATGTATTTTTTCTTTATTGGAAAAAATACCATTGATCTCTTGTCAACAAGATTTAAAGAAATGTTATTTCTGATTATTAAAGTGACATACCAATTGTAAACAATTGTAATATCTATAGAAATATATTAAAAAGAAAATAATAATCACTCATGACTTATCCAGAAATAACCACTGTTATTATCAGATATACTACTTTTTATACAATTTAGATCATACTGTACATAAAATATTATATCTTGCCTTTTTACTTTAATATATAGTACTTTTCATAAGTATTATTTTTAATGGTTACATAGTAATCTATCAAAGTGTTATCATAATTTACTTAATCATATGGCTGTAGATATTAAAGATGTGTTTACTTTTTTCTCTATGACAAATTGTGCTATAATATATTGTTGAGTTGTTTTTGCCATTGATGTGATGTTTGTGTCAAATTACTCTCATGCTGCACTTTGATGTCCAGTCATGTGTCAGTAAATGAGTTGGTTACCTGAGATTACAGATTGTCCCCTGTGCCTACATAACCAAACCATATCATGGTTAAATCCAGAATCTTGAATAAATTATTACAATACATTAATCAGTTAAAGTAACCAATCTCAATTTCCTTCTATCTAGTATAAGGAAAGCCCTATTAGTAATTTTATATTTGTCCTTACTTTTTTAGAATATGTGGGTGATTCTGTTTTTCTGTAAAATGCAAAATATTTCCCCACCCCACTCATGGCTATGGTGTTACAAAGATGCATCTTCATATCTCCAATTACTATCATTTCTTTTCTTTCTGTTTTCTTGTATTGGCATAGAATTTTTTTTTTTTTTCATTAATAAATCCTGTTAGGTTAAAAAAAATTTTAGTAGCTTGTTTGGGCTTTGAGCTGTCTGTTAAGCTTCAAAAGAATAATAATAATAATAATGATAATGGCTATCATTTATCAAACTGCATTACCAAGATTTTTCATAAATCCTCTCTTTTTCTCACAACAACTTGAAAGACAGTAAACCAAAAATCAGAGAGGCTGTAACTGTCCTATGGTAACACAACTTTAAATAAGAGTCAGATACCAAGGCCTGTCTTTTTAACTCTATATTCTGTTGACTCACTTTAAATATTTCTTCATGACTGCTCATATTTCATTTCTCCTGATATTTTCCACAGAGAAGGTGTCTGTGATGTGGTGATTAAGAGAACAGATGTTAGAGACAGACCCCCAGTTTTAAATCACATCTTGACCGCTTAACTGTATGAATCAAAATAACTTAACCTCTCTAAAGCTTCAGTTTCCTCATCTGCCATCAAGGATAATAAACATATTGAATTATTTAAGTTAATATGCAGAAAACAGGTAGAATAATGACTGGCACCATAAATGCTCAATTTATGGGGCATTTTGGGAGTGGAGCAGGATAATAATGCATGTCAAGCAGTTCAAGTAGCTGGGCCTTAGAAAATGCTTAGTACACCGGTTTTACCTTTTAAAATATTTTATTCTTATAACGTGTGTAGTTTTTAAACTAGTCTTTCAGGTATATAATTAGCCTTTTCTTCTCTCTCTCTCCCTGCCATTCTTCCTACCTTCTTTTTTGTGCCAGGTATCTAAGACTTAATTGTGTTCTCTATGAGCCATTTTTCCAGGTAAACCTCATTCTTACCCTAACATTCCAGACCAACAGTAAACATGCTTTAATTCATTACCATATATTCAAAGACAAAACACTTCACTTCCATTGTCTCTTTGAAAGACTTTTTCTACATAATAGTTTATACAAAACAAGAACCATCAAATTTGGAAAGTAGACATTAGTTTAAAGGTGAAAACCTCCTCTTTTACTTGAGAGAGATTAAGGATAATGGCAGAACTCTAGATTTATTCTAAAGTGACCAATAATTTTGAATGATCCAAAACATTCTAATTTTTTTTTAAAAGAGGTACCAGGAAATGAACCCAGGACCTCGTACATGGAAGCAGGTGCTCAACCACTTGAGCTACATCTACTCCCTGATATAAAACATTTTAACTTTCATTTTGACATGTAACCAGGTCACTGCCCAGAACAAAAACCCATTGGCTTGTCCTTTACTGAGGGATTTATTGTTTCTTTTAAGGCTTTTGATTTAGCAATAGCCTTCCCTGACTGGTTTCCTTATCCTCAATTGCTTGTGAAAAGATAATTTAGCAATCATTAATAACTGGGTAAGGAGAAAGGGAGGAATCCTGCCCTCTCCTTGCCTATTCCTCACTGAGTTGTCATTCATCTTCAACAAAACATCTTTCTCTCACTCCTACATACTATGGAAATTCATAGCTGCTTTAGTTTCATGATTTTTTTTTTTCTCTAGAGAAATTGGCATTCGTTGTAAAGATATTATTTTAATTTCTGTCAAATTACGCTTTTGGGTCAGGGTTACTATTAGGAATGGAAAGAACAAACCCAGAATGAAAATAAGAAATAAGAAAATAAGGCAACAAAATACAGATATCAAGTTTAAACAACAGCAGGAGAAGCAGCTCATGGAAACATACTGGCAAGCGAAAAAGAAGCCATGGCCCTTCTTGGTTTTCCTGTTCCAGTCTTCAAGATCTAATATTATGAACTATATTTAAAATTTACATGACAGCTTAATTGGAGACAACAGGAGAGTTACTCACTGCTGTGAGTATACAAGAATCTCAACTTAATGAAAAATTAAGGTCTGACTACCAGCCATGAAGTTAATGATGTAGCAGACCTTCTAGATCCTCTTTTCCACTTGTGTTTCAAAGGTAGGGAGCTCTTTTCCAGTTCACATCTCCTAGAATGTTGTCTCTGCTTCAGATTTAGAATCGAACATCCATTTCAGCATCTGGTTGAGCATCTGGAAGAGAGGCTTGTGATGGGGTGAAAGAGATGCTAAATTACTGTGATCGAAAGGACAGCAGGGTATGGGTGTCTAGCATTTACTGAGTACACCTATCAACCAGGAAGGCATTGATAGAGTGAGCCAGCCAAATAGACTGAGAGTTCTGGACTGGCTAGATGTCACTGGTTATACAAGTCTTAACAGCACGGGGAAAGGAGGCTGACTGAAAATTTCTTGATGATGAAAATAGAAGGTGCAATATGAGAGATACCTCTTATCAAGGGTGTCAGACATTGTAGCCTACAAGGAACCATGGTGGTTGACTGATGCTTTTCAAGTCTGTACTAAGTGAATGATGATGGCTGCTTGGACCCAAGAAGCAGAAACTTCAGACTATATATGGTTAACAAAGAAATGACTCAGTACTCAAGGAAGCACTCTCCAAGGGAGCCAGGTGGAAACCTGTGAAAATAGGACATTTCTTCTTGACAGGAAAATATAAATAGAGGGACAGAGGGCTTCTAAAATGGGAGTGAAATACAGAAGAACTTGTGGATGAAGATATGAGCTGAATTGCTTATAACCTCATATTTATTATCTTATCAATTGTTTGAGGGTCAACTCAATGAATATAAAGGAAAGGTATGCATTAATGAAGGTCACTGAAATAGACTATAACATTTATGGCTCCACTATTTTTAAAGTATTCTAGAAGGCCAAGAAATTTTTAATTTTGTAATTCAAGCTTCAGCTCTGACTTTTAGGTTGAAGTGTGAGAGCAAGTTGCTTAAGAAGAAAATGCTTTAGCTACTCAGTGAAAGATAGGTAAGCTTAACCACATTTTTTTTTTTTTTCATTTTTAATTTACCAGTAGCTCTGGTAAATATAAGGAGGGGATGACAGGAATGCTTGGGATAACAGTTTTGAATTATTTGGATTTTATTTTACATTATTCCTGTCTCTTATTAGCATAGATAATTGAGTTTATTTGGAGAAGATAGAGTGGTCCCAGCATTCCTACTTGGGATTTGCTTAAAGGTGGCAAATAGCAGGAAGGGGCAAGACTTTTTTCATGAGGCAGCCTTTTATTTGTAGCTATCCAAATTTAATTTATGGGAAAAATGAAAATTGGAAGTTTTTTTTTTTTTCCACCTTGGTTTCAAGTAGGTTCAAAGCTTCTTAAAAAGAAAAGAATCAGATTATTGTTGTTGTGAAGGGAAGTTGAGATATAATTTTGAGTTGTAAGTTAGCTAGGCGTTTTGCTCAAACTCTTGTTGAATAATATACATCAATTCCAGGTTATAAGGGTGAAGGCTATTTTTATTGCAGGATCTTTTGGGATGCAACACTATTTTGTGGAGGGCATACTCAAAGGGTCTTTGAAAGGTCTTTGGAGACTGCAAGAGTGAAAACCTAAAATTAAGTCCTTCTGAGAAATAACAATATTTCAAGCCCCAAGAGAACAGAGTCAGAGAGTGGCCAAGTGCTTTATCCATAAAGGACCTGATTGTGAGGAACAAAAAGCAGAATTGTGAATTTGGACCCAAGGTTGGACCTATGGTTGCTAAGAAACTGTGAGGATCTTGGAACACAGATATTTGTTATTTGATGGTCATAAGCAGGGCAAGTAGTTTCAGTCAGCAGTATCTCCCTTTGGAGGTATTTATATCCTCCTTTTTGAGGCATTTGGCTCCAGGACTTTCTCTAAGTTTAGAAGCTGCAGATGCAAGAGGACAATATGCTTTCCTTCTCTCTTCCCATTGGCCTCTTTCCCCACAGGCATTTGAGAGATAAACAAATGAATAAATGGTCAGTTCTCCTTCTGATTTTGAAATGAATAATAACTAAGGAAGGAGCAATTAAGAGGTAGATCAATAGCTGAAATAAAATGAGCACCCGGGATGAAATTTCTCCTTACCTTTGAAAAATGTCCTTTATAATACAAATCGTGTTTTTTTTTTTAATGTTTTATTCCACTACAGGTCTTTTTTCTTTTTTTTTTTTTAATTAGGAAAGTTGTGGGTTTACAGAACAATCATGCATAAAATTATATTACTATTATTAACACCTTGCTTTGGTGTGGTACTTTTGTTTCAACTGATAAAGCACATTTTTATAATTGTACTATTAATTAAAGCCCCTGGTTTAAATTAGGGTTTAATGTTTGTGTTGTGCAGTTCCATGGAATAAAAAAAATTTTTATTCTAGTACCATATATGCAACCTAACATTTTCTCTTTTAACCACATTCAAATATATAATTTAATGCTGTTATATTCACAATGCTGTGCTGCCATCACCACTATCCATTACCAAAAATGTTTCCATCATCCCAAATACATTTTAAACTTTAGTTTCTTATTTCCTGCCCCTACCCTATCCCCTGGTAACCTATATTTTAGGTTCTGACCTATGAGTTTGCTTATTCTAATTATTTCATATCAGTGAGATCACTCAACATGATGTCTTCAAGGTCCCTCCATGTTGTTGACATGCATCAGGACTTCATTCCTTTCTATGTCTGAATAATATTCCATTGTATGTATATACCACATTTTGTTTAGCCATTCATCAGTTGAACACTTGGGCAATTGTGAATAATGTCACTATGAATGTCGGTGTTTAAATGACTGTTAAAGACCCTGCTTTCAGTTCTTTTGGGTATATACCTACAAATGGGATGGCTGGGTCGTATGGAAATTCTATACTTAACTTTCTGAGGAACTGCCAAACTGTCTTCCACAGCAGCTGCACCATTTTACATTGCTACCAGCAATGAACAAGTGTTCATATTTCTCCAGATCCACTCCACTCCAACACTTGTAATTGACTGGGTTTATTTTTTAATAGTAGTCATTTTAGTGGGTGTGAAATGATATTTCATTGTGGTTTTGATTTGTATTTCCCTGATGGCTATTGATGTTGCACATCTTATTCCATCCTTTCTAGCCATTTGCATATCTCCTTTGAAAAGATGTCTATTCAAGTCTTTTGTCCAGTTTTTAAAAAACTGGGTGTTTGTCTTTTTATTGTTGAGTTGTAGGATTTCTTTATATATTCTGGATATTAAACCCTTATTGGACATGTGGTTTACAAATATTTTCCTCCCATTGTGTAAGTTGTCATTTTATTTTCATAAAAAGTCCTTTGAATCACAAAAGTTTTAAATTTTGATGAGATCCCTTTTCTCTATTTTTTTCTTTTGTTGCTTGTGCTTTGGGTGTGAAGTCTAAGAAACCATTGTCCAACACAATGTCCTGAGGATGCTTCCCTACATTTTCTTCTAGTAGTTTGATAGTTATGGCTCATATATTTAGGTCTTTGATCCATTCTGAGTTTATTTTTGTATAGGGTATGAGGTAGAGAGCCCCCTTTATTCTTGTACAAATGGAGATACAGTTTTCCCAGCACCCTTTGTTGAAGATGCTATATCTTTCCCAGTTGAGTGGTCTTTGCCCTTTTGTCAAAAATCAGTTTGCCATAAATATAAGGGTGGATTTCTGAACTCTCAGCTTGATTCCACTGGTGTATATGTCTGTCCTTGTGTCAGTACCATGCTGTTTGATTACTGTGGCTTTGTAATAAGTTTAAGATCGGGATGTGTGACTCCTCCAACTTGGCTCTTCTTTTTCAAGATGGCTTTGGCTATTTGGGCCCTTTACCCCAAATATTTGATGATTGGCTTTTCTATTTCTGGAAAGAAAGCTGTAGGAATTTTGATTGGGATTGTGCTCAATCTGTAAATCACTTTGGGTAAAATTGGCATCTCAACATTATTTAATCTTCCAATCCATGAACAAGGAATGTCCACCATTTATTTAGGTCTTCTTTGAATTTTTTAGCAATATTTTGTAGTTTTCTGTTTATAAGTCCTTAATCTCCTTGATCAGATTTATTCCTAGATATTTGATTCTTTTAGTTGCTATTATAAATGAATTTTTTTCCCTGATTTCTTCTTTGGATTGTTCATTACTTGTGTATAGAAACACTACTGATTTTGGGGTGTTGATCTTGTACCCTGCTACTTTGCTGAATTCATTTATTAGTTGTAGGAGCTTTTTGGGAAAATTTTCAGGATTTTCTGCATATAGAGTCATGCCACCTACAAGTTGGGAATGTTTTACTTCTTCCTTTCCAATTTGGATGCCTTTTATTTATTTTTTGTGCGTAATTTCTCTGGCTAGGACAATGTTGAATAACAGTGGTGACAGTGGGCATCCTTGTTTTGTTCCTGATCTTAGAAGGAAAGCTTTCAGTTTTTCACCATTAAATATGATGTTTTCTGTGAGTTTTTTATATATACTCTTTATCATCTTGAGGAAGTTCCCTTTTATTAATTTTCTTTTTAAAAAATATATTATTTATTTATTTTTAAAAGATACTTAGATTACATAAAATGTTACATAAAAAAATATAAGGAATTCCCATATGCCCCACTCCCCACACCTCCCACTTTTCCCTGCATTAAGAACTTCTTTCATTAGTGTGGTACATTCATTGCAACTGATGAACACATATTGGAGCATTGCCACTAAGCATGGATTATACTTTACATTGTAGTTTACACTCTCTCCCACTCAATTCTGTAGGTTATGGCAGGATATATAATGGCCTATATCTGTCATTGCAATGTCATTCAGGTCAATTCCAAGTTCTGAAATGCCCCCATATTACACCTCTTTTTCTATCTCCCTGACTTCAGCACCTCCAGTGGCCACTGTCTCCACATCAATGATATAAGTTCTTCCATTGCTAGAATCACAACAATTCTATAGTAGAATATTAGTAAGTCTACTCTAGTCCATATTTTATTCACTAATCCTGAGGATTCTGGGATGGTGATGCCCATTCCACCTCTAATTGAGAGGGGACTTTGATCCCATATGGCTGATGGATGGGACTCTCTTGCTTGCAGTTGTAGATTCTCTTGGTTCCTTGGTTTGGTGGTTGTCCATCCTCACCTCCTTGTTAGTTGTCCTGGGTGAGTCCAATGAACTGGAGAGTAGGTAGTGCAACTCTATTGAGGCTCAGGGCCCAGCTGGAACATGGACAGCCCAGAGATTCAAGTCTCTTGGACATACACCTACCAACTCCAGCACCAACTATAGGTTCAAATAAAAGGGACAGAAGAGGCATGTGTAGAGAAGTCACATCTGAGTCCAACTCTGTCACACTTGGGAGCACAATCTCCAAAGTAGGGCCCACTGGCAAGGCACCAAACTCCGGAGCTATCTGCCATGACCTTAGGACCTGGGTAGCTCTGGAGCCCTCAGGAGCCCCACTGTTTAGGGTAGTATCTACTTTGGCTGTCTATGAGATCCTGCTGAGACGTGCATAAGCATTACCTCTCTGATGACCTCCTAGCTCACTTTGAAGTCTCTTAGCCATATAAACTCATTTGTCTTTACCTTTTCCCCCTTTATTCAAGAATTTTTTTTCCCAGTTCTATCACCAGTCGGTGCTTGGTAATAATCCCTTGGTGCCAGGGAGGCTCATCTCCGGGAGTCATGCCCCTTGCTGGGTGAAGGGGCGGGGGAGGTAATGCAATTATGTGCTGAATTTGGCTTAGAGAGAGGCTTCATTTGAGCAACAAGGAGGCTCTTAGGAGGTATCTCTTAGGCACCCTACAACACTAGGCTAAGTTGCAAATTCAAAAGCAAAAGGCTCATAAGCATAGTCATCAATATCAAGGGCCCATCAATGGACCATCCTTCTTCACTAGTCATTGCCCCTGTACATAGGGGATTGTTGCTGTTCCATTATAGAATGTGGCAGAGCTCCCCAGGATGGGGATTCAGTAATCTTTCGGTTGTTGTGTGAATCTCTACACACTGTGGCAAAGCCCCATGGACATTTGAGCATATTTATATACCTTATATGTATGCCCAGGTGAATTTCCTCCTATGTATCCCCCATCACTGACACCACACACCATTGATCTTCCCCTATTAGTTTTCTAAGTGCTTTTATCAAGGAGAGGTTCTAGATTCTGTCAAATGCCATTTCTGTATTAATTGAGATGGTCATGTGGGTTTTTTCCTTCATATTCTTAATGCGGCCTGTTACATGAATTGATTTTTCTTGTGTTGAACCATTTTTGCTTACCTAGAATAAATCCCATTTGGTCATAGTGTATAATTCTTTTAATGAGTTGTTGGATTCAGTTTGCTAATATTGTGTTGAGGATTTTTGCATAGATATTCGTAAAAGAGATTGGTCTGTAACTTTCTTTTCTTGTGGTATCTTTGCCTGGCTTTGGTATGAGGGTGATGTTGGCCTCATAGAATGAATTAAGGAGTTTTCCCTCATCTTCAATTTTTGGGAAGAGTTTGAGCAGGAACTCTTCTTGGAATGTCTGATAAAATTTCCCTGTGAAGCCATCTGGTCCTAGTCTTTTCTTTATTGGGAGATTTTTGATTACTGATTCAATATCTTTACTAGTTATTGGTTTGTTGAGATCCTCTATTTCTTTTTGAGTCAGAGTAGGTAGTTTATGTGTTTCTAGGAATTTTCCCATTTCATTTAGTTTATCTAATTTGTTCATTGTATCCTCTAAAAAACTTTTTTATTTCAGTGGGGTTGGTAGTAATGTCTCTCTTTTCATTTTTGATTTTAGTCATTTGTGTCCTCTTTCTTTTTTCTTTGTTTGTCTAGATAAAGTTTCATCAATTTTATTGATTTTTTTTCAAAGAACCAACTTTTGGTTTTGTTGATTCTCTCTATTGTTTTTTTTTTTTAATTCTCTATTTCATTTCTCTCTACTCTAATCATTGTTATTTCCTTCATTCTGCTCTTTTTGTGTTTATTTTACTCTTCTTTTTCTAGTTCTTCTAGTTTTGAGGTTAGGTATCTCACTTGAAATCTTTTCTTTTTTGAACATAAGCCTTTAGAGCTATAAATTTCCTTTTCAGCACTGCCTTTGCTGTTTCTCATAAGTTTTCTTATGTTGTATTTTCATTCACCTGAAGGTATTGCTAATTTTCCTTGTGTTTTCTTCTTTGACCCATGTTTGTTAAAAGTATGTTCTTTAATTTCCACATATTTTTTATTTTCTAGTCTCCCTCTGATATTGATATCTAGCTTTTTTTCATTATGGTCAGAGAAGACACATTGTGTGATTTCAATATTTTTTTATTTATTGAGACTTGTTTTGTGACTTAATATATGCTTTATCCTGGAGAACAGTGTATTGTGTTGTTGGGTGAAGTGATCTACTTGTCTGTTAGGTCTAGTTGGTTTAGAGTACCATTCAAGTCTTGCATTTCCTTACTGATCTTTTGTATAGATGTTCTATACATTATCAAAAGTGGTGTATTTAAAGTCTATTACTATTAAGGTTTCCATTGTTTATACCTAAACAATATAACTGTCTTAGAAATGAGTTGCTTTATATCTTAATGGTGGTATATTTTATTGGCCCAAATTTTACTATACTGGGATTTATCTCTTATTATGTCTTTTTAATTTTTATTTTTAATTTGATAATTGGCTTTAGAAGTGGCCAAGCTTTCCTAGATATATACTTTCTTGTGAAGTGTACTCCTTCAGTCCTGCAAAAATTGTGCTTTTCTTGAGTCCATCTTTCACTGAGGCTTAGAACAAGGTTTCTGGATATAGCAATTTGAAGACAATTTTAGTAATTATAAAATCTTGAAGTTTTAAACAAGACTGAAGCACATTGAAAAAGCCAAGTCATCTTTATGGAAGAGCTAAAAAATCGCTTCAATCAAGCACTATAAAATTGAGTACTTCAATTCCATATTATGGTCCCTAGAGGAGAGAGGAAGGGAGAAAAGTGGGGGTGGGGGGTGGGGGGGGAGGATGAAGATGGGCATATGAAAATGCAGGGGGAGAGATGCAGATAGACCCTTCTATCCTAGGATTAAAAGAGGAATAAAAAGAGGCTCAGCTAGGGAGAGAGACAGGAGTGAGACTGAAAGATGGGATGGAGGAGTTGGTGGCAAGTGTGCTGAAGTGACACTTGACTTTTAAAATTATCCTCTTATTTAAGCCTTCCCACATGTAAGAGAAGTTTTTGACCTCCTCCTCCTCTTATGATGGACGTGATAGCCATCCCTACCCTCCTGTCTCCTTTTAAATATTCACTTGCAGAAATTTTGTTTCACATTTTTTTTTCCTGTGAGGAAAAAAAAGTTATGTCCTTCAAAATGCCTGTCCTCTCCAGCCATATAAAACAGTATTCCTAACTTGACTGGGAAATCTTTGCTCTTCTTGTCTACTAAAGTCAATGTTTATTTTCTCTAATTTAACACATGTATGAAGGCATGTGTTAGCTGTTAGGAATTTACTTTTCAAGCTTAGAGCCATTAGATCATTTAATTTAATTTTATCACAAAAGTTGCCTGATTGGTTTTCTGTTTTTAATAGACGATTACCTGGATATCTGCAAGTTAGAGCCTATTGATGTGAGGAATAAGTGATGTTTCTAAGAGTCTTTCCCTTTACAATTCACAGGTGCTCAGTGGCTATTAGTCTCCTTTTTGCCTTAAGAGTGAAATTGATAATAGAATTATTTTTTAGTGGTGAAGTTACAATCTAGAACTAAATGGGTTAACCAAGTTTCCAGTTTTTTTTTCCTGAGGCATTTCATGTTCACATATAACAAAAAGCATTCCTAGGATCCAACTAAAATGAAAAACTCAGAAAATTTCACAACATCAGAATTGAATGTTTCCTATTTGCATCTATAACTTATCACACTTTAAATTTTCTTACTTTTGAAATGTTTAGTTATCACTAGTGAGTGTTTTAAGTGCAAAACATAGTGCCTCCTGGACTCGAGCTAAAACTTGTTTTACTGCAGCTGTGTGGGACCCTCAGCAGGAGAACAAGGCACTGAGAATTTTTCTGGAAAGTTACAAAATGCTGTTACTGTTATGAATACCTAAGGCCATTATAATAGCCATTATAATGGCAATTCATTGATTAATTTAGCCAACAAAAATTTGTTGAGCACTAACTATATCTAGCTATGGCAGCCCTGGCATATAGCAGCAACAAACACAGGCTGACTCCTTCCCTTCGTGGAACTTTTAATTTGTGGTGTTAAATTAATTAGTTACGCATCGTGACTCCTTTTCAATGCTGGTTTAGATACCATAGTTTTGAAAGATGTATATTTTTTAAACAATTTATTGAAGTATATCATCCATACATGAACATACATAAACTATAAATGTTCAGTAAACATTGTGAACTTACAAAACAAACATGTATAACATCATACAGGGCTACACATCACTCCACCACAAATACTTTGCATTGTTGTGAAACATTTGTTAACAAATTATGAAAGAGCATCATCAAAGTTTTACTGCTAACTATAGTCCGTATCTTAGTCCCTTATACATTTTTTTTTTACAGGATTTATTTATTTATTTTTATCCATTTTACCCCTGCCCCCGGTTTTGCTGTTTCTGTGTCCATTAGCTGGGCAACTCTCTGTCCATTTCCTGCCCTCTCTTCTCATCCTTCTCCTCCTGTCTTCACTGAGATTCGATTCTCAGAACCTCCGATGTGGGAAAGAGGCATCCTACCGTCTGCACCACCTTAGTTCCTGGTTTTTCGATGTGTCTTGTCTTGGCTTTCCCTTGTGTCACTCTCTTATTATGTCATCATCTTGCTGTGTGGCTCATGGGGCCTGACGGTGCACCCACTCGTGGCCCTGATGGCTCTTCCACTTGCAGGGCCTGGCGGGGCACCCACGCACGGGGCCTGGTGGTCCATGCACCTTCTGTATTTTTCTATTTTAAAAATTTTACCAGAAGGTCCTGGGGATCGAACCCAGGTCCCTCCATATGGGAGATGGATGCCCAACCATTTGAGCCACATCTGTCCCCCTGCTATATCTCTTAAGGCTGACCAAAGATACCTAGATATACAGTCATTTCCCATGCAGGATGGTCATATAATAAATTAGGCTTAGTTTATCACTGGCATTCTAAAAACCAGACTAATAGAAAAACTAGGTCTGGGGACACATGCATGGTTTCTAACATAGCGAATGTTTAGCCTACCCTGATTATCACAAAATCAGGACAGCGAGAATATTTGCATTGAAAGATGTATTTTAAACAGCAGTCATGTCATTTGAGGAATAGTTCAGGGAGTTGGTTAAAGTTACTCTGAAAGAGAGGGATCTTGAGGATCTCTGTCTTTATCTTTTGGAAGGCTGCCATATTTACATCTCTGACCAATATTGTAGCAGAGATTCATGTACCATAGGCTGATGGGAAGTTGAACCAAGATGTTTCTAAGGTCTCTTTCACAGCTAGGATTCAGTGAGTGAGTAAAAAATCATGGGAGAAAAATATCCACAAAACTACCCCAGAAAAACAGAAAACCCCCCTAAAGAGTGCCTCTTGTCTCTAAGTAACTATATTGAGCTTTAGCATGGGTTATGCCTATTACACAATCACCCTTGTTCATCTTTTACCATCTTGTGCAAAGTCTAGAGACTAACGGAAAAGTGTTATGGAGTTTTTGTTGATCTCTGCTTTTGACTGTGAACTGAAGATAAAGACTTGTTAAGTTAAATGAGCTTAACTGAGACTTGGGCTGCAGCCATTTATGCAGAGCTTGTACGTTAGCTTCTGGGTCTACGGGGATTTTCTTCTGATGGAGCATAGACATCATACATGGACAATTTTGAAACAAACTTTCCAGTAGTTATTAAAAAATAAAACCTGCCCTTTTATTTTAAAGGGACATTTAACAACTTCTATTGTTTTTATATCAGAATTAAACTTGTTTAGAATTTATTATTAAAAAGTCATTTATTAAAAAGTCACTCCTGGTGAGGAGACAACGATGGGAAATGGCCATCCCAGGGAATGGAGACAGCCTGCATCTGCAGGCAGGATCATCCCACCCACCATATCCATGGGATATAAGCCCTCTCTCACTTGGAGTTGGAGTGGACATCACCATCCCAGTCGCCTCTGGATTGGGGGAAGAACTATGGACTAGAGTGGACTTGATGGTATTCTCTTGCTCACATATGGTGATTCTTGCAATGCAAGAAATTATAACAATGAGGTGGTGCCAGTGGCCACTTGACAGTTTTTGGGTAGGGAGGGGATGAGCAGTTGAAATACAGGGGCTTCTTTGGGAGTTGGAGGTTGTCCTGAGTACTGTTGTGGCAATGGATGTAGGCCATTTTAAATCAGCACACACCACTCAGAACTGAGTGGGAGAGAGTGTGGTCTACAGTGTGAACTGTGGTCTATGGTTGGTGGCAAGGCTCCAGGATGTGTAAGTTCATTGAGGTTGGTGGGCCACACTGTGGGAGATGTTTGTGTGGGATGTGGTGGGAG
>JAKSZT010053887.1:70063900-70128025 GCA_026826555.1 Tolypeutes matacus | reverse complement strand
TTGGTGGGCCACACTGTGGGAGATGTTTGTGTGGGATGTGGTGGGAGATGTGGGAGGTGGGCAACATGGGAATCCCAGTGGGTTCCGTGTAATATTTTAGGTAATCTAAGCACCTCTTAAAATATATGTATATATATATATATATATATATATAACATTTTTGTAAGCAAATACACATATATGCATATATATTTATATATCATTTTGCAAATGTTTGTATGTATTGTGAGAATTTTGATTTTTACCCATAATAAAAAAAAAAAATAAAAAAAATGTTAAATGGATGACAAGTACATGAAAACAGCTCAATATCATTATTCATTAGGAAAATGTAAATTAAAACGACAATGCCATTATAAATCTATTCAAATTAATAAAATTAAAAATATATTTGAATATACCTTAGGATGAGGAGGAACTGGAATACTCAAACATTACTGGTGAGAATGCAAAAAGGTACAACCAGTTTGGAAAACAGTTTGGCAATTTGTTATAAAGTTGTCCACCCAAAGTTTACTACCAAATAAATGAAAATGTATTTTAACAGAAAAAAAAAAAAAGTTTCATTTATGGGCTTTCCATTATCGAAATTTAAATATCATCACTCTGCTGACTTAGATTTTTAATGTAACAGATCCTTTGCATTAGGAGGAAGGAAGAATGAATATGCCCCTAAGTGTGGGATGCTCTTTTTTACTGGAGAATACTTGAGAGGAAAGAGATGACTCTAAGATGAAATAAATTAAAAAGAGTAATTATAGAATAGAGAAGCAGTTGATGTTTATGTTGCAGTTTCTTGGCTTGAACTTTTTGTTGGAGAACACTTTCTTTCAGAACTTCCTTTATTTTATGTATTACTCGTTTATCAAACGTGTATATGCATAATTCCATATTTATTTGTATGTCTGCCCCCTCTTCCAGGGATAAAGAACAAATTACTTTGAATTTTGGGTGACAATAAGACATACAATTTAAGCCACTTGCTTAAAAGTTAACATTTTTTGAGTGTTTTTTAAATTTTTTTATTTTATGTGCCAGCCACTGGGATCATCATCTATATATATATATACACATTCATAAATACATACATATAATCTTCATTTGATTTCCACAAGTAAATGAGGAAAGTATGATTATTATTATTATCTTTTGTTATTATCCCTGTGTTATGGATGAGAAAACTGAGGCCAAAAATTTATAGCCCAAGTTTGAACAGCTGCTAAGTAGCAAATGCTAAGGGCAGAGCATTTAGTCATTGTATTATACTACATCGACCTTCTTGAAGGCAGAGGTCCTGTTTCATCTCTCTTGATATCTTCAGCATTCAGCACAGTATCTGCAATATATCCTATTTGCTGAATGATCTACAGAACCTAACATCTTTAAAGGGACCTTTGCAAAACTACTGGCATCCTTGGATCTTTTTTATTTCCAGTCACATCATCAAGAAGTGGAGATTATTAAGGGAAAATTTGGAGTTTTCTTTTGAACGTGTTAACTTAGAGAAACCAATTAGACACCCAAATGTGCTCTATGGTAGGGTGGGAGGGTGGAGACAGAGGAGCTGGAAAAGCCAAAAGGACTGAAGACCTAATCCTGGGTTCTACAATTAGTATATGGGCATGGAAGGGAGAGAATGAGTTGGAATTGGAATTAGGAGTGAGGAACTGTGGGCACTAAGAGAAGAAGGTGATTCGGGAAGATGAGTGTGGGCAGTGGGGTCACAAAGCAGTGATAGGTCAGGTTGGATGAGGACAAAGACCTGATCATTGGGTTTGGTGTGTGTGAAGGTCCTTGATAAGAGTTGTTTTGTGGGCATGGTGGGGATGAAAGGCTTTTAGAGTGGGTTGGAGAGAGAATAGAAAGTAAAGATTAGTCAATCTTAGAGCAGTTTTCTGCAAGGTGGAACTGAGGAATAGGGTTGAAGCTGAATGGGGACATGGGGTCAAGGGAGAGTTGTTATTATAATAATAATAATAATAATTATTATTATTACTTTAGATGGGTAATGTTGAGGCATATTTTTTTTGCTCATAGGAATGAACAGAGTAATGAGGGAGAAACTGAAGGTACAGGAGAGAGAGGAATGAATTGCTGGGGTGATGTTCTTGAGGAGGCCAAGGGGGAGGGAAGCCAGAACTCCACTGAAGGGCTAGGGCTTTGATGGGAGGAGGGACACTTCATCCATTGTTCCAAGAGAGAAGGCAGGATATGGGTGCTGAGCAAAAACATCCCTCCCTTACAATCATGTTATTCATCTCTAAAGAGCTGACAGATTTTTCATACCCCAATTGATATAAGTTTATTCTCTTGGGTAAATATATGCACAAAAAATATTCAGTCAAATGCTGGAGTAAGAATGAGGTAATATTTAAGAGTCAAAAGCAATTTCACTATTAAGCCTACATATAAGTTTGAACTTTAAACTACTTCCTATTTTCTATGGCTGCTATCTTAGATAAAGGAAGGAAATTGCCATAAAAATACATGCAACAAAATCTTTAATAAAATGGTAAACATATAAAAGTTTTAAAATAAAAGTTATGTCCTCTGTTTCTGCTGGAAGAATTTAAATCTTTGCAGAAATAATAGGAATAACGTGTCTATAATCAGTTGTTATAAGATCATGTCCTGAAATCCTGCCATATTCTTGGCACTTTTCAAACATTCTTGCTGATCTTCACAACAAAGCAACTAAGTGATTTTATTACAGTTTTGCAAGAGACAACTGTAAGTGAGTTTCTGCAAGGTTTAATGATTTGCTCAGGTCACCCAGCTGGTAATGTGAGGTTTAAATGAAAGCTCATTCTGGATTCAGAGTTGCTTCCCTTTTATGCTGTTTTGATATAGTAAATATCCTTATTTAATATGTGGGAAACATTTGGCTCAAAAAATTAAGTTCCTCAAATATCTATAGACATCACATTTATTTTCACAAATGACTATTTTTTCTAGTCTAGTGTGTAGACATGCTAAAAGGAAGGAAGGAAGGTAGGAAGAAAGGAAGGAAGGAAGGAAGGGAGGAAGGAAGGAAGAAAGGCAGGCGGGTGGGAGGGAAAGATCATGTGGTTTGTCACATTTATAAGGCTGACGAATACTGGTATGTCTTTTCACCCTGTATCATGTATGTGAGAAGCTACCATGCATTCTCTATTTTGATTCTGCCTTGATTTTCAAACAAATCTTGACTTTGTAGTTTTATAACATTTGTGGGATCTTTTTATTTTAAAATGTGGTTAAAAACCACATACTCCCTGTGTTCTGTCAAGTGATAATATGGGTGTTTGCTGAGCCCATTTCTTCCTCTTTGCCTCAGGGTTTGAATCCTTCCCACCCCACTGCTTTGGTTGTAAAAGGTCAACCCACTCAGCTGCTCAGTGGCGGCTGGGCTTAGGGTTCAAGCTAAATGCCATCTCACTCAGTCTCTTAGTTGAATGTCCACCATATTTCCTGGCTGCCCAGGCCCCATTGAATTTCCGGGCCACATTTGGAGTTTCCAGCCTATGAGTAGTTCATCCCCAAGGCAAAGCACAGAAAATTCAGCTCTTCAGCTTTCTTTATAGGTAATCACTTTCACTTACGTGAAACCAAGATTCATAGGTGGGTAACGGGAAGAGTGAGGATCCATGTGGAATCCACTGTCAATGAAAAAACTGAACCAGACCATTTTAAGCAGACAATGATGACTTTATTCATGGGCTGCTATAGCAGAGGAGAGAGAACAGAACTCAACACCATGGAAACAACGGAGAGCAAGCTTTTTAAGGGCTGGGAGTCGGTTGCAGGAAAAGCCCTGGAAGAGAGTAAGGGGGTTGATCCCTTGGATGGGTGATTGATTTGCCGAGGTTATGACTACTTAGTTTGGAATGTTTTCCTTTGCAGGTAAGTAGGTCACCTGGACTCTTTGAAGTCTGGGAGAGAGAAGGAAGAAGACAAGAAACTGCTCAGTTAGGTGCCTTGCAGGTGCCTGGGTAGCTTAAAAGCTGGGGTCAGAGGGAGAGGGGAGGAGAGGGTCAGGGGATAGTTTGCTATTTAAAATAGTGAGGATCCGAAGTTGTCTTCTTTCTTTTCTTTTCCTGTAGTCCGAGTTGTTTTTCTCTGCAGTTTCACAGCTGCAAGGTAAGTTTTAGGGTAGTCTGGACTCAGGGAGCAGGTAGCACGTGAGGAATAAGGCGGCAGTTTGGTTGAGTGAGAACCAAACAGATTTGGTCACCACTTTGCTGGCAAGGGCTGTGACCCGGGCTTCCTGTCCTCAGGGGTGGCAGTGGTTCCAAGCTGTGGTGGTTCTGGCACACAAGTGGCAGCAGTAGCGGGGGTAGTTATTTCCCTTATCAACCAGATCTGAGACATAGTTTTGTGTGTGTGTGTGTGTGAATATATGTTGTGTGTGTGTGTGTGTGTGTGTGTATAGATATAATTTTAGCTTTGAGCCTTCTTCTTCAACCCTCCAAATGATTCTGTGAGGTGACCTGATATCCTGATCTCTTGTTGCTTCCAAATAAGAGCCCTACCAGATACACTCACTCCAATATCCAGAATGACTATCTGGAGACACGCATTTGATCTTATATCACCCTTAAACCATCAGTCATTGCTTTCCATTGCTCTTAGAAACAACCACATTTTATAGAATAGGGCATTCCATATTTTCAAAGGCATGCTGTTATTTTATGGACAGCTAAGAAAGAAAGTGCTGCTGGTTAAACTTTGGCCCACCTTTGATTGAAGCATGTGTCCTGATTTCAGAGATGTTAAAATAGGGGGGGGAAAGTGTCTCAGCAGTGAGGAGATATGGTACCATCTCAGATCTCTAATATGGCTGCAGAAGGCCGGGCACTGGTATAAGGGGCTCCTCCCTCTCCTCCCTTTGCCCTCACACTACCTCCCAAAGGCCTTGTTTCTCTGTCTTGAAGACTACATTTCTCACCACATGCCCTGTGCTTAGAATACTTGCCACACCCTCCCCCTTTTATTTTTTATTTTTAGCTGATTACTGTGGCTTTTCGTTTCCATAGGTCTCTGTTTAAAAGTCACTTCCTCAGAGAAGCCTTCTCTGAGCCTCGCAAATTTCCTCCTCACTTGAATACGACTCAGATAGCTGACCTTTGCAGAGCATCTCCTATGTGCTAGGCACAGTGCGCAGGACTTTACATATTTTCTCTCATTTAATCCTCATGAGAAACTCATAGCAGTTTATAGCTATTTAAAAATATATTAAAAATAAATAAAAACAGGTTGGAAAAAAAAGTTTATAGCTATTTTATTACCAGTTTTCAGAAGAGGAAACTGAAGCTTAGAAGTACTCAGTAATTTGTCCAGTATTTCCCAACTAGGAAGCAAGGGGCAGAGCCAGGCTTCACAGCCTCCCATGTCCAGCCATGCTGCGGGGAGATTCATCTACTCGCAGCAGATTGATAGCTTTGTTCTCTCAGAACCCAGGGCCTTTTCTTCACAATACTTACTATAATTGAAATTATTTAATTATCTGAAATTATCTGTTTAAACACTCTAAAGTCTATGAGGTCAGTAATGGTTTCTTTTGACCAGTGCTGGCATTTAATAGGTGCTCGGTTAATACTTTTTTTTTTTTTTTAATGTTCATTGTGGAAAAATTCCCATATCTTTAAAATAAAGGCAATAGTATCATGATCTCTCCTATGCCCATCTCCCAGCTTCAACTGGGATTAATTCCTGGCCCATCTTGCCTTATCTCTATCCCTACCCCCTCTCCCTTGCCATTAGATTATTTTGAAGCAAATCCTAGACATCATATCAAGCCATCCGTTAATATTTCGGTATGTATCTCTAAAAGGCAAAGATTATTTTTAAAAATGGAGCACGACCGTTATCACATTTTTAAAAATAATAATACTTCTTATTTCCTTATATTCACCTAGTCAGTGTTCGAATCACCCCAAGTGTCTCATGAATGATTTGTACAGGGGGCTCACTCTAGTCCAAGCAAGGGCAGCTTAGTGTAGCTGGTTGAATATTTTCCAAAGTCTCTTTTAATCTGTAGTTTCTACTACCTCCTTTCATTTCTCCTTGCAATTTGTTTATTGTAGAAACTGTTTTGTCCTGTAGAGTTTCCTTAATATGGATTTTGCTGACTGCATCACTGGGCTTGGTTTAATACATTTCTCTGACTCAGTGTTTCTTGGAAATTGACAATTGATTGATCAGATTCAGCAATATGAAAGCAGGCCCATATATCATACGTCTCAATATTTTAAAGTTATAAGCTAAGCAGTTCCCAGAGTCTGCCTGCTAGTCCCAACCAAGGTCCCTGTCCTCCTGGAGCTGAGGAAGCCGTGGGCTCCAGGGACCGACCTTGCCCTGTATATCTGCTAGGGCAGGGCAGAGCGCAGGCTGGGGCTGGCCTCGGACTCCTGCAGGAGGCTGGACCCCCTGAACCTGGGTGGGGGCTGACTAGGTCAAGCTCCCCAGGGAGCCCAGGGGCGGGTTGCCCCTTCCCATACCCTGCTTTTCTAATTTAGGATATCCAGGCAATCTTAGCTCCTCTCAAAACAATGCACTGAGCTGAGGGGTGGGTGAGAGCATGGTTATCTGGGGAAATCAGTCTGCAGAGACTCCTCCTTTGGGTGATTTGAGGCAGCCCACTTTAAACCAAAGCAGCTCTCTTCTCTCTAGTTCTCCAGGGCCAGTGCTATGACTCTTCTCTGCTTGTTCATGTTTGTATGATTTTAGCCACCCATCCTCTGCGGTGTGGGAATCCTAGTTCAGCTCATGTCTCTGTCTTTCTGTCTCTCTCTCATTCACATAATCACTTACCGAACTTTCATACAACTTTCTTACAAGCCCTAAAAGAGTTTTAAAGATGCCTTAGTCTTTCTATATTTGTGACATTCAGGGCCCTCAAGCATGGGCAGCAAGACAGGGGCCCATTTTGCTCACATCTTTGGATGACACTGGGTTTCAGTGATTGTCTTGGTAGGAGTGCTTTAGGGGTGGCATTATGTGTTTCCATCAGGAGGCTCAGAATCCTAGGTCATTTCTGCTGAATGAGTAAAGGAAGAGCACATGCTTCCGCCAAAGCTCTGCTCTAGTCTCTGTTCCAAGTGAGCACTGCTGGCTGTCACTCTCTTCCCTCCCTCTCTCCTGCTCAGTCATTCTAGAGTGCCCCTGCCTTAGGAATACTTCTGCATGGGGGATTAGGGCCTACTCTGCTCTGGACCTTGATGGAAAGGTCTTTCTAAGCTGTGTAACTCTTTAGATGTTGTCTATTGAAGACACCCCTGCTGCTGCACCCAAGTGTGGTCAGCCACAGAACTCCCCTGAAATCAGTCTTGATAGCTGCCAAACTCAGGGAAAATAACATGGTCACTTTGTTTAAAAGCCAACAAGACAGAAGATAATACAATAGGAGAGGAAGGATTAATACCCCATTCCTGAGGTTGCTGCTCTTATACCCACTAAGCAGGTAATTTTTATTGCTTCTTTTCCCATTTTTATCAGTGAGGAAATTAATGGACCTCAGGCAAAAATAAAAAGGTACTTGCGGGCTGTCCTGTCACCAACAGAGTAGCAGACACAGTCCTGATATTTGGATGCAGGACAAATGAGAGAAGAGTGAAAGGGGCCACTCAGCCTCTTTTGGTTCCAGACCTTCCTTACACCTGCCAATTCCAGGCAGAGAGTCCAGCGACCCAGCCTGGCTCACTCAGAGACCACTCAAATCTGGGTCTGAAACTTTATATAAATAAGTGAAGTAATTTTGCCTGCTGCATCTCCCTATATGTGAAAGTTACAAGTATAAAACAATAGATGCAACTGTAGACTATCTCTGTGACCTAGAGGCAGGGAAGGACTTTTAAAACCAAATCTTCATCAGCACAAATCATTGGCAAAAACTGATTAATTTGAATAAGTACACATTGGGAATTTCTCTTCGACAAAAGACATTGCTATGACTCAGCAATGTTTCTGATGTTGTGTGTGTATGTGCATTTGCACTTTGGTCCACGAAAGGGACATGTACCAGGGTGTTTCCATGTTATTCAGCACATGGAAGGCAATCGAAAGGTCCACCTTGTGGTGAGTAAAATGTGGTAAATTCACACCATGGAATGTTAGGCAGCAGTTAGAAGCAACAGAGTGGATGTACAGACAGCAACATGGATGGATCTTAAAATCTGAATGCTTAGTGTGTAAAGTATGAAATTGAATGAAATAGAAAACTAAATACCATTTAGGTAAATCAAAAGAATATGCACACCAAAACATCAATTTGTAGGCACATATACAAACAAAAACATACACATTAGAAGCATTTGAATGGCTGCCTGTTGGCTGGGGAAGGGAATGAAAGTAGGGTGTGGTAGGTTGAAGCATGGACCCTAACAAAAGACATATTCTTAATATTAATTCCTGTGGGTGTGAACTCATTTGTAAATAGGGCCCTTTGAAAATTTATTCTCAGTTAAGGTGTGAACACATTTTCTCATAGGGTACTCTAAGATTCCATTTAGCTGTAGCCCAACTGGATCTGAGTGAGCTTTGATCCCTATTACCGGAGTCCTTTATAAACAGAAGAAACTCAGATCCAGTTAGTTAGTGAAAACCACTCAGGAGGAGACCAAGGCCATCACCTGTGAAGGAGGTAGAGGTGCAAGCCAAGGAACCCCAAGGATTTTTTCCATGTATCACAATACCCACAACACCTGTATTTATACCATTAACCAGAATCCTTATGTACTGCCAAAATCATTGTTATACATTCCCTATATTATTCTCCAGCTGTTTTCTAACTGACATTAATCTCCCTAGACTACTAGTTTCAGTCACAATTACATCCATAAATAGTGTTTGTTACATTCACTATGATGTATTACCAAGTCCAACCATTACCAAATATTTACGTTTGACCTTTTTAAACATTCTAGATATATCCACCATCATCTACTTCTTCTCATCCCACATTCTATTTCTCCTATGTCTATCACACTACACTTCATAGTCCAATTTCATAAATCTACTCATATTTAGTTCCTATCAGTGAGACCATACAATATTTGTCCTTCTGTGCCTGGCTTATTTCATCGTATGAATATACCACATCTTGTTTATCCATTCATCGGTCGACAGACAAGTAGATTGTTTCTGTCTTTTAGCAAATATGAATAATGCCTCTACGAACATTGGTGTACAAATATTTGTTTGTATAATACAGTTCAGTGCTTCTGAATATATTCCTAGTAGTGGGATTGCCAGATCATATGTCAATTCTATATTTAGTTTCCTGAGGAACTGCCAAATCTTCCACAGAGACTGCACCATTTTACAATCCCACCAACAGTGAAGGAGTGTTCCTGTTTCTTCACATCATCTCAAGTACTTGTAGTTTTCTGTTTTTTTTTTTTTTTTTTTTTTTGTTTTATTTTATTAATGGCCATTCTATAAGGTGTGAGATGATATCTCATTGTAGTTTTGATTGGTATTCCCCTAATAGCTTGTGATGCTGAACATTTTTTTATGTGTCTTTTAGCCATTTGTATTTTCACTTTGGAAAAATGTCTATTCAATTCTTTTGCCCATTTTTAAATTGGGTTGCTTGTCATTTTGTCGTTGTATGCTCTCTTACATAACATGGAAATCAGTCCTTTATCAGATATATGGTTTCTGAAGATTTTTTTCCCCATTGAGTTGGCTGTCTTTTTGCCTTTTTGACAAAATTGTTTGAAACACAATAGTGTTTAATTTTGAGTAGTCCAATTTATCTGTTTATTCTTTCATTGTTTGTACTTTGGGTGTTAGGTTTAAAAAACTATTGCCTACCACCAGATCGTGAAGATGTTTTCCTAAATTTTCTTCTAGGAATATTATGGTTATAGCTTATATATTTAGGTCCTTGATCCATTTTGAATTAATTTCTGTATAAGGTGTAAGATAAGGATCCTTTTTCTTTCTTTTAGTTATGGATATCCAGTTTTCTCAGCACCATTTGTTGAATAAGCTATTCTGACCTGGCTGAGTGGGTTTGACAGCCTTGTCAAAAATCACTTAATCATAGATGCGAGGATCTATTTCCAAACTCTCAATTTGATTCTATCGGTCAATTTATCTGTCTTTATGCCAATATCATGTTGTTTTTACCACTGAAGCTAAGTAATATGCTTTAAAATCTGGAAGTGAGAGTCCTCCATCTTTGTTCTTCATTTTTAAGTTATTTTTGGCTATTCAGGTACCCTTACCCTTCCAGATAAATTTGATAATTGACTTTTTCAATTCTACGAAGAAGGATATTGGAGTTTTTATTGGATTTGTGTTAAATCTGTAGATCAATTTGGGTAGAAATGACATCTTAATAATATTTAATCTTCCAACCATGAACATGGAATATCCTTCCATTTATTTAGATCATCTGTGGCTTCTTTTAGCAATGTTTTATAGTTTTCTGAGTACAGGTCCTTTATGTCCTTGGTTAAATTTATTCCTAAATATTTGATTCTTTTTGTTATTACTGTAAATGGAATTTTTCTTCTGACTTCCTCCTCAGATTGCTCATTAGTAGTATATAGAAATGCTATTGATTTTTGTTTATTAATATTGTATCCCACCACTTTGCTGAAATCGTAGATAAGTTATAATATTGTTGTGGATTTTTTGGGGGATTTTCTAAGTATAGGATCATATCATTAGCAAGTAATGAAAGTTTTATTTCTTCCTTTCCTTTTTGGGTACCTTTTAGCTCTTTTTCTTGCCTAATTGCTCTAGTGAGAACTTCTAGTACCATACTGAATAACAATGGGGAGAGTGAGCAGAGTATCCTTGTCTTGTTCCCAATCTTGGTGGGAAAGCTTTCAGCCTCTCTCCATTTTGTACAATGTTAGCTGTAAGAATCTATTTCTTTACCCATGAAAAAAGAAACCACAATATAGAAAGTGTCATTCACATTCCAAGATTTTTGAAGAGTAACAAAGATATTTTGTTGTAATATTACCTTTAAGGTCATCATGACCACCCACAGAGAAGACTTCATGTGGGTTTACAAGTTTTGATTAGTACCAGTTTCTATCCTAACATAGTTTGAGGATCCTTTAGATTGGAAAGATCAGCTTTTCATTCAAGGTTAAATGAGTTGATTTATAAATGTGGAATTTGAGAAATTGGAGTAGAGACTGGGAAAGTAGAAAGAAGCACACAGTGTAATAAGAAAATATCAATAGTACTTGAAAAATCTTTAAATGTCTGGGCCCCACCCCGTGGGTCACCATAAACCATTATTAAGTCTTTATATGAAATAAAAATTTTGACAATGTGATAAGCATTCAACAAGACTGTGGAAATGCCAAAGCTAAATCTCTAGATTAAAAAAAGTAAAATGACTATTGATTTAAATAATTTTATGTTTAATCTTTTGAATCCATGATCTTTATCATCAAAAAGTCATACAGTTTTAGTTGTATTTTCTCATTCAAAGCCATTCTTATGTCTAGATTTATCTATGGTTACTATGGAGATGGCTCACTTTGTGTCTTACACAGACATCCCAAAAGTACAGAGACTTTGGGCTATTGAGTTCTTTAAAAACCTTATGGAAGATCTAAAGCAGACCATATAGACAAGCCTGGATTTTGAGCTGATGACTTTTTGGTTTGGACATGTTAGTGAACTGTCACGAGTTCATGCATAGAGAGGGAGGTTGGCTATGTTCTGCAGATAATGACAACCGTCTTTACAGTTGTTTTAAGCTCATGTATATTCACTAGTGCTGGTTTCAGTGTGGTCATTCAATTCACATCTCTCTTTGATTTCAGAGAGCTACTGAGTTTATAACCTGCAGCCAATAGGCTTAGAATTATAGAGCACATACAAGTTACACTAAAAACAAATATGGGGAAAATGGAAAGGCATAAAAAATGTGTGGATACCCAGGAATTCTGATTCTTGGGTCTCACTGAGTAGTCCCAGGCTGTTCTTTTCATCCTAAGGCACGTTGTCCATTAGGCTAGGCTAAATGCATCTGTCAGAGCTTCCCAAGCTTTTCTCTGGAGTGCATCCAAGAGTTAATATATTTACCTTCCTCCCCCTTCTCACCAATTACTTTCACATGCTTCCCATTCTCCCTGCACTAAATTCATTTGTAACCTACTGTTTAAAATGGAAAAAAAATAGTGCAAATTTATATTCTACTGCATAATGTATTGATGTAGTCTTTTAATGTAAATTATTTCAAATCTTCAAGATGCTCCAAAATAATGTGTCCTGAAGCCTATGGCTCTGAGTAGAATGTGGCATACTGTCTCATAAGAGTCTAGTGGTATACAAAATACCATGTGAGAAATAGTTAGATGGTATACTTTTAGTAGAGCTGTGGAGGACCATTGCCTCTGGTCCTCTTTGCCGACTGAAATTCCACCTTTTGGAATGATGTTCTTTAAGTTGCGTGTTCTCCTTGACAATGCAATGAGAAAGAGGAGCAAAATAAATTATTCACAACTTAGCAGTGACTATCATAGCTCAAAGAGAACATACATTTATAAATGTAAGCTTCATAAGAATCAGTTATGGAGGAAATCAGGAAAAATAATTGAATGTCAGGTCTAAATTTTAGAGATTAGGAAACCAACATAATTACCTGTAGATCATGGGACTAGTTGGTAACCTCCTAGGGGATCTGGACTCATCGAATTATTTCTGGCTCCCTAATGACTAGCACATAGGAAGAACAACATCAATGCTTATTGAGTGAACAACTGGGGAAACTAGGACTCATTTTTCAGGCCACTGTTATTTTTGTTTGGGAGTAATAGAGGTTCTCAGTTCCTTTGAAACAGATTTACATTAAAACCAAAGGTTTGAAACCTCAACTTTACTCTGCTTATCCATTCTGTGACCTGTTCCTATGGCTTCTTCCTTTGCAAGGTCTTTCATATTTCTTAATTCCCCCTCGTCTTCTCTGGTCCAGGTCCTGGTGGTTTCCCTTTTGGAGTATTATTATAACCTTCTAGTACTTTCTTTCTACTTTCAGATACTGCCCTCTCCAAATAGTCCAGCATGCTATCCATAGGGTAGTTTTAGAGATGAGGAATTGATAAGACTAAATCTCTCTCAATTGTGCTATCCACTGACAAAAGCCCTTATCAATTGCCTGTGACCTGTTCAATCCAGTAGAACTTCTTTCTGTGGTATTGGAAATCTTCCTGCTTTCACCTAACCTATATTTCCAGCCTTATTTACAAAGCTATTGACACAAAACCTACATTCTTGCCTATCTAGTTGCTTTGCAACATTTCCTCATGCCTGAGGAAATGGTATGAGAAAATGTGGTTAAATTATGAGGCTATTTTCATCAGTGATGGCAATCAGCTTGAGGGTGGGGAGTGCATCTTGTACATCTTTAAATTTATTCCCAACACAGCAAATGCCACGTGAAGATGGCCACCACAGATGCCAGCCTGAGTTTCTCCGTGAGGTCCTATGGCAGGAAGGAGGCAGTGTACAGGACTTGGATGTGGAGGGCTGTCCTTGATGCTGTGGCACAGGTGAGTGAATGTGACAGGATGAGGAAAGGATATGGCTGCTGAAGGCTCATTTTCTCTCCTTAGTTTCTTGAAAAGGTCAGATCACTATGCAAGCTTGATGTTTGCTGGATTAGTGAAACAGTACATTTGCAGACTGGCAAGTGTCAAGATACGAACCCACTAACCAGGATTCAAACTGATGTCAGAGGGAGGGCTCAGGTGGGTGGAAGCCCTCATGAAAACCAGCACACAGGTCACTAAATTGAGAGCTGGGGGATGTGACACAGGCTGATGACCAGCATTCCTGGATTGAGAATGAGGATGCCCTTTTGGGGCCCAGACTGGTTGGCAGGGATTGCACAAGGCTGACACCTCATTACAGGCGCAACTGGCCTTAAAAGTCTGGTGTGCATTGTTAATATATCCCAGTGTCTGGAAAAATTTGGTCATTGTTTTCATGTGTGTGTGTATGTGTGTGTGCATTTAAGAGTCAAAAGAGAATACCATAGATGATGCTAAGGCTATACCCCAAAGAGTCTTGTGAAAAGAACTGTTAACTCCAAGCCAAGACCTTGTTTTAGGACAGCTCTGATTTTGAACATTCTGATTGACTTATCCTAAAATAACTTTCCTATTTATCGTACTGTATGCTTTTACTTCCAGTGTCCCAAACATAACTCTTTTCTATCACAACACCACTGTCATAGATTTTTCTTTGACTACTGCTGAGAATTGAATCATGTCCCCCAGGAAAAGGCATGTTCAGTTCCCAACTCCTGGTCCTGTGGGTTTGGACCCATTGTAAATATGATCTCTTCAATATTTTACTTCAGTTAAGCTGTGGCCCAGCTGAATTGGTTGGGTTTTAATCAGATTACTGGAGTCCTTTATTAAAGCAGAATCAAAGTCAGATGGAGAAAGAGACCCTAGGGAGCAGCCAGAAGCTGGATGTCAACAGAACTGGAAGAGAAAGGTGAAAGCACAACCCTGTGCAATGCCCTGTGACAAGGAAGCCCAAAGACTGCCAGCCAGCCAGAAGATACCAACCCTGAGAGGAAGTCAGCTTTCTAGCCTTTGAAACCGTGAGCCAACCCATTTTATGGTATTTGTTTTAGCAGCTGGGAAACGGAAGTAAATATGAGTAGAGCCTTTTCCCTTCACCTTCTCTCATTTTCTGTCTCTTGCTTTTCCCTTGTAGTTCCCTCTGAATGCATCTTGAGAACTTAATTTTGCACTTTGCCAGAGGGTCAGTATCAGAATCAAATCCAAAACAAAGCTTTGTGGAGGAGTGTGGGACAGAGGTATAAGAATTCTTTTGTTTCCAGTGATTGGTTTTTCAGCAGAATGACAATGCTAGTACTATAAAAGCCCTTAAAATTCTAAGAATTAAAAAGATCACGCCTCTATCTACTCTCTTGAGAAATTTTCATTTATGATAGAACAAAAGTCAGGAGATATCAAATGGTTGTCACAAAGAATAAAATATTTTCCAGCATCAAAAATTATTTTCAAAGCAAATATGTACATTTGATACCTGCAAGTTTTGAATGTGCAAATATTGACTCAGTAGTTGGATGAATCCAGGTCAAACATGTTGCTTTTCTTTCTCAAGGGTTGGGCCTATTATGACTCGGACTAAGGGTTATACATATTTTCTCCCCCAACTGATGAATTTTCTAGACTGGGGTGGGTTCCTGCCTTTTCCTCCAGAATATATAACATCTCTGGAAAATGGTTAAGAGATTTTTATCACCTAGGGACCCCTGTTGAAAATTCATATTATGATTTAAGCCAAATACCTGGTAGCACCCTTCTAATTTCTTTAGTGATTTCTGTTGATGACTTACATCAACTGATTGAGTGGGAATCTCCCTGAAGAGCATGCTAACTTCTCCTTATTTTTAAAATGCTCTAAAAACATTGCTATTTGCTTGCTTAAGTTCAAAGAAGTGACTCTCTGACATACATTGTATAGGTATATTACTAAAGCTACATTTTTGTGTCTGACTTAACATTGCCGAAAATAGCCAGAATTCCTACCATTTTAACATTTATCCAAAGCCTAAGAATAGATACAAAGAATTTTATTCCTTCTAGAGCTAGAAATATTCTCAGATCTTGCCAGCTCTGCAGCAAATAGAGGATGGTTCTTGGATGGCAGGTGTCCCTGGAGGAAGTCCAGGCTGCAGTTGGCCGAGTTTTCATCTGAGCTGCTGGCATGAGGGATTCCACCACTGTTTTTGCAGTTGTTTCTAAAGGAAGGCCAAGGTTGGGTAAAGGTCAGGCCCGGCACAGAAATGATGTTAGAAGCTGCAAGAAGATATAGGACTGGTTTTACAAATATGCAAACATTTAATCTAGCAGCCGTTCACCCTATAATATCCCTCAACGCGTCTTTAATTCAGTGGTTCTCAACCGGAGGCAATTTTGCCTCCCAGGGGACATTTAGCAATGCCAGGAGATATTTCTGATCACCGCAGTTGCTGGAGGCAGTGCTACTGGCATCAGTCCATAGAGGCCAGGGATGCTGCTAAACACCCTACAACGCACAGGACCCCTCCCCACAACAAAGAATTATCTGGTCCAAAACGTCATTAGTGTCAAGGTTGAGAAACCCCATTTTATATTTTAAGAAATCCAGCTCCTTGCTCAGTGGGACAATTAACACCCTACTACTCAAAGTGTGCCCCCAGACTTCATCAGCCTCACCTAGGAGCTTGTGAGAAATGCAGACTCTCAGGACCCATTCCAGACACACTGTATCAAGATCTGCATTTTAACAAGATCCTTAGGTGGACACAGACATCTGCACACCAAAGTTCTTAACGGCATTATTCAGAATTGCCAAGAGATGGAAACAACCCAGGTGCCCATCAATTGAGGAATGGTTAAACAAACTGCGATGTATTCACATGATGGAATATTATTCAGCTGTAAGAAGAAATGACAACATGGATGAACTTTTAGGACATTATGTTGAGTGAAATGACCCAGACACAAAAGAACAAATATTGTATGATCTCACTAATATGAGCTAATTATAATAGGCAAACCTGTGGAGTTAAAATCTAGAGTATAGGTTACCAGGAGATAGAATGAGGGTAGAGAATGGGAGCTGATGCTTAAGTGCAGAATATTTAATTAGGTTGATTGTAAATGTTTGAAAATGGATAGAGGTGTTGGTAGCAAATTATTGTGAGTGTAATTAACAGCACTGAATTATGTGTGTGATTGTAGTTGAAAGGGGAAGTTTAGGGTTGTGTATGTCACTAGAAGGAGAGCTAGGGGATGATACATGGGACTGTATAACTTAGTGAACCCTGTTGTGGACAATGACTGTGGTTAAATTACAAATAAAGAATGTTCTTTCATGAACTAGAACAAATGTTTGACACTATTACAAGGTGTTAATAATAGGGTGGTCTATGGAAAAAATACACCAAATGCAAACCAGGGACTATAGTTAACAGTAATATTTTAATATTCTTTCATCAATTGTATCAAAGGTACCACACCAATGCTGTGTCAAAAATATGGGGCATAAGGGGTATGAGGTTTTTCTTTTGGGAACAATGAAAATGTTTTAAAATTGATCGTGGTGATGAATGCACAACTCTGTGATTATACTGAGAGCCATTGATTGTACACTGTGGATGGATTGTATGGTATGTGAAAATATCTCAGTAAAACCTAAAAAAAGATCCCTAGGTGACTTATATGCACATTCAATTTTGAGAAATACTAACGTTCTCTAACATTAGAGTGTAAGACAGTGTGACAAGTGCTTCAGAGGCACAAAGTGAAGAAGATACTTAGACCTTTTAAATTCATAAAAACTCACTTGTTCACCATCTATATTTTTTCATTTTTAATGAAATATCTTCCACTTCTTTTGCTCCTTCTACCTCTTTCTTTCTCTTCCAGTTACTCTGCTTCATCAAAGCTGTATCCATTGTCTTCATCCCACACATGTACATTGCTTTCCTAGATCTTTAATTTTGAAACACTCTTGATACCAAAAAGAAAAGAATGGACAGACACTTATATCTTTAATTAAAGGAAATTGTCCTAGAGGTAAAAGTGGGTAGAATCTAGAAGAAGTGCCACATTCTCCGAAACTTGATAAAATAAAATTAAATTCAACCTTTCTACTCTGAGCCTTTGGTGGTAAGATATTATTAATAAAATGGAAGGCAATAAAGCTCATCCAGTACTAATTTAATCAGAAGCCTGTTCAGTCATTCTCTTTGATATACCTTTTGTCAACCTAGCTTTAGGTTTTGAATAGGCAATATAAAACCCTGGAACTTTACTAAATTGACTTCTCAGGAAATTTCTGCTGAAACTAGGTATAATAATAGAACTGATTAAAAATAAAATTTAGTCTGTACACCATGCCAATGTACCATAAAAGTTGGGAGTCCTTTAGATATCTTATTTAGAAATTTTGTTTCTTTTATTAAGCTTTTGCCCATGTCCAGTTTGTCATCTATTAGCTCTGTTTTTCTCTGCATAAAAGATGAGCTAAAATTTTAACTAATTTAAAGGAAATTTCACTTCAATTTGATAAACATTAACTGAGCATCTCCTGTTTACAAGAAGCTGGAATAAGAATTGTAGAAGATTAAAAATAATTAAGATATAATCTTTGCCTTAGTTTATAACCTGGTGTGTGTATGTGTGTGGGGGGAACAAGCATATGAGAAGTTTATTAATAATAAGTATATCAGTACACTTGTCAACAAAGAGCTGTAGGAGGTTAAAAATATATTTAAAAGAAATATTTATACCTAATGTTTCTTTGTTACACATTTTGAAATAAAAAGAAAATGACTTAAGAGTTTACTGTTCCTAAAAGGCTGTGGTTTTCTCAGTGACTTTTACTTCCTGGTTAACAATTACATTAAGTTTCAGGGTGCCAGATCCACTCAATTGGGAAGGACATACATGCAATCCAGTATGTGTGCCAGGGTTACTCTGTTCCCTCCAGATCTGGGACCAGGAATCCACACTGGGAATGTGGACTAAAAAGGGGGTAACAGAAAGACTGGCCAAGGTGCCACAAAGTTTTCCCATCCTTTTTAGTTGCCTTTTTCTTGATTAGATGCTCACCCAATTACTGCAACTCTTTTTTTAAAAAAATGTTTTTATTTTTTAATTTTATTTTTTAAAATTTTTATTTATTTCTTTTTTTAGGTACTGGAATGAACCCAGGACCTTGTATGTGGGAAGCCAGCACGCAACCACTGAGCCATATCAGCTTCCCTGATTTGTTTGTTTGTTTGTTTGTTTGTTTGTTTTGCTTGTTGGTTTGTTTTTTTTCCAAGAGGCACCAGGAACCATGTGGGAGGTGGGCATTCAACCGTTTGAGCCACATCTGCTCCTGACTGCAACTCTTTTAACTGTTTTCCAGAGCTCTGGGAAAGATAGATCTGACAGTTTTTGCTTGTTGTAATAGGGGGCATTTTCGGGATGTTGGAATTGTCCTGCCTGACATTGTGATGATGGATACAGGCCGTTATATATTTTGTCATAACCTAAAAATTGTGCGGGGCAGAGTGTAAACTATAATGTAAACTATAGTCCATGGTTAATAGCAATGCTTCAATATGTGTTCATCAATTGTAACAAATGTACCACACTAATGAAAGATGTTGCTAATGTGGGAAAATGTGGGAGGGGAAGAGGGTGGGGCATATGGGAATCCCCTATAGTTTTTTACGTAAAATTTATGTGATCTAAAACTTCTTTAAAAATAAAAAAAATTTTTTTTAAATAATAAGAAAAAATAAAACAGGCAAGAGAGGACAAAAAAAATTCTTTTGGGGCCTAGAACCCTGGAACATGTCACTCCACCATCTTGGTGATGTTTCTCCCTGGTTTCTTGATTTCTGAGAAAACCCAGGACCCCTAAATGGCAACTGACTACCCTACATGAGGAGGGCTGTTGCAAAAGCTTGTGATCCTAAGTGCTTCTGAGAGGGTTATAGAAGCGGGTGGAGAAAAATCCCTTCTGGTGTTGTAGGACTGAAAGACCCATTTTGTGTGTAAATAAATTCTGCCCACAGAACCACCTGTCCTTTGGAAAAAAGGAAAACATTCTTTCATGATTCTGGTCAAGAATGAATGGATGGAATTTTTGAGTAATTAATGTACAAGATTTTGTCAATAAAGTGAAGGGAAAAAGTGAGATGTAGGGATGTTTGTCCCATTGTGGAATAATTTTTTGTATGCCCTGTCTAGTGCTTTCCACATAGTATTTCTTGAACAAATAATTGAAACACATTTCTGTATATCACACAAGAAAGTCAGTCTCCTCAAACCAACATATCATGACCCACCTGACACTCAAATTTCTAACTCTTTCCCACTAAATCATGCAGCCTTTTGATTACATTGATTAAGCACCTGCATGATTTGGTATGTTTTGCCAAAAATAAAAATATCTGCGGTTAGAGTTGCCAGATAAGATACAGGATGCCCAATTAACTTTGAATTTCAACTAAACAACAAATAATTTTTTACCCAATAGTTCATGTTTCCTTTCAGCTCCAACATTCCATTGTATCTCTTCTATAAATGATTCACATCAATTCATTCATTCAATAAATATTTATTGAGTAGCTTCTCTGTAGGCCATGTTCTAAGTGTTGGGGACAAGAGGGAACAAAACTGAGAAGTTTCCTATCCTCATGGAGGAGGCAAGTAAAACCAGTAAACAAATAAATACATTAAGTCATTGTTCAGGGAAGAGGTCCCTGAGATGGTGACATTTCATCAGAGACCAGAATTATGTGAAAATGGAAATCATGTAGAAACCTGGGATTAGAGTATCCAATCACAGAGAACAGCAAGTGAGCACTATAGCTAATAAAATTAAAAAAAAAAATACTGTTAATTTTTAGAAGTGTTATTTTTTGCCTTTCCCTGGCAATTATTTTCTCATTTTCTGTATCAAATTAGTCAGGGCATGAAGAAAATGGTTAGCAGGGCTTCTCTGCTACCATAAGAGATGTTATGGGCAAACTCCTGCTTGTTCTTGTGGGAAGGTTTTGATGGGACAGCAAATGCAGGCAGTGTCTTCTAAAACAGCCTTTATCAACCCATTGGCCCCTCCATGTAAAGCCTACACTCAGGGATGTACCACATTCTACAATGGTGAGCCAAGTAATCAGGCTGACAAACAATTTAACTCAGACACACAATTAGCTTTAATATATAAACAACTTCTCAGACACATTTCCCAATAAAATACAAAATAAAAGACAACGGGCATTTTTTAAAATAAAAAAATGCCTGGCCATGTGCTTTTGGGGTTAATCCCCACCTTTTGCATTAGATCCCATCCTCTTTGCCTACTCAAGGCCATTGCTTTGGAAAGTCACCCCTCTTTCTTGCAACCTCCAATTTTCCCTCTCTACTGCTATCAATGTAAAATCAGTACTATTATTTTTCCCATCTTTTGAAAAACCTTTCTTGTCCTCATATCACCCTCCAGCTACTCCTTCACTTCTAGGTCCCTTTATATAAAAGTTCCTTGACATAGTTGCTACATCCAGCACTGCTCTTTATCTCTGTAATCCACTTTGATCAGGCTTTGGTCCCACCACTCCACTAAAACTGACCTTGTCAAGGTCAACATGATCTCCACCCTGCTAACTTCAGTGGCCACTCCCTGCTCTCATCTTCTTTGACCTACCTGCAGCCTTTGAAGATGGACTGCCTTCTCCTTTCAGCAGTTGTCTTCTGGACACCTCATTCTTGAGTTTTCTCCTACCTTGCTTGATACTCTTTCTCAGCCCCTTTGCTGGTGTCTTCTCATCACCTGACTTCTAATCATTGGAAGTCCCAGGGCTCAGTGTTCTAATCTCTTTTCTTCACTTTCTACACTCATTCTCTCTCTCTCTCTTTTTTTAATCTCATTGCATCTCTACACTAATCGCTCCAAATTTATATTTCCAACCCAGACTTCTTCCCTGAACTCCAGTCTCACGTGTGCAGCTGCCTATTGAGTATCTCACAGGCACCTCAAATGTCTCTGCCCCCAAACGCTTTGCTCTGTTGCTGTCTGCCTGGTCCAATCACTGTTCCTTCTTACCTGGTTAATTGCAGGGGCTTCCTAACTGGTCACTCTGTTTCAAACTTCATCCCTCTACAAGTTGTTCTCAAAATAGTAGAGTGAGCCTTTTCATGCATGTAAAATCCTGTTCTGCCTGTGCAGGACCCCAGCGTCTCTCCGTCCCATTCAGAGTAAAAGCTCAGATCCTTACACTGGGGGCAGTCACTGACCTTCTGTTGCTTCTTTATCCACTCTCCCCAAACTGACACCTCTCAGCCACACTTGCTTCATTGCTGTTTTTCACCCAAGAGATCCACTCCCACCTCAGGGTCTTAGCACCCGATGTTCCCTTGCTGCTTGGAATTATCTTTTCTCAGATATTCCCCAGTTCCTTAAGCTCTGTGCTCGGATGCCACCTTGTCAATGACCTCTCCTGGCCACTCTGTTTAAAGTTGAGCCCCCCACTGCCACGTGTTATAGCTAGCTATCATCCCAGGTTTATTTTCCTCCTCAGCACCTATTATCTTCTAATGTATGTATAAAACATATGCATTTGTTTATCCCTTCGGTCCCAACCCATTAGCATGCAAACTCCTTGAGGTTGGGATTTCCATTTTCTTCACTACTGTATCCCCAACACCTAGAAGAGTGCCCTGGAAATGTGGATGATGAGGGCAGTGGATGTAGCTCAGTGGTTGCATACCTGCTTTCCATGTATGTGGTCCTGGGTTCAATCCCGGTACCTCCTTAAAAGAAAATGTGGATGATGAGCAAATTATTTATTGAACAAAAAAGAAATCAGGATTATCTTGTAGCACATGGTCAGGTAATGGGACAACATATTTGGAATTAAGAATTAATCTGGTTGCCATTCAAGAGAGGTTTTTGGGGAGTCAATAGATTTTCCTCAGTTTAGGCTAAATGGTTTATGAAGTTTCAGTTATAAATTGTACTTAAGCAACATGTTGTAAATAATGATAATTTAAAAAAAATTGATGTAATAATGAATATTAATGATAAGGGCTATTCATGTTTTTCATTTGAAGCATTATTGAAATTCCAATTACACACTTCTATGTGTTGAAACAAATTAAATAGAAAATTTATGACAATGTTATTTATTATATGATAATGTGTTACATACATAATGAAGTATTTATAATCTTTGACTATTTGCGAAGATTTTTCAGGAAGATACTTTGTAGTAAAAGTAAATTGGGCAGTGGTGTGGTAGAAGACAGAGAAAAATGGACGAGTTAATGTTGCCCTCTAGTGGAAAAAAGTGAGACATGCAATATTGCAATCTGGATAGTCTTACTAAGACTCCATTCCTTTAGCCTAGGGATGCCTAGGAATTGGATGTCTCCAGTTTATCATTTGATCTTATAGTGCTCCATTTAAGTTGTAAACTTACAGACCAAACATGCATTACATCATACAGGGGTTCCATATATCAACCCACCACCAACACCTTGCATTGTCATGAGACATTTGTTACAAATTATGGAAGTATATCGTCAAAATTGTATTACTAATTATAGTCCATATCTTACATTTGGTGTATTTTCCCCCCAACCCACCCTATTATTTTTTTAAAATATATTTTTATTACAGAAGTTGTTAACTTACAAAACAATCATAAACATGTGCAGGATTCCCAAACACTCTCCATCAACACACCATGTGGTGGTGTAATATTTGTTACAGATTATGAGATAATATCATCAGACTATTACCACCAACCATGGTCCATAGCATACATTTGGCACACTTTTTCCATACTCCCCCATTATCAACACAGTACATCTTTGGCATAGATGCGTGAATATTACAGTATTGCTGTTAACCATAGTCCATAGGTCACTCCAGTTGTATTTTCCCCATGCTTCTCCACATTCCCACCACTCTGCAATACTGATGTACATCTGCTCTAGCTCACAAAGGACACTCTTGCATCTATAGCATCAACCACAATTCTCACCCACCTCTGAGTTTACTGTGTTATTCAGTCCCTAGATTATTTTCTAGCTTTCTTTCAATTGATATTTACATCCCTAGACTACCCTTTCTAGCCACATTCCCATTTATAAACCAGCTGCTACTCACTATAATGTGTTACCATCAACTCTGTACATTTCCACACTTTTACAATAAAGTTAGTAGTTCTACATACATTAAGCCTCAATAGTCCTTCTCAATCCTCCTCTTATCTTCTTTAAGAATCCACCACCTACCACCAGGTCTTGAAGATGTTTTCCTACATTTTCTTCTAGATGTTTTATGGTTCTTGCTTTTATATTTAGGTCTTTGATCCATTTTGAGTTCATTTTTGTATAAGATGTGAGATAGGGGTCCTCTTTCTTTCTTTTGGCTATGGATATTCAGTTCTCCCAGCACCATTTGTTGAATGTACTGTTCTGCCCAAGCTGGGTGGGTTTGACAGGCTTGTCAAAAATCACTTGACCATAGATGTAAGGGTCTGTTTCTGAACCATCAATTTGGTTCCATTGGTCTATGTGTCTGTCTTTATGCCAGTACTATGCTGCTTTTACCACTGTAGCTAGGTAATATGATTTAAAGTCTGGAAGTGAGAGTCCTCCAACTTTGCTTTTCCTTTTTAAGATGTTTCTGGCTATTTGGGACCTCTTACCCTTCCAAATAAATTTGATAATCATGTGTTCTATTTATTTAAAAAATGCTGGTGAAATTTTTATTGGGATTGCATTGATTCTGTATATCAATTTGAGTGGAATTGACATCTTAATGATATTTAGTCTTCCAATCCATGCACATGGAATGTTCTTACAATTATTTAGGTCTTTAAAAATTTTTTTTAACAATGCATTGTAATTTTCTGAATACAAGTGCTTTATATCATTGGTTAAGCTTATTCCTAAATACTTTATTCTTTTAGTCGTTATTGTAAATAGAATATTTTTTCCTGATTTCCTCCTCAGTTTGTGCATTACTAGTGTTTCTTAAAGTCTATTTCATCTGATATAAGTATAGCTACTCTGGCTTTTTTTTTTTTTTGGTTGCTGCATGCATAGAATATCTTTTTCCAGCCTTTCGCTTTCAATCTATTGCTATCCTTAGGCCTAAGGTGAGTCTCTTGGAGACAGCATATAGGTGGCTCATATTTTCTTATCCATTCTGCCAGTTTGTGTCTTTTGATTGGGGATTTCAATCCTCATTAACATTCAGTGTTATTACTGTGAAGGCAGTTCTTATTTCACTCATTTTGACCTTTGGGTTTTATTTGTCATATTTTATTTTCACCACTGTTTTGGGACTTTTAGTTACTTTTACTGATATAGTCTTCATTTCTAGACTCTCTTCCAAGCTCTCTCTCTCCTGTCTTTTCTCTTAAGACTATAACATACTCTTTAGTATTTCCTGCAAGTCCAGTCTCTTGGTTACAAACTCTCCCAGTTTCTGTTTATCTGTGAATATTCTAAACTTGCCCTCACTTTTGAAAGACAATCTTTCCAGATATAAGATTCTTGGCTGGAAGTTTTTTTCTTGGAATATCTTAAATATATCATGTCACTGTCTTCTTGCTCCATGGTTTCTGATGAGAACTCAGCACTTAATCTTATTGGGCATCCCTTATATGCTGTGTATTGCTTTCCTCCTGCTGCTCTCAAAATTCTCTCTTTATCTTTGGCAGTTGACAATATGATTAGTATGTATCTTGGAATTGATTTATTCAGATGGGAATATGTTTTGCTTCTTGGACATGGATATCTATGTCCTTCAATAGGGTTGGAAAATTTTCTACCATTATTTCTTCAAATATTCTTTCTGCCCCTTTTCCCTTCTCTTCTCCTTCTAGGACACCCATGGCACATATGTTTGCACATCTCTTGCTGTCATTTATTTCCTTGAGAACTTGTTCAATTTTTTCCATTCTTTTCTCCATCTATTCTTTTGTATGTTCACTTTTGGAGGCCATTTCTTCAAGCTCACCAATCCTTTCTTATGCTTACTCAAATCTGTTGTTATATGATTCCATTGTGTTTTTAATTTCATTTATTGTGCCTTTATCACATAAGATCTGCTATTTTTTATGTATGTTTTCAAATTCTTCTTTGTGCTATCCAATGTCTTCTTAATATCCTTAATCTCTTTAGCCATCTTACTGAATTTATTAAGTAGATTTGTTTGAACATCTATGATTAGTTGTCTTGACTCCTTTTGTCATCTGGAGGCTTATCTTGTTCCTTTAACTGGGCCATATCTTCCTATTTCTTTGTATGGATTGTAATTTTTCATTGGTGTCTTGGCATCTGGTTTACTAGATGTATTTATTCTGCGTTCAGTCTCTCTCTTTAAATTAGGGCTTTCTTGTCCTTTCTTCTTTGCTGGTTGTATAGTAGAGCCAAGAATGTAGTTTATGCTGTAAGCTGTGGAGGCTCAAGCTTTCTGCATTGCCCCAGGGACCGATGAAGCTTCTCCCACCTTTTTCCCCTGCCAGGGTAAGGACAGAGCCATAGCCATCTGTAATGATCCAAGTCTTGCAGGTTTAGACTGTAGTTACCCAGAGAGACTGATGAAGCTTCACACCCCTTTCTCCCCTGCCTGGGGAGGGGATGGAGCTGCAGGTGTTGGCAGCAAACTATGCTGTGCAGGACCAAAATGACTGCAGTTGCCCCTGTAGACTTCCAACTATTCAATCTGTGCCAGCCGAATGTACCTGCAATTACCCAGAAAGGCTGGTGCGGGTTCCGCCAGCTTCCTCCCTGCTAGAGGTGGGGCTGGAGCTTAGGCTAGGGCTACAGTCCAATCTGGATGGAAAGAAGCCAGTCTTGTCTCTATCATCACTGCTATTTTCAATCAGCCTGACTTCCTCTCATGCTGGGGGAAGAGTCAAAAGAGGCGGCTACCTGCCTCTTTCCAACTTAGCTGCTTCAAACTTTAGCTATTCTTAGGGTTATACTTCATCCAGTTGAATTTACTAATCAGTAGTTGAAGTCGGTGGCCAATCATCTCTTTCTCCGCCATTTACGGGAAATGGAGCTTCCAACTCCAGTCATGGAATAACTCCTGAGGCGGCTTGTGCCACCAGTGGAGGATGGCACTGGTCTTTGCAGCATGTAGTGCTCATGAATCTTCTCTGCAGATGAGCAGTCTCCTCCTTCCATTTTTTCAAGGATGTTGCAGGATGCTCTTCTGGTCCTGGAGACCCCATACAGGCTTTAGATGGCTCTGGGTAATTACTAACTGCCCTGTAAACGAGTAGACTCATGAGGCTTCTTACTCTGCTGCCATCTTGCTGGTTGTTCACGCATCACCTTTTGAAAAAGTGTTCAAAAACTATATGGCAATCAAAAACTATAAATCAAGAAAAGAGTGGTATATTTTTTCATCTATAAAATCAGTAGAAGATTTTATAAAACTGAAGGTGTGAGGAAGGTGTATTGTCAGGAGCATATATTGGGACTGGGTTCTTCACTTGGTATTTTGGGTTTTATTGGAAATTTTTGTATTTGTATTTTTTTTCTGAGGAGAGGTGCAAATTTCATTAAATTCTCAAAGGGATCCATTCTTCCAAATGTTAAGGACAAATGTTTAAATTATTTCTGGAGTGTAATTTGACAATTTGTACAAAAAAGTTCATGGGTACATGTATGCCAGCATTGTTTTGAATGGAGAACAACTACAAACCACCTAAATTTTCAACAATAGGGGAATTAAAATAAATCACATTCCAGCCATTTGGTGGAGTCACTATAACTATTAGCAATTGTGCTACAGAAGTATTAATGATGTAACAAATGCTTACCATATATGACAAGGTAAAGAAAACATCTCACCATTTAGGATATGTGGTGTGATCCTGAGTTTATTAAAACAAAAATACACGATGTGCACAGAAAAAGACTTGCAAGTATGTATGTTAAAATGCCAGTGCTAGTTATATACACCTCATGGGATTACAGATAACGATATGCTTTGTGTTTGTCTTTATTTAAAAAAACCACAGTGCACATATATTATTTTGTAATAAAAGTATGATATTTATCATAGAAAGAGGAATTATTAATTTTCTGTCTATTAAAAAATTTGACATTGGCGATTCTATAATTTTTAAGTAACCAACTGAACTGAATAGGTACAAATTTATGAAAGCACTTTAAAGGACTAGAACAATAACCATAAATAATCTACAAATTACTGCTCTATGCAGGAAGAGCTTCTTAATATTTAAAAGCAGCATAAAATTTTTCAAATAAATAGTAAATTCTGTGTTATTCAATACTTTTATAAGACATTAGAGCCTTTGTACTGCCTTAAGTCCTTTCTGGAATAAGTCAAGGTAAAATTAAAATATAAGATAAATAAAATAAAATGGCTTTAGCAATGGTAAATAGGTCACACATTTAAAATATTAACAAATAAAGCCCTGCAAGTATTTTTAGTTAGAACCAATCATTGACACTTGGGTTCCTGGACAAATTTTTATCAAATTTTGGTTATTTTTAGAAAAAAGTTAACACTGGCGATTTACATGGAATTGACCCTCCTTTCACCTGTATATTTTAGTAGCAAAGGAAATAATATAAGGGAGGATGGGTAGGGAAGCAAGAATTCTGGAACCTGATTTTTTTTTTTGGTAATCTGAAGTCACCAGACAGAACTCCTTACAATGGTGTCATTGAAAGCCCTGATTAAGTCTGTCTGTCTTCCATTTGTTATTGTGTTTTAGGCAGGGTCTCTGCCTTCTAACTTCAGCAGAGGAGAAGCGATATGGGGCCAGAGGTAGGGGGTGGGGGATGTTATAGTATTGTGTGAGAACACTACACTCTTTATGTAGATACTAAAGAGGAATCAAGACTCTGGAACACACTGCAGCTCTCACAACTAATGAAACAGTTCTGTATGTGGGGATTCAGCAGGATCCCTAAGATATATGGGAAAGAGAAAAAAGCCAAGCACAGGACAGTCCACAGTGTGCTGCTTTTTGTGTGAGCTGACATATATCAATGTTTTTAAATGCAGGCACTACCATCAACAGTAGTTGCCTCTAGAAAGGGCAACTGGGTAGCTGGGAGGCACTGAGGAAGGCTTACTTTTTCTTTTTTTTAGGGTAAGGAAGGAAGTAAAGAGTTTCTTAAGAAACAAGAAAAGAAAAACAGTACACAAAAGAATGTAAGGATGCACCATAGAGTAGGCAAGGGAGTAAAGAGTTTATTAAGAAACAAGATAAGAAAAACAGTACACAATCTGAGACATAGTTGTGGGCATGCTGCAGGGTGAGTCGCGGAAGCTTACTTTTTTACTGGAAAACTTTTTGTGCATCTTTCCCTCCCCAGTTAAAAAAAAGAATCCATGCATGTGTCATTTATTCAAGCAACAGAAACAGAAAACACTATTTAAGAAAAAAATTTACCCCAAGAATATTTTGCTGTAATAAAAATACTTCCAAACCTCAGAGCTTGGCATCCCTCATTTGAGCACCAACAAAATGCTCACTTATTTTGTTGAAACATCATTAGGCTTTTTTTTTTTTTTTACTTTGTAACCAAGTTTATGTATTCTTTGTGTGATTTTATTTTATTGAGTTGTTTAAGTTTACAAGTCAATTATTAGATATATGATTTTGAAATATTTTCTCCCATTCTTTAGGCTGTCTCTCCACAATCTCAATAGTGACTCCCTTGAATCATATATATTTTTTTGTAATAATAAATTTTATTTTTAGAAAAGTTTTTGAATTACATAAACATTACACCAAAAGTACAGGGAAATCCCATATAACCCACCCTTGCTCACACATACCCACACACATAGTTTCCCCTATTATTAACATCTTACATTAGTGTGGTACACTTGTTAAAATTGATGAACAAATATTGAAGCATTGTTACTAACCAAAGTCTATAGTTTACATTATGGTTTGCACTTTGTGCTGTACAGTTTTATAGGCTTTGACAAATGTATAACGTCATGTGTCTGTCACAGAACATTTCACTGCCCTAAGAATGCCCAGTGTTCCACCTAATCATCCCTCTACCTCCCTTCTGAACCCCTGGCAGCCACTATCTTTTTATCAATGTTTCAAGTTCTTTCACTAACATAAGATAACAACTACAGTAACAGTAAATCCACTTTTGGTCTGTGGTTACACTCCCTTCTTAAGTTTGTACATTCATCAGTCTTGAGGGATTTGGTATGATGTCCACTCTGACTACTTTAAGCTGAGAGGGGACTTAGATATTATTGGACAGATGAAAGGAATAGTTTTGCTTACAATTGTAGATACTCCTTGTTTTTTGGGATGGGACTTGTCCATCATCATTGTTTTGTTGGTTGTCTAGGGCAAGCCCGAAGAACTGGAGAGTAGGATTCTGCTGGGATTCAGGGCTCAACTAGCACCTGAACAAGCCAAAGATTTAAGTTTCTCAGATATATATTTTAACAGGTATATTGAAATTATAGGTTCAAATAAAAGGAGGAGAAGAATGATGAGTAGGGGAATTATAAATGAGTATAACTCTGTCATATTGGGGAAATAGATTATCATGTATTTCCAAATAGGGCCCACCAAGGGGGTGTTGATTTCATGAGGCTGTGTGCCTAGCCTCTGGTGTCCAGATATCCCTAGAGCCATCATGAGCACTCTTGTTTGTTTTTTTTTTTTTAAAGATTTTATTTATTTATTCATTTATCCCCCCCTTGCTGCTTATGCTCGCTGGGTCAGCTAACCACGCCATGCAGGCGGGCTTTGCCTTCACCAGGAGGCCCCGGGAACCGAACCCGGGGCCTCCCATATGGTAAACGGGAGCCCTACTGATTGAGCCACAGCCGCTTCCCATGAGCACTCTTGTTTGAGGCTTTGTTTACTGTGGCAGTTAGTGAAATCTGCCTGAGACTTACATAAGCATAACCTCTGGAATGACCTGACTCACTTTGAAATCTCTTGGCCATAAAAACTCTTTAAAAAATGTTTCCTCCTTTTGGTCAAGGTCCTTTTCCAAATACCCCACCAGTTAGTGCTTGTTAATCATTCCTTGGTGCCAGGGAGGCTCATCCCTGGTAGTCATGTGGGAAGGTAGTGAGTTTATTTGCTAAATTTGGCTTAGAGAGACCCCACAATTGAATAACAAGGAGGTTTTCAGGAGATACCTCTTAGGCATTAATTATAATTAAGCTATATGTCATTTTTACAGGAATAAAGTTCATAAATACAAGCATTAAGATCAAGGACTTCTGAAGCAGATATGGCTCAAGTGATTGGGCTCTTGTCCACCATATGGGAGGTCCAGGGCCTCCTGGTGAAGGTGAGCTGGCCCACATGGAGTGCTGGGCCATGCAGGAGTGCTGGCCGGCGCTGAGTGTTGGCATCAAGATGACGCAACTAAAAGAGACACAGAAGAGAGACAATAAGAGACTCAGCAGACCAGGGAGGTGAGGTGGTGCAAGAAATTGAGTGCTTCTCTCCCACTCCGGAAGGTCCCAGGATTGGTTCTCAGTGCTGCCTAAAGAGAAGACAAGCAGACACTGAAGAACATACGGCAAATAGACACAGAGAGCAGACAACGAGGGGCAAGGGGTAGAAAAATAAATAACTAAATAAATCTTAAAAAAAAAAAAAAAAAAAAATTATTGTTTTATTGGTTTGTTTTTTTTTTTTTTTTTTGATAGACATGGCTTATGTATTCCAGAGATTTTTGCCTTTTTATTTGAGAAAGTAGCAGGACTTACCCAGGATGGAAGTTTAATATTCTGTTAGCTACTGTGTGGGCCTCTGTCTATCAAGAAAACACACCTATGACAACATGAATACATTCATAGCCCATAGAAGTATGCTTTAGGTACATTTTTTTTCCAACGGAAGCAACCCAAGTGTCCATATCACCCCACTATCAACATCCTGTACTAGTGACGTAGTTTTGCTATATATCCTGAAAGAGCATTCTTATATTTGTATTCTTAACCACAATCCTTGGCTCAAAACTTCCTCTTTCGACTATGTTCACACTCATGCTTCAGCACTGTTAATTATACTTATGTCACTGAGCCATCATCACCTCTGTCCATTTCCAAACCATTATAATCAACCTAATTTTAAATTCTTCATAGATGAAAGTAAACAACAAATTTAAGGGCTTAGTTGTGTTGTACTTTAAGAAATCAGATAAATTCCTAGAATAAGATTGGCTGTTCTTTCGGAAGGCCAGATTGTTTCTCTTATGTACATAATGTTACATATTCATGCTCCAGCCAGAGGCCTGTGATGTAAAAAGGCTGACAGCCCGTGTTATACTTAGGTCCTGCTTGTTTCCTTTGGAGTTTATAGTCCAGAAAGCTCATGGAAATGATGAGTGTTTTATGATGTTCCATTCCAGATGGAATCAAGCAGCATAATAAACTGGAAAAGAGAACACAGACCACTACAGAGTAGCTAAATCATTCTTTTTTAACTTATAAGTTTTTAATGATAAAAGACTGTACAAATAAAAATGTGGAGAACCCAGTTGAGCTTAACAAGAGCATAACATAATTGAATGAACTAACTGCATGTGCTAGCCCTAGTGCTCGGAGCTTCACTTAGATTATTTTTAATTCTCACAACAATGCAAAAGTTGGTAGCATTCTCTCCATTTTACAAAGAAACAGGGTGTCAGAGGAATAAGTGACATTCCCAGGGCAGCATAAGTAGTAAGTGGTGAGTTCAAGATTTGAACCCAGGTTTGACAGACTTTGTGAAATTAAGCAGTGCTAGCCTATAAATTCATCACCTGTAGCTTGGAGATGCTTCAACCCTTTTTTAAGTGAGCAAGATTTAGGTAAAATGTAGAATGGCAAATATGGCAGTGGGGACCAGGTTAAATAATTGTCCAGTCTTAAGAACTTCACAAAAATGGCTTACTGAGTGTGTGTGAGTGTGTTTGTGTGTGTGTGGGATGGTAGTGGTGGTAGCAGACTAAGCTTGCAGTAAAAGAAGTGCAGCTAATAAAACTGATGCTTTCTATGAGACTCTAAAGAATATAGCAGAAATTCTTTAATCTGATTTTCATCATTTTAAGGAAGGAGGGGAAGTTCTATCCTAGGATAGCCCTAATGACACCTGGTGATTTTGTAACCTGAAGTTAGTTTATTGGGTCAAGTGGATTTTTCCTGGTTAGGAAATATTTTCTTTTCAGTTTACTTATTGTATAGAATATTTGGGTTACTTGGAATTTCTACTAAGATTTTTATGATAGCAAACAAATTTAAACCCTACAGTTTCCCTCAAAATCATTGCATAATACTAAAATTTATAATTTGGGGAAGCGGATGTGACTTAAGTAGTTAGGTACCCACCTACCCCATGGGAGGTCCTGGATTTGGCTCCCGTGCCACCTAAAGAAGACGTGCAAGACAGTGAGCTGATGCAATGGGTTGGCGCGGCAAACTGACGCAATAAGAAGACACAACAAGATGATGCCATGAGATGACACAATGAGGAAACCCAATGAGAGACAAAACAAGCAGGGAGCAGAGGTGGCTCAAGTGATTAGGTGCCTCCCTTCCACATGGGAGGACCTGGGTTCAGTTCCTGGTATCTCCTAAAAACAAAAAGAAGATGAACAGACACAGAGAGCAGACAGCAAGCTCAAACAATGAAGGGGGTAGAAATAAATAAAAAATAAATCTTTTAAGAAAAAGTTTTATATTTTGATTTAACCCACATATGCCATTTGACTATAATAAAATGATATGTAAATGAAAATACTTACTGCTTTGTAGAGTAGAATTAACAGTTCTCCCTTTGGGCACATCTGGTCTCCTCCACAAGATGGGAGAAGACTTACTTTTTTCTAACTTTAACAGTTATTGTATTTTAAGGTGGGATTCATTTAAAATACAAAACATTGTTATTTTATCTACTGAATGGAATCTTGTTTTCTTTTGTCTTGTTATACTTTTTAATTTAATTTTGTAATTTATTGGCCTTTCCCCCTTATTTGTGGGCACTTAGTAAGGCAAAAAGATGCACAGATACTTACTTCATCTTAAATTTTGTACTTCCTATATAAATTAACATAGGTCTATTTACTCACAATTTGCTCTCAGATATTTTGAGAGATTTGTAAAGTATTTTTGCCCTGAAGACATGACATCTGGGCATTATTTGTTTTCTCTATTTATGTTACATGACAGCATATGTGAATAAATAGCCATTCGGTGCCTCCTCTTTGGGGAGTAGAGGGTTTCTTTAAATCACGATAATGTTTCTTTCAGGTATGTGATTTCCAATTTACTAATACAAGTTCTCTGCTGAGCTGTCCAGGGCTCGGGAAGCCTATTCCTGCCTTCGGCACTGCCCAACCAGTTATTAGCCTAGCAGCGAGACAAAGCGTTTTAAACAAACCTCCTCTGTTCGTCTAGACTCGTGTTAATTGAGCCCTGAAACCAATCCAGGCGCAGGTGGCCGGGTTGGGCTTGTGTTCTCAGCCCTGCATAACATCCCCCGCCACCGCCGTTTTCCACAGTGAGATAGATGGAGTGGAAAACCATATTAATCTTCAAGAGCAAAATTCATGCATTATTGGTCCCAGAGAGGCAATCATTTAAAAACAATTTACCACCGCAAACTGGGCACCATTTTAGAGAAACATGAAAAAGAACAGAAGAAATCTGTTTTCTAATAATTCGGCTGATTGGTTCCAACAAAGGCATTGCATTGAACAATCAATTTGTTTGTACTTTAGAAACACCACCAAATCGTACCGTACGTGGAAACACCAAGAAACGAGGAGAAAAACAGGGACAAGGCCTTTTCTTTTTAGGTGGTTGTCATTTATTGCCTAAATCATTTCCCAGTTTTCTTTACTAAAGCAGGTTACTATTAATGAGTTAGATATTTGAATAAAAAGTGAAACTGGATTAAAGTTATTAAATCAACTCTGTGGATTATTTCTTAGTTTCCAACTTCTGATGCTAAAAGCTGTGCTCAGCAGCCTTGAATATGAACACAGGTTTTTGGTAAATTAACTTAGAGACCCTTCCTGGGCCAAAGTAGGTATGTCTAGCATCTCTTGTGTGAGCGGTTTCTGTCTCTCCAGGATAGACAGTACCACGGGGTTACTAAAGAAGAGTATGTCATCCTTTTTTTCTGTCTTCTGCTTATAAGGATTAATCAGTTATTCCCAAGTTTATTCTACAATTGTATTGAGTGGAGTACAGTTAAGCATTAATTTTTTATAGAACTTTTGGTGATTTTTTCCCAAGAACACAGATGACTAACCCACATGAGTTTGCTCCCTGGGCATGTTGTCTATTCTTCTGAATATAATGGAATTAGGAACCTATCAAGAGGAGTTCGAGAAGGGTTTCCTTAAGCATGCCTTTTCTTTTTTCAACCTGTGGCCTCTTGGAGCATTGCAGGGAAGATGCTTTGCCACTGTTTCAACTTGATCCTGGGAGTTCAGAGCTATCGCTCTTCCTTGTGGGGTCATGCGTGTCCAAGGATGCGGCAGGTGATGCTGCACTGTGGGGTTATTTAGATAGGAGCTGAGTAAAGGATCAGGACATCAGTATGTATCAGAAGGTCAGTGGGCAAGTGGCTATTTTAAAGGTTACCTGCTAAGGAAGCAGCAGCCCCATGAGTGTTACCAGGAGGACTGTTAAATTAGAAGACTAGGTTGTGGTTGACTTAGAAGACAGATGTTGGTTTACTTGTGGGACGGAGAGTCATCCTTTTCTAAGGAACTGGGAAGTGAGAAGCATCACTATCCCCTTGATTGCGGTAGGGAATACTCCACAATGTCCTGAAACCCTTACTGGGACATTGTAAAAAGAGACGGACAAGAACTCAGGGGGTAAGAATTCTTCCTATGGGAAGGAAGGTCTTTGGAATGAAGAAGTTTGAAGAAGTTGTCTATACCAGTTAGTAGTAGCATTTCCCCTCCCATTGTTATAACCCAGAAGATCAACCACACTCAGACTTTAACCACTTTTATGAAGTTTATTGAGCTAAGCCCACGGGTGTCTGCAGCACCTCTCATGCAGGAGAGAACTGCAGCACCCAGGTTTTAAAATGGCTCCTTTTTATAGGGGGTTGCTGTCGCAGTTTGCAAGCAAGCGGGATAAACAGAAGCGGATTTTGGCAGTTAGCTAGCGTTTGCACAGAATGCCCTGATAGCCTGGGGCACAGCTGCAGGGTTGAGATGTCCTTGCAGGATTGTTCAAAGGAGGGGAGGTTGTATGCTTTTCAGATAAGACACTTAGGAGACAGTGGGAAACTTTTCTTTTCTACGTTACTCTGGTTGCCATAAAGGCCTATGAATAGACTAATTTAGGGTTCAACACCATGTTGAATCCCTTTCTGAGAAGTGCCTGCGGAGGCCTCTGCTGCCTGGTAAGCTAGTCTTAGGCTGCAAAAGAGTGATGATGGAGAAGGGGGGCCTTGTCCATCCCAACTCCTCCTAGCCTCCAAGGGGGAGAAGGTGTTGGCCTTTTGAGGTGATTGTATTAGAGTTTTGGGGGGTGGGAGGGGGTGAGTACAAGAGCTAAGGAGAGTCCACTCTGAGGCAAAGCAGGCAGAGGCAGGGGAGGTCTGGAAAGGACTACCTGAAATGACACTAGGATAGAACTTTCTGGTAACCCTGGTGACATCTAGAGGGGCACAGGAACAGGACATATTCCTATGTTCCTTTAGTGAGGGGAAGAAGAAGGAAGAGGCGATTTTGAAGAGACTCTGTCCACAACTATAGTTTTCCTAAAATCTTTAGAAATATCAAAATTTCATCTGCTATTCATTATTGAAATATATTAGTATTTTATAAATGGAAGCAAAAGATTCTTAAAATACAGGAAATGGTATTCAATATATTTTATATCAATACCTTCTCTTAAACTAGGCAGCTGTCTCCTAGACCTTATGTTAGTTCCTAGAACTTTCCGGCCTCAAGGTCTTTGTTCAGGCTGTTTCTTTGCTTGCAGCACTCTTCTGCTTTTTGCAAGACGGACTCCTTTTCAGCCTTTAAGATGAATTTAAATGTTATATCTTCTGAGAGAATTCCTCTGACCACCTTTTCTGATTAAGTCTCCACCTCTCTTGTAGTTCCTTGTTTATCTCCTTTCCAGCATTTCACAAAATGTCTAATTATTATACTTATGTATTTCTTACTTCTTGTTTGTCTATCCCCCCAGACAAGCATACCAGGTTACTGTTCATCAATTAACATTTTTTGAGCATCTTCCCAAGGACCAGGCACTATGCTAGGGACTAAAGACAAAAGTTAAACAAGACAGAAAAGATCCTTGCCCTGATGAAGATTTTATTCCAAAAGGGTAGACAGACAGGAAGCAGGAAAAGATAAGGTGATCATGGAGGGGTTGTATCTTCTGGTAGCACCCATGAAACTGTTTCAGGTCCTTCGCAATTCTTGACAGATTTAACCTCAAGAAACACTTGTCCTGTGATTTTTTTTTTTTTTTTTTAACTTTTCTATAGGTAGTTTTTTGACTGCATCCTTGTTTGGCATTAAGTCATTTACTCCAAAGGCTCCCTCACCCCATCACTTCAAATAGGTTCTGATCAATACCAAGCTAGTGTACTAGATCTTTGGTAAAGTGGAGAAAAGAGAGAGGATTAGTATGATAATCCAGCAGATGTATGTCAAAAGAGACATTTTATACTAATCTGAGAAAGTTTTTTTTTTTTTTTTTTTTTTTTTTTTGGTCTTGAAAATGTTTCCTTCCTCATCTATTTGGAAAAGGGGCATTTTTCTTTATCCACCACCAATTCCCTTGCATTTGCTGTGCCGGAAGGACCCAGAAGGGTCTGAAGCATCGTACTCCCCAGCTGAGAGGAAGGGATAATGGCAGTATAGAGAAGTGATCACATGAAACTGCCCACATAGCATTAATAAGATATGGACAAAATATAAAAAAAATAGCTATTTAATGGAAGGTGAAAGTATCCAAAACAAACAGAAACAGGAGGAAAATTTACTCTTGAAAACCTGTAACTGGGAGGAGTGGTAAGATTGTGAGTTTGTGGTCTTGTTGCTTGAGATCGTTCCCCAATCCTGAAGGGTAGAGGGAACTGCAGCCTCACCAGTCTGAAGACAGGTCATGACTGAGAGAACGGTTGGAAATTTAAGAGGGAAAGTCTGGAAATGAAAGAAACACGGAAAAGATGAGAAAAAAATCTGAGTATAAGCTCTACCCAAGTCTCTGCTCCTCACTAAACTACACTTGCACAGAGGAGACCTCAGGGGATCCCGTGAAAAAGCAGGCAGAGACCAGAGAGGAATTGAGCTGCACTGGGTTACTACTTCTAGTTTACTGCTTTGAGATGCCTTGGCTTAAGATGTCAGAGGAGGGAAGCTGAGGTTTGCAGTGGGAAATTGGGGTTTAAATATCTGCTAGGGAAAAGTACACTTTGCATATTAAGCAACAGAGGATGTGAAGATTTCTCTTTCATTGAGCACTGTACTAATCTTTGAGGAATTACTGGACTTCTGGGAGTAATTCTTCCAGCTCATAGTCCTCTCTGAACCCCTGGATTCCTTTCAGGCTGGACTCTTCTTTTGAACGCTAGCAAAGAACAATGGAGGAGCAAGTAGGAGGGAAAATGAGGGATAATCTTTTTGCCAATTGTGGATTAATGTTTTTCTTTAAAATTCGAGACATTTTTCCTCCCTGCCTAGATGCTTCTCTTATGGCTTCTTTCCTATCTTCTTTTCTACTTCCATACTGAAGTGGGTGATCCTTAAGACTCAGTTCCCTCCAGACTTCATTACATGTGTCTCTTTGGGGAACTCATTCATTCTCTCTGCTACAACCATCAATTTACTGTGGATGTTTCTCAGATCCATAATTTTGTCTTTTGTTTCCAACAAATGGTGCTGGGACAACTGGATATCCATATGCAAAGGATGCAGTTAGACTTCTACCACTCATCGTATATAAAAATTAACTCAAAATGGGTTAAAAACCTAAATGTAAGAGATAAAATTATAAAACTCTCAGAAGAAAAGCAGAGGAGCAATTCTTTGTGATCTTGGTTGGGCAATGGTTTCTGGATATGATACTTAAAACTTAAGCAACCATAGAAAAATGGGACCTCATCAAAATTAACAACTCCCGTCCTCAAAGGTAACAACAAAGTGAAAAGACAATTCACAGAATCGGAGAAAATACTCGCGTATCATATATCAGATATAGATCTAGTATCCAGAATACATAATTTCATCTTTAACCTCTCCCAAGTGTCAATGAATATCTACAACTGCCAATTCATTATCTTTGCCCTCATCTTTAATTCAATTAGTCTCAATTCCATTTCTCTCAATAGTGCCATCATTGGTCCATTGAATCGGGTTAGGTCATTCTTTAACTTTGACTTCCTCTTTCTCTCTCCATAGTCAACAGTCCACTAAATCTTTATTATTATTTATTTATGATTATTTCTAATAGCTATTAATTAAGCCATACCCATGCCTTTTTTGCAGTTACCCCCACTATTCTGAGTCACATCACCACATTGCCTGGGTAATTAAAATAATGCCCTGGCAGAACCCCTTGTGCCCAGACTCTGCCTAAAACAATCCATTTTGTCTAAGCTATTAAAATCACTGTTTTAAAAATCATGCTCCTCCCATGCTGTAAACAAATGAACAAACAGAAAACAAAACCACCAACCCAAAAAAGATCCACTGCCACCTACAGGAGTGGTACTCAAATATTAGCATGGATGAGAATCACCTGGTGAGCCAAGAAAGATACAGATCCCTAGGACCTACCCCCAGAGAGCTAAATTGTTAGGTCTGGGGGATGGGCTCAAGTATTTACAAGTGGTCCATGCTGATTTGTAGGATTAAGTCCACCTTTCTTGGGTGGGCCTTCAACACTAGCTCCATCTGATTGCAGCCTCATAACCATCTCTCTTCTATGCCAGCCTTCTGCTCTTGCCACTGTTCCAATGTCCCCCAAGCACTTGAATTTCCCTCTAGTGGGCACTTCAGGAATTTCAAAACATACATACATACACATAGACTTGCAAATTGAAACAAAACAATACAAAACATTTTCCTTCTGTTTTTCAGAAAATTCTGTTGTGAAAAATTTTCCTTGTTAATTTATTAATTTAGATTATTGAAGAATTATTTCACCTCAAATGGTTTGGACTTTAGCTGTTTTTGAGCAGATAAGTTATCCTTCCCATGTTATAGCATCTAAAATTTATTGATATGAGTTAAAGTAAATACACCTTGCCCTTCTGATTGATATTTTTCTTTGTTGATATTGGGTCTAACATAAAGTTAGAAAATGTCAAAGAAAAGAGAATATGACCATAAACAGAGCAGCCTGGAAAGTCCTGTTCCCAGCCCCCCCCCCATGAAAACATGCACATTGCCACAAAGGTAAGCATATGCACAAGACTGGGTATACCTTTCTGAATGCCTAGGCCACCTTTCTTGTCTTTCCTCAGGTAAGCACATCCCTGTAACCTAGCAAACGGCTGTAGCTGGATCACCAGCTAGAAGGCAAAGATAACAAGAAGGTGACTCAAGGGAAGATAAGGAATCAGGACCTAGTATTCTCCCTGCTTTGAATGACATCTGTAATCTTAATTTACTCTAACTCCTGGTGCCTGGGTGTGACCCAATAATGTTTAAAGAAAATGAAATAATACCAGACTAACTCCAAATGTAGTCCACAGTTAACTTCCCTGTCCTTTCTGGCTTTCCAGCCACGCACTGCCCATTGAGTAAGTGGCCAGAGGCCATTTTGAAAGTTAGATATACATGAAACTGTAAAACTGACTAGTATAAAGAATCGATCAGCTCAAGCTTCTAGTTTGCCTTTACTGGGTGTGTTTTGGAGGCAGAGCCAGACTCATGGATATAGTGCCAATGGTGAAGAAAAAGGGTTATTTAAGGGGGCTGAGACCACGAAGAGCCTCACTGGACTTTGCCTGATGTTAACAGAATCCCTGTTGCCTGTTGCCCAAATGAATAACTCGAATAGTTGAGGGGGCTCATCTTCCCTAAGATCTGGAAAGGTCTGGCTTAGCCCTTATTCCATACACTGTGGAAAAAGTTCAGGGCCTTTCCCAGGACTTTTGTGAATTCTCTACGGTCATACCTTCTGGTCATTCCTAGGTCTGATTCTCTCCTGTTTGAATTCTTGATCTCCATTCTGTGATCTGTGGTTGTTTTTTTAATTCCTTTTTGATATCAACCTAAAAGTGAAAATTCCGCTCTTTGCTTTATTTTCTTCTAAAAACCCACTTGACGTGAGTGGATGTAATAGGAGGCTCATTAATACAACATTTCAAACAAAGTAAACTAGAATATTAGGGTTCCCTGCTCTTAAAAAATCCTCCTTTTTCCTTCTCTTCTTCTTCCACTATTCATCCCCTCCTTTATTCTCCATCATGTCCTTTCAGAAAAAAGTGAAACAAATCCTCCCCCCACCAACTCTACAAAAATTTTCTTCTGAAGAGCAATCCAACAATGCTCTCAATTGTCATAATCTTTGAACACACATTCTGGACTCCCTTTAACACTGTCAAGGACTCAGCAGAAATTTAGATACTGGCCTGTAATTAGAGCCCACGAAATTACTTTCTTAGGTTTACATCATAGGAGATTCTTTCGGAGTAGTTTACAAAAGGAATGTGTGTGCATGCACATGTGTTTTTTATAAAAATAATAAATCTACTATTTGAGAGATGGGTAGTTGAAATTGCTATTTTTGTATTTGGTAAATGAATAAAAAATGTTAAGGATTCGGGCAGGATTTTGTGCTTGAATCTCAGTCTTATTTCTCTTTCCTTATGGAGTTCTGGCTGATGAAAAACACACAAGGATCACCAGCTAGAAGGAAAACAAAATGCCTGTTTATTAAATGGATATAATTTCCCAATGTACCAGGTATTATCCAAGAGCAGGCAGCCCCATACTTGCCCTGTCCCACAGGAGCAGAAAGCCTGGAAACTCCATTTCCCAGATGCTCTTGACAGTTGGTTTCTTGTTAGGTTCTTCTAGTGAGAGGTACTCTTATATATGATGAGAAGGTAAGTAGAGACCGTTCAGCTTCTGACTTCAGCAGCAGTAGTGACTTGCAACCTCAAGTCCGTCAAGCTGCGGGGGGCAGCAGCAAATGCAGGTTCTGCAGTGGCTGCCCCACTGCATAGGTGCAGACCTGCCGGGCTTTCTGCAGTTCCCAATCTCTGGTAACACTCATTTCCCTCTTGGCTCCTCCCACCCTTCCCAAAGTGTTGTAGCCTAATCCCCCCCATTGAGTTCTTTTCTGTTTGAATAACTAGAATGCTTTCTATTTTCCCAACTAAACCATTGACTCGTACCCCCATACAAGACTCTTATGGTAAGTTAAATCAGAAAACAGGAGAACTAGGAAGGCCAGAAGGCTGTGGACTTGCACCAAAGAACTAGAACTCATAACCATACTAATTAAAGAAACAGAATAAAAGAGCAGCATCAGAGCATGGTTGCAAAGGTCTTAAGGAAAAGCAGCCTTGTTTGGTAATGAAATGTGGCCCAGTGACCAATCCATTGAGCAACTTCTCCTCTTTAGAAGAAGAAGGAGTAAGGAGGGTGGGTGGAATGCCAGAAGTGAATGAGGAGAGCTAGAAATGTCTGCCTGCTCTAGAAGCTGCCGTGAAAACCCAAGGAGGCAGAAGACACAGTCCTTGCTTGCTCTATTAGCTTGACAGGACTAAGGAGAGGAGGCCAATGTTTTGTAGTAGAGACTCCCAAGTGGGCAAAATGATGAAACCTACATTTCATTTGCTTTCACTTTTGTCACCAACACAAAAGCCAATGCGCTTCCTGTGTGGCTTGGTTTTTAGCAATGAGAGTCTGAATCCAACAAAATCAAGGGGACACTTTGTGTTCAGCTGCTCTGAAACTCATTGGAAGATGTACATCTCTTTTTGGGGGGAATAGGGTAGGATTTTATAAACACCTGGATTTCACACAAAACAAAAACCTTGACTTGAAACCTACTAGAATGCTAATTGTATTGGAAAAGGAAAGAAGACATACACATCCAGAGAGAGCTTGATGAAACCACAGGTCCTGGTAGTGGTTGAGTTGGCGTACATGGGAGCAGTGGAAGATAAAGGAAGCAGTATCTCTCCTAAATTATGTGATTCGCTATATAACTGTTGCATTTCTTCTAATATATCAGAGCCAATCATGGAGCCACCAAACTAGTTTCTTCAGCAAAACTACTGATGTTTTTTGGTGAAGCCAGCTCCTGTTTTGTTTTGTTTTTGTTTGCATGCTGATGCCATCAAAGAAAAAGTCCCATTTTGTAAGCTCTTTTTGGAAACTATGACAGTTGTCAACAGCTTCAAAATGTTGGAGTGCTTCTAGGCCAAGCAAAACTTTGCCTAAAAGAAAAATCTTGATACCCTCTGTGTAGATGGGGCTTGGCAACACACTTGGCTTTACTGCTTGGTGACAGGTTGTGGCAACTTGCAGTGTTTTACATGGCCATGTGTTAGCAACAAAAACCTTGTCAAAAACCCCGAAAGAAGTTATGCCTATGGCTATGAGAAGTGTTAAATTCATATCAGTAACATCATTTCAAGAGGTTTTGTTAAGACATGGAAGCCAAATACCAAGTACTTCTCTATTACACAGTTGACTGGCTGTCCCAAGAGCAAGTGGCTTTCCCAGTTGAAATAAGTGGTTGAATGTTAGATGGAAGTTATCTTTTCTGAAAGCAAAAGAAAGCAGGTCTACTCTAAGAACAGTTTTGACATAAGAGTAATTCATTCCTAGCTTGGTGTATACGTTCGGGTTCTCCAGAGAAACAGAACCAGCAGGATGTGTGTGTGTGTGTGTATGTGTGTGTGTGTGTCTGTCTGTGTGTTTACATATACATAAAGAGATTTATTATGAAGGATTGACTTATGTGATAGTGCGGGCTGGCAAGTCCAAATTCTGTAGGGCAGGCTGGAGGCTGGAAATTCCAGTAGGAGTGATGCTAAAGTCTTGAGTCCAAATTCCTTTGGCTGGAAACTCAACAAGGAGTGGAGGGTGTAGTCTTGAGGCAAAATTCCTTCTGATTCCTGAAGCTCTCAGTTCTCACTTTTAAGACCTCAAATGGATTGATGAGACCCATCCACCTTATTGAGGGTAGTCTCTTTCACTTAAAGTCAAGTGATTGCTAATCCCATCTATGAAATATCTTCATAGCAGCCAATTAGGTCTGGACAGCATCACCTAGCCAACTTAACATATAAAATTAACCATTATACCTAGCTTACCTAGAAAACATTTTAGTCATATACACTAAGTAAATCTTTTGGTTCAAGGTTCTGTAGTGACAATTATGGGTATAACTGAAAATGTATGAGTTCTTTGATCAAGCTGCTGCCAAGTATGTGGAATTTCTGATGCTGGAGGAAGGTATATTTTGTAGTCTGGAGCTGGGAGCACCAAGTAGATAGCAATGTTGAGATTCCTGATGATATGGCAGAGTCCTTTTGAAAATTATTTTTCTCAGACAACCTTAAAATAGGAATCTGGATTTGAAATTCCTTTTTTGCTTACAAAGATGGCACCAATGATTCAGGCTTGGTTAAAAATGCCCTCATTGATGTGAGGGCAAAAGAAATGGCCTGACTCAAGGCAATTTGGAGTCCTGGAGAATGTTGGTGTTCTTGACACAATGTTATTCTGATCTGGCAAATCAAGAGATGGTAGTGCTGGTTCCATTTACTGCTAGAAAAGCTGGCCCCAGAATTCCTCTTAGAATTGTCTTGGTTGCGAATCACATTCTGATAAATGCACAACTGGGTTGGATTTTATCACTGCTTAGTAGCACCAACATGCTGGAGCTGGTGACTTGCCCTTCCACACCTCAACTCCTCCTTGGTATTAGGGACTCCCACCTTCTCATTCTGGGAAATTTTAAAAAATCCTGAGCTTTTGTAAAAGAGCTGTGTCTATATGGCACATTTTGGATGGGGGCCCCAGATAGCTGTCCAGCTGGTAGATGAGCTGTGAATGACAAGCCCTCTCCCATCAGCAAAGGGAAGAAAGCTGACACAGACCCCCAGCACCAAGCTGCCTGTGACTCTCACTGGAACAGCTGGAGGTGGTGCGTGGGAATTCACTCAGCTTCCAGTAGTCTCCCTGTGAAGGCTCTTTGGAGATCTGCCTGTCCCTGGACGCTGACTCTGCTCCTTCACTTGCCCCCAGCCCCTCCTCTTACCTCATCAAAGGTGATGCTCCAGTACATGCTCTTCTCTCTGTCAGCCCCTGTGTAAGTAATGTTCATTTTGTCCCCATGGATAGTTGAGGATGGAATTGTCTGTACCTAATAAATTGTCTGTCTTTCTAATAAATTATTATGGCTTAAATTCCAGGCCCTATTTCCTTCAGGGCCTTCCTGTTTTGATGTGAAAAAGAAATCAAAAGGCAAACGAAACCCCCAAACCCAGCAAAAAATAAAAACTCAAAATTTTTTTCTTTCTGCATGCTTGGCTTTACAATTCTAATTCTTCAATGTGATGTGATGCCTCTGGCATACTGGGAAGGGTCAGTACCAGGATGTGGTACAAGAACAGCAAACACAAGATACAACAATTACAATTGGGTAAAAGGGGACTCCCTACGTACCTGGGTCTTGGTGGGTCCCAAAACTTGAGAGAATGGCCATAACTGCTTAACCTAGGAGAAAGAGAAAAATTTAGAGACATCAGAATGGTGGAATATTGTAGAACATTGCCTTATATGACCGCTCTCTGGAAATCCCCCCAGAGAGTCTATCAAATGTATTTTTTAAAAAGATTTATTCTATTTATTTATCCTTCCTTCCCCCTAATTGTTTGCAGTAGCTGTCTGCTCTCTGTGTCTGTTTGTTTTCTTTTTAGGAGGCACCAGGAACCAAATCTGGGACCTCCCATATGGAAGAGAGGTGCTCAATTAGCCGAGCCACATCAGCTCTTGGTTTGTTGTGTCTCTCATTGTCTCTCCTCTTTTGTGTCTCTTTTGTTGTGTCATCTTGTTGCGTCAGCTTGCAACGCCTTCCTGCTGCACCAGCTTGCCTTCTCCAGGAGGCACCGGGAACCGAACCCGGGACCTCCCATGTGGTAGGCAGGGGCTCAATTGCTTGAGCCACATCTGCTTCCTCATCAAATGTATTAATGTCACAAAAGTGTGGGAGTAAGATGACATCAGTGTTGGGTGATAGGGGCAGAATATGAGGACATCAGAATTTAGAGATGGAGAAGACCAGGCAGATGCAGATTTAATTCTGCAGAATTAACAGAAACCTTGAGATGGAGAATTGCAATTCCATGAACCATGAAATTATCAAGTTTGAAGGCAATTTTACCTAAAGATCAAGGAGGCAACGAGGTCTCCATCCATCTTGAAGGTTACAATAATACACATCTTTGTGATTAAGTACTTGTTAGAAACAAGACATGAATAGAAATTGGATATTAAAGCTGACAAGTGCATTATGTCAAAAAATCACTATAATTTTAACTTCTTATTCTTGCCAAATAACTCAGACTTCTCACTTCTGAGCAATCTTCAAGCTAATTTTCATTTCATTTGGACACTTTTGATTTATTTCAACCTTTTCAGGAAGTTGCCATTAATTTCTGCATGAAAAAAAATGAGAGTATATGAGTAGGGGTCTAATAAAGCAGAAAAGAATTATATTGAAAGAATATGGCTTGCTCCCCAAATTGTGAAACCAGCAGGAACAAATGCAGATTAGGCAGCCAGAGCCATGGCCAAGACTGCACCAGACCTGAGAAACACATGGCTGCCTTCACAGGGCCCTGGACACTTCAGCTTTCACCACTGCCACCACCCACTGAACATCAGACCCAGCTGTCACTCCCTCCACCACCATAATTGATTCTCTACAGTCCCCGCTTCTTTACTCAAATTCATAGTGCCAGGCTTCTGCATTTGATTGGTCAAGGCTGTGCCAGTATCCAAGACTCTAACTACCAGGGGACTGGAAGAACAAGCATCTGGGGATTTGTAGTTCCCAAGGTGGAAAGTAGGCTCCAGCAATAAGTGGGGTTAACATGGGGACAATATGTCAGGAAGCCAAAAAAAAAAAAAAATTATAATCATACACAATATTGAGAGAAATAATTTTTTTATAAAAAGTGTTTTTCTTTCTCTATGCTGCCTGAGAGAAAGAAATAAACATTCAAAACAATAATATGAATTTTATATACAAATGGTCATGGGTATACGCCAATAAATTTTGGGGGAGCAGACTCATAGCTTTCACGAACTTCTTAAGAAGTCAGTGTCTTCTCATTCTTTCCCCAATGTCAAATTTTCTTTCTCTCTGATTTGAAGAGTTTGAAAGCATCAAGACACAGCTCAAAAGACTCTTAAACATATGAAAATTTGTTCAAACTCTATCATAATAAGAAAAATGTACATTTAAATTATAGTAAGATATCATTTATTTATTACCAAACAGATTGGTGAAACCCAAAAGTTTGACAACATAATTTATTAGTGAAGCTATTAGGAAAGAGGATCTTTCTTACATTGCTAGTGGAAATGCAAAATTGTCTGACCTCATAATTAAAAACAAAATTAAATAATAAAAAATAACCCTTAAACATTAAAAACATTGGCAATATATAGCAATATTATACATGCATAACCCCTCTTTCAGGAATCTGTCCCAAAGGTAAACTGGTAAAAACAAACCTAACCTAACCTAACCTAACCTAACCTAACCTAACCTAACCGAAACGAAACGAAACGAAACGAAACGAAACGAAACGAAACGAAACGAAACGAAACGAAACACCTGCACAGAGCTTTACATTGTGGCATTTTTATAATAGTAAATGTTGTAGACAGAAACCTAATATGGATGTAAGACTTCCACCCTCTGGTGTACATGCCTTGTATAATCCCCTGCCCTTGAATGAAAGGAGAATTTGTGAAATATGATGGAATATCATTCTCAGGATTAGGTAGCATTGTATGACAAAGGAAAGGAATTTTCAGATGTGATTAGGGTCCTTAATCAATTGACTTTGAGTTAATGAAAAAGAATATCCTAAGTGGGTCTGACCTAATCAGGTGTATCCTTGAGAGATTCTCTTGTGACTTTGGAAAAGTAGGCTACCATTTATGAGAAAGGCCTATAAGAGCTGAGCTCAGTCCCATCTAATAGCTAGCAAGAAAATGAAGACTTCATTCATTTGTTGTTGAATTCTTCCAACAACCAGTGAGTTTGGAAGAGGACTTCAAGTTTCAGATGACTTGATTTTAGCCTGATAAGGCCCTGAGTAATTGATCAGGTAACTTTGCTTGGACTCAACCCACAGAAACTCTGAGATAACAAATTTGTGTTTTTTAAGTCACTAAGCAATAGAAAATTAATACACTGAAATAATACTACCAAAATGTCCACCAAGAGAGGACAAGTTGAATAAAGTATGATATATTCACACAATGAAGTACTATATAGTTCTAGAAAGGAATAAAGAAGATCCAGGTAAAGGATGGTGTTTTCATGTGCTTTGTGTAAGAAAAGGGGAATAAAATACCTTGATTCAAAAAGAAACAATGAAATGATAAATCAAAATAAATAAAAATAGTTATTTGGAGGGGAAGTCAGGAACAAATGAGGAAGAGACAGGAAAAATGCAAAACTTCTGTGACTATACCTTGTTATATTTTTTACTTTGATACCATGTAAGATATTTACATAATTAAAAACAAAATTAAATAATAAAAGTAACCCTTAAACATTAAAAACTAATAGAAAAAAGCAAATGTAGCTGCATATCAAATTGATAGCATAACTGTAGAGATAATAAATTACTTAAAGTGACTTTAAAACACAGCATTTTGACTGTTTCTTTCTAAGATGATATATCTAGGTCGACTGAGAAATTACAGCCAGAGCTGCAAGGCAACAAAAATGTTTGTTTGGGGTCTTAGAACTGTTATTCAGGAAGCACAGATTCAGGTAGCAACTGAAACTATGTTCTGTATTGGGGTGTCTGAGCAAGGGTTTTTAAAGAAAAAGATTATATATAATTTTTTTTTTGTAAAAAATTATATTCAGTGGATATTTGAGGTTTTCTAAATGTCCTTCAAGTTAGAAAGTTTACTGATTTATTAATTTTGCAGTTGGTTCATGGAATCCAGATGTCCTCAGAAATACTGCTCTTTTGGTTTTGCATACCATGGCAGTTTGTGGTATCTGGCTGCAACATGGGTAAGAGTGACTCCTGAATGGCTTCCTCACTCTATTTTAAATCTCTTGGCTGTAGTAACTCCATCTTGTCTTATCTCTTTTCTCATTTCCCCCTTTTAATTAGGATCTTTCTCTGAAAGCATCGTTGATCAATATTTAGTATTAATCCTTTGGCACCAAGGAGGCTCATCCCTGGGATTCATGTCCCACATAAGGGAGAAGGTTGCAGGTTTATATGCTGAGATTGGCTTAGAGAGAGGCTACATTTGAGCAGCAAGGAGGTTCTCAGAGAGTGATTTTATGCATTAGTTACAGTTAAGCTTAGCTTCATTATAAGCATTAATATTAAGGGTCTGGCACATTAGCATGGCTTGGGGGTAATTGTGACTAATTTTAGAAATGAGATGACAATAAGGGACACTGTAGTAATTATAGTAAGAAAAGAGATTAGCAAGTTTTGAAATATGTTATCAAGTTAGTCACCTTAAGATTCAGGATTCAGCAGCATTATTTTCAATTATGATATTCTAGTTAAAACTTTGGTTATATAATCTATAACTCCAATTATATCCTGTTAACAAGGAGGGCATTTTCTTATTGAACTTATACAAATAATTATATTTCCATGAAAATAAGAATATTCAATAAGAGTTTCCAAATTCTAGGGGTTCAGACAGGTAGAAAAAGATAAATGTTTTATGGGTTATAGATAGTTTAAAGGAAAGGCAAAAGGGATTTCTTGTATTTAAAAAAGTAAAACATTAGCAATATTTTAAACAAAATTCATAATTATTTTTTTTTATCAATCCAGTCAGTCCTAAGTAATTAATTCTTATTCCACTTCATCCTGAGTTAGTAGTTTCATGAACCCATCAGCTTCCTATTAGATTTTTGGAAATTTTGAGTGAGTCCCATGGTTCTCAAAGTTCTTTAAGCAACGTCATTAGAAGTTGGTGTCCCAGAGTACCCGGCACAGTCCTTTCCACTGGTTGCTGAGACAGTACTTTTTGTTGAAGATGAAGCAGATTGCAAGTGTTTTTAAGGAAACATTAGAATTAAAGAAAAAAATATGTGTGGATTACAAAGACTTAAAACATAAAAGATAAAGAATGGTTGTGGGAATTACAAGGCTCCTAGTCTCCAGAAAGGAAGCTGTATCACATTGATTTGGTCTGTGTTGCAGCAAAACACCCTGACCAAGCATTGGACTGAGAGCTGCCAAAGAGCAACATCTCCTGGCAGACTAAGGAAGTACATACAAGAAAATAAAAAATAAGTAGGAGAGGCTTTTTCTGGTCTCTATAACCTCCCTGCCCAATGCCCTAGGAAGCAACCCTACAACCAATTACTGGGTCCAGTGCCCAGTTCTGAGCAACCAGCAGGACAATCCAACAATCCAGGTAGAGTCAAAAATCGAAGAGCAGTGGTAACCCACAGTCTCCTGCCACCAAATCCCAACAAAAGAGAAAGAAATTGAGCATCTGAGTAAACTACATCCTAATCAAATGCCTAGATCAGCAAAAAATTACGAGCTATACTAAGAAAATGGAAGACATGACCCAAGAAAAGGAATACATCAAAGCCCCAGAAGAGATGCAGAATTTGAGAGAACTAATCAGCAAGATGCGCACAAATTTCCAAAATCAAATTAATGAGTTGAAAGACAATATAGTGAAAGAGATAAATGACGTCAAAACGACATTGAGCGAACACAAAGAAGAATTTGAAATCCTGAACAGAAAAGTAACAGAGATCATGGGAATGAAAGACACAATAGGTGAGATAAAAAATATATTTGTGGCATACAACAGGAGACTCAAAATGACAGAAGAAAGAATAAGTGATACAAAAGACAGAACAGCTAAAATTGAAAAGAGAAAAGAACAGAGACAGAAAAGAATGGAAAAAATTGAGGAGGGGCTCAGAGAGTTGAATGACAACACAAAATGCAACAACATAAGTGTCATGGGAGTTCCAGAAGGAGAAGTGAAGGGAAAAGGGACAGAAAGAGTATCTGAGGAAATAATAGCTGAATATTTCCCAACGCTAATGAAAGAAACGAACTTACATGTCTGAGAAACACACAGTACCCCAATCAGAATAAATCCAAATAGACCTGCTTCAAGACACATACTACTCAGAATGTCAAATGTCAAAGATATATATAGAAAATTCTCAGAGCAGCAAGGGAGAAGTAAACCATCACGTACAAGGGACGTCCAGTAGGAATTAGTGCAGATTTCTCTTCAGAGTGGTATGATACCACTAGGAAACTGAAAGAGAAAAATGCCAGCTAAGAATTCTTTATACAGCAAAACTGTCCTTCAAATACTAAGACGAGTATAAAATATTCAAAAACAAATAGAAACTAAGCAAGTTTACAAAAAAGAATTCACCTTTGCAGGAAATATTAAAGGAAGCCTTAGAACCTGAAAGAAAAAGACAGGAGAGAGAGGCTTGGAGGAAAGTATAGAAGAAAGTATAGCAGAAAGGATTACCAAAAGAGTAAAAAGACAGACGAAAATAAGATGAGATAGGAAAGCCAAAGAATAAAATGGAGGAAGTAAATAGTGCATTTACAGTAGTATCATTGAATGTGAATGGATTAAACTCCCCAATCAAAAGATACAGGCTGATAGAACAGATAAAAAAACATGAGCCAACTATATGCTGCTTACAAGAAACTCACCTTAGACCCAGGGATACAAACTGGCTGAAAGTGAAAGGTTGGAAAAAGATACTCCATGTGAATAGTAACTAGAAAAGAGCAGGGGTAGCTATATTAATATCAGACAAAACAGACTTTAAATGCAAAAAAATTATAAGAGATACAGAAGGACATTATATGTTAATAAAAGGGCCAATCCACCAGGAAGATATAATAGTCATAAATATTCATGCACCTAACCAGGGTGCCCAAAAATACATGAGACAAACTCTGGCAAAAGTGAAGGGAGAAAGGGACATTTTAAAAATAATCGTTGGAGAGTTCAACATCCCCCTCACATCATTAGATAGAACAGCTAGACAGAAGATCAACAAGGAAACAGAGAACTTGAACAATATGATAAACAAGTTAGACCTAACTAAAATATACAGAACACTGCATCCAAACTCAGCGGGTTATACATTCTTTTCAAATGCCCATGTATTTCTCCAGGATAGACCACATGTTAGGTCACAATGCAGCTCTCAATAAATATAAAAAGATTGAAATTATACAAAGCACCTTCTCGAATCATAGTGGAATGAAACTGGAAATCAATAACAGACAGGAAAAAAGTAAATTTGCAAATGTGTGGAGGCTGAACAGCACACTCCTAAATAATCAGTGGGTCAAAGAAGAAATTGCAAGTGAAATCAGTAAATATATTGAGACAAATGAAAATAAGAACACAACATATCAAAACTTCTGGGATACAAAGAAGGCAGTCTTGAGAGGGAAATTTATAACCCTAAATGCCTGTATTAAAAAAGAAGAAAGAGCTAAACTCAAAGATTTAATTGAACAACTAGGGAAACTAAAAAAAGAACAGCAAACCAATCCCAAAGCAAGCAGAAGGAAAGAAATAATAGACATTAGAGCAGAAATAAATGAAAAGGAGAACAAAAAACAAATAGAGAAACAATAGAGAAAATCAACAAAACTAGAAGCTGGTTCTTTGAGAAGACCAATAAAAGTTACAACCCCCCTAGCTAGACTAACAAAGAAAAAAAGAGAGAAGATGCAAATAAATACAATCAGAAATGAAAGGGGGGAAGTTACAAATGACCCCACAGAAATAAAAAGAATCATCAGCAGATATTATGAGAAACTATATGCCAACAAATTAGACAACCTAGATGAAACGGGCAAATTCCTAGAAATGCACAACCAACCTACACTGATGCTACAAGTAATACAAGAACTTAACAAACCAATCACATTTAAGGAGATTGAATCCATCATCAAAAGTCTCCCAGCAAAGAAAAGTCCAGGACCAGATGGCTTCACAGGTGAATTCTACCACGCATTTCAAAGAGAATTAACACCAATCCTGTTTAAACTCTTCCAAAACATTGAAGAGGAGGGAAAATCACCCAACACATTTTATGAAACCCACATCACCCTAATATCAAAGCCAGATAAAGATATTACAAGAAAAAAAAAATTACAGACCAATCTCTCTAATGAACATAGATGCAAAAATTCTCAACAAAATACTTACAAATCAAATCCAACAGCATATCAAAAGACTTATACATCACAACCAAGTGGGATTTATTCCTGGTATGCAAGGCTGGTTCAACATAAGAAAATCAATCAATGTAATACACCACATTAACAAACTGAAGGAAAAAAACCACATGATCATCTCAATTGAATCCAGCATTCTTTTTTGATAAAAACACTTCAAAAGATAGGAGTAGAAGGAAAATTCCTCAATATAATAAAAGGCATATATGAAAAACCCATAGCCAATGTAATATTCAATGGGGAAAGGTTGAAATCTTTCCCTCTAAGATCGGGAACAAGACAAGGGTACCCACTGTCACCATTGTTATTCAATATTGTACTAGAAGTTCTAGCAAGGGCAATTAGACAGGAAAAAAAAAAAAATTAAAGGCACCCAAATAGGAAAAGAAGAAGTAAAACTCTCACTATTTGCGGATGACATGATCCTGTACTTAGAAAATCCTGAAGTATCCATGACAAAGCTACTTGAGCTAATAAGTAAGTTCAGCAAAGTGGCAGGATATAAGATCAACACGCAAAAATCAGTAATGTTTTTGTACACTAGTACTGAACAATCTGAGGAGGAAATCAGGGGAAAAATTCCATTTTCAAAAGCAACAAAAAGACTCAAATACCTAGGAGTTAATTTAACCAAATGAGTACAGGACCTGTATGCAGAAAACTACAAAACAATGCTGAAAGAAATTTAAAAAGACCTAAACAAATGGAAAGACATTTTGTGGTCATGGATTGGAAGAATAAATATTGTGAAGATGTCAATCTTACCCAAACTGATTTATAGATTCAATGCAATACTAATCATAATCCCAACAGCTTACTTTAGAGAATTAGAGAAGGCAATTACCAAATTCATTTGGAAGTGTAAGTGCACCCGAATACCCAAAAGAATTCTAAGAAAGAAAAGTGATGTGGGAGGAATTTCACTGCCTGACCTTGAAACATATTACAAAGCTACAGTGATCAAAACAGCATGGTACTGGCATAAAGATAGACACATTGATCAGTGGAATAAAATTGAGAACCCATAAATAAACCCTCATACAGCCAACTGGTTTTTGAGAAACCTACAAGTCCATGTTAACGGGACAAAACAGTCTCTTCAACAAATGGTGTTGGGAGAACTGGATTCTATAACCAAAAGAATGAAAGAAGACCCCTATCTCACCCCCTATACAAGAATCAACTCAAAATGGGTCAAAGATTTAAATATAAAAGTCAGGACCATAAAACTACTAGAAGAAAATGTAGGGAAACATCTTCAAGGCCTTGTAGTAGGTGGTAGTTTCTTGGACCTTACACCCAAATCATGTACAACAAAAGAAAAGATAGATAAATGGAACCTCCTCAAAATTAAACACATTTGCACCTCACAGGACTATGTCAAAGGGTGAAAAGGCAGCTAACTCAATGGGAAAAAAAATTTGGAAATCAATATCCATGATATATGGGGAAGTGGCTGTGGCTCAATCAGTAGGGCTCCCGTTTACCATATGGGAGGCCCCGGGTTCAGTTCCCGGGGCCTCCTGGTGAAGGCAAGCCTGCCCGCACGGCGTGGTTAGCTGACCCAGCAAGCACAAGCAGCAAGGAGGGGGGATAAATGAATAAATAAATAAAATCTTAAAAAAAAAAATATCCATGATATATAAAGAGATGTCACAACTCAACAATAAAAAGAGAAATGACCCAATTAAAAAATGGGCAAAAGACTTGAATAGACATTTCTCCAAAGAAGAAATACAAATGGCAAAAAAACACATGAAAAGATGCTCAACATTACTAATGATAAGGGAAATGCAAATCAAAACTACAGTGAGAGATCATTTCATACCTATCAGAATGGCCACTATTAAAAAGACAGAGAACTAACAGTGTTGGAGAGGATGTGGAGAGATAGGAACACTTCTTCACTGTTGGTGGGAATGCAGAATGGTACAGCCACTATGGAGGACTTTTTGGCAGTTTCTGAAGAAGTTGAATATAGACTTGCCATGTGACCTGGCAATGCCACTACTGGATATATACTCAGAAGAACTGAGAGCAGTGACATGAACAGACATCTGCACACATGTTCATAACAACATTATTCATGATTGTCAAAAGTTGGAAACAACCTAGGTGTCCATCAACAGACAAATGGATAAACAAACCGTGGTCTATTCACATGATGGAATATTATGCAGCTGTGAGAAGAAATCAAGTCATGGGGTCGGATGTGGCTCAACTGGTTGGGCGTCCGTCTCCCATATGGAGGGACCCGGGTTCGATCCCCGGGACCCCCCGGTTAAAAAAAAAAAAAGAAATCAAGTCATAAAGCATATGAGAACATGGATGAATCTGAGGACATTATGTTGAGCAAAGCAAGCCAGACATAAAAGGACAAATACTTTATGAATGTGTTACATTAACCAAATATACTGTGTAACATATTGTTTGACCCCCCCAAATTTATATGTATCTAGTACATTTAATTGAGAAAAGTATGCACTTATTCATCTGTTTACTTTTTAGTTTTTCATTGTTTATATTTTCAGTTATTAAATGTACAAAATAAAAATGGAAACAAACAAACAAACAAACAAAAACAAAACAAAAAAGAATGGTTGTGGGAAGCCAATGTGGCTTAAGCGATTGGACTGCCGTCTACCATATGGGAGGTCCCAGGTTCATTTCCTGGGGCCTCCTGGTGAAGGAGAGCAGGCCTGCGAGGAAAGCTGATGCAACAAAAAGAGACAAAGAGGAGATACAATGGGAGACACAACAAACCAGGGAACTGAGATGGTTCAAGCGATTGAGCATCTCTCTCCCACATTGGTGGTCTCAGGATCGGTTCCCAGTGCCTCCTAAAGAAAAGATGAGAAGAGAAGACAAGCAGACGCAGAGAGTGCAGAGTGAATGGACACAGAGAGCAGACAGCCAGCACAAAACAACAAGGGAAGGGGAATAAATAAATAAAATAAATCTTAAAAAAAAAAAGTGGTTGTGATGAACTTACAACTTTTTTTTTTATAAAAGTGAAAGATTTAATGAGAGTTTATTATAAAATAATGTATGTTTTTATGGCCTATAACATATATATATTTCTTGGGGGGTACCAGGGATTGAAATGGCAACTTCATACATGTGAAGCAGGTGCTCAACCACTGAGCTACACCCACTCCGTATCTCTAACATATTTTTTAGAACAACTGAAATTATGCCTGATAACAGTATAATGTTGTTTAATATAATGCAGATTAGTACTAGGAAATCTTATGGACAGCAAGGACTTTGACAAGTCTTTAGAAACTATTTATGATTTTTGGAATATATATAAACAGCTTTTATTTATTTATTTATTTATTGAGGTACCAGGGTCAGGGGTTGAACCTGGGATCTCATATGTGGGAAAGTCGGTGCTCAACTACTGAGCCACATTGGCTCCCCAAGTTGGCTTTTCATTTGTTTGTTTTTTTAAGAGGCACCGGGAACCGAACCTGGGACCGCCCATGTGGAAAGCAGGCACTCAACTGCTTGAGCCACATCCACTCTCCTAAATAACATTTTATTTATATGAATTCAACTATTAGAAGATCAGAAAATCCCTTTTAATTTGATAAGACTTCTTATGTAATTTATCAAATATATCAAAAAACTTATTTCTAGAACTTCTACTTTTATAAGGTGAAAGACTAGATTCTTTGTAATTTCCCAGGGGTCCTCCAGAAATAAAAAGATATTATTTAGCATTTGATTTGAGAAGGTAAAATTTGAAAGTTGTCAAGATGGTTGAATACTTGGTTAAATAGGATCACAGTTCACTGTGAAACAATACTTGGCTCTTTTCTTTAATTACAGTGACAATAAAAGATTTAAAAAGTAAATATAGGTAATAACACGATGGTTAAAATACATTTTTTCCCTTAAAAGTAAGAAGACCTGTTTCTTTTAATTAATGAAGGACATGATAAAGTCAACATAAAGTACAAGAAATTATTTTGATAAAACAGACTCTGCCTTTTACATTGATTATTCAGAAAAAACTTTTACCTCTTCTTACTGAGAACAGACTGCTAATCCAAGGAAACTTTGTCATTTTAATAGAGAGAGAACCAAATTCTAGTTTTGCATCAGTATACTATTTGTACTAAGGTTCTTAAAATTTTCTTAGGTAGATCCATTAAAACTTATTTAATTTTGACCACTAAAAATAATTTTTTTCCATAAATCTTCTATAGTTTTTAAAAAATATATATTCAAGTTTTGTCCAATATTTTCTCTTTCTCATGCTGTAGCAACCAGTCATTTTATTTTAGGACAACAATACCCTCTTTCTTCTTAATTAAAACATATCTTGCATACCTTAAATACTTAAATTACCAAAATGATTTTGGAAACTGTTTTTAAGCTGATATCTTACAAAATACAATTACCATAAAAATAAAACTTGTCAGAATAATTACTTAATTGGGTTAAATGCAAACTTATATATATATATTTATTTTCATTTAAATATTTGATAGATATAATATTAGCTAATTTGATCAGTAAACCTGTATATGTTAAGGAAGGACATCTCCCAAAATGTACATCCTTTTTGTATTTAATATTGATGACTCAGAAGACATATTTATAGTTGTTTTCTTTGAAATTAACACTACTAAATTAATATACAGGTAGAAGATTGATCACTTAAAATTTTCAGCCATGAGTTTGAAAAAACAGATTTAGAAGCACAGAAAGATAAAGCATAGAGATATAAAACTCACTAGTTTAAAAAGAGCTGACTTTTTCATCCTTGCCCCCCTTATATATGTTTTTTTAAATTTTTAATTAGGATTTTTTTTTTAGATAAAGAGGCTATTTTAAAATTATTATATCTGTTAGAAGCATTTGAATATTAATTAAAGAATGTACCTTATTTTTTGGTGGAGTCTGAGGATTCTTTTAAGTGTACCTTTTCAAATATAAAACTTTCTTTAAATTAGAACTTCCCCATTGTGGCTACTGGAGTTCTAAGCTATTTTTAGTTTACTACACTTGATCTTAGCCAAAAGGCCGAGAAGCGATTATTTTTAGTTTAAAATATATATTTTTTAAAGAAGGCACATGAGGAATCCATTTTAAACTGGGTCCTTTATGTGCCCAGTGCTTGCTGTTTTTCCCCTTAAAAATGGACAATCTCTTTTCCAATGTACCTGTCGCTAGCTATTGTTTTTATATATTTTCTTTGGAGTTACCTCTATTTTTGTATTGATTCTCATTAAAAGTAGCAATTGGGAACTTTAAAAAAAGAATTTCTTTTTACCTTTTTGGAGTTGCTGTAACTGTAAAGCTATGATTTAAATTTTATCCTGATTCAGAGTAAAAAAAAAATAAACGTTTAAATAATTTAACAAGTTTATGTAAGGAAGCAGCTTTTAACTTAAATTTAGGTTTTTTTTTTTTTAGCCAACTTCTAAGATTATGTTTAAGTCATTGATAAATAATGAGGACGGTGTCCCTTCAAATGTGTTAGCAAAAGATGAAAGAACTGAATAAGTACCAAAGGTTTGAGAAAATAATTTCTTTTAATCCTTCGATGGAATCACCCTTTTTTTGTTTACAAGTTTGAGTTATTGTCTATTTTTTAAGGGAAAAGTTTCAAGTATGCCTTCTAATAAGTTCTTAGCAATATTTTTTTGTTAGAAATGTTTTTTCTTTACAGATAAATCATGCAGAAAATAGAGGTCTTATATAATACCCCTCCCCCACTATTAACACCTTGCATTAGTGTAGTACACTTGTTACAATGATGAAAGAATATTACTATAATTGTACTATTAACTGTAGATCATGGTTAACATTAGGGAGTCGTTAGCAATTTGATGGACTTTTTGGGGAACAATCCTACCTCTAATATTTGTAAGGTCCCTTGTATAATTTTTTAGCATTTCGCATTTAGGTGCCTTGATTTAAAGCTGTATATACAAATTGAGAAAGTCAGGAAATCCTGGATTATAAACTCTAATTGCAATTTTTAATTCCTTATAAAATTTTTTTGATCTGTTTTAGGATTGGGAATTTCCTTAACAATAGCCCTAAACTCTGCTTTTGACCAGGGAATAAATGTTACTGAGAGTGCATTCCACCAGTTTCAAAAGGCCTCGATTTATAGGGAATTTGCCAAATTTTATGGTCAGCTAAAGAACTATACAAGGAAAGAACACAAAGGGGAGCAGAAGGATTAGGAGAAGCAGAAATGGCAGCAGTTTTTAGTCCAATCTTTTCAGTAAAAGAGTTATTAAGGTTAGGTTTTAATTAACTATTTATTATTATTATTTACATTTTAAAAATCAGTTTTATTGCTACATATTCATAAAGCATACAATTCATCCAAAGTGTACAATCTCTATAATCACAGAGTTGTGCATTCATCACTTCAATCAATATTTGAGTGTTTTCATTACTTCAATAATAATAAAAACAAACAAAAAACAGACAAACAGAAAAAACTCTACCCCTTAATAAACACCTCTCGATCTTTTTATCCTTCACCTGCTGTACATAGCTGCTAATCTGTTTCCATCTCTCTAATTTATTTTTATTTATATTTTACATAGATGGAGTCAAACCATAGGTAGTACCTGTTGTCTAGTTTCTTTCATTTAGTATATTTCCTTTTATTTTTTTTATCCTTAATGGAAGATGGGGTAATATCTCACTATATACTACTGTCCATAGTTTGCCTTGGTTGTATTTTTTCCTGATATTAACATCATGTATCTCTTTTTTTTTCAATTTTATTTTATTTTATTAATAATTTTTTTTAAAACTTTTAAAAAGATACTTAGATTACATAAACGTTACACAAAAATTACAGGGATTTCCATGTGCCCCACCTCCCAACCTGCCACAACCTCATAAACATCCTCATTAGTGTGGCACATCACCTGCAATGGATTTATGCATCCTGGGGCTTTGCCATTAAGCATGGACCATAGTTCACATTGTAGATCACACTCTCTCCCACACAGTTCTGCATGTTATGTGATGATACAAAATGGCCCAATCTGTTGTTGCGATGTCATTCAGGATGAATCCCAAGTCCCGAAAAAGTCCCCGTATTACAATTGTTTTTCCCTCTCCCTGCCCCCAGAGCCTCAAGTGGTCACTGCCTCCACATCAATGTTGGAATTTCTTCTAGTGCTAGAATCACAATATGTCTATAGTAGAATACCAGTAAGTCCACTCTAGTCCATAGTTCATTCCCCAATCCTGAGGATTCTGAGATGGTGATATCCACTCCACCTCTAATTGAGAGGAGGCTTCAATCCCATACAGCTGATGGATGGGACCCTCTTGCTTGCAGTTGTCAGCTGTCTCGTTTCCTTGGTGTGGTGGTTGTCAATCCTCACTTCCTTGTTAGTTGTCCTGGGTGAGTCCAATGAACTGGAGGGTAGGTGTTGCGTCTCCGCTGAGGTTCTGGGCCCTGCTGGCACATGGACAGCCAAAAGATTCCAGTCTCTTGGACATAACCTACAAATACCAGCACCAAGTATAGGTTTAAATAGAAGGGACAGATGAGCCATGTGTAGGGAAGCCATAATTGAGTCCATCTCTGTTACTCTCAGGAGCACAAACTGCAAAGTAGGGCCCACTGGCAAGGCTCGAGCTGTCTGCCCTGACCATAGGAACTGGGTGTCTCCAGAACCTTCAGGAGCCCCACTATTTGGGGTAGTATCCACTTTGGCAGTCTATGAGATCCTGCTGAGATGTGTATAAGCATACCTCTGGGATGACCTCCCGACTCACTTTGAACTCTCTTAGCCATATAAACTCATTTGTCTTTACTTTTTCCCCCTTTTATTTGAGGTCTTTTTCCAGTTGCATTGCTAGTTGGCATTTGGTAGTAAACCCTCATCGCCAGGGAGGCTCATCCCCAGGAGTCATGTCCCACTCTGGGAGGAAGGTAATGCATTCTTATGCTAGTTTGGCTTAGAGAGAGGCCACATTTGAGCAACAAGGAGGCTCTCAGGAGGCAATCCTTAGGCACCCCATAACAATAGGCTAAGTTTCAATTTCAAGAGCAAAGACTCATAAGGCTAGTGATCAATAACAAGGGCCCATCAGTGGATCATCCTCCTTTGCCAGACACTGCCCTTGCACTCAGGGGACTGTTGCTGCTCCCTTGGAGAATGTGGCAGAGCTCTCCAGGATGGGAATTCAGTATTCTCTCATTTATTGAATGATTCTCCACCCACGGTGACCATGCCCCATGAACATTTGAACAATTTTATATACCTTGTATGTTTGTTCAGGTGAACTTCCTCCCTTGCACCCTCTATCCCTGACACCCCCCCACCAACAATCCTTTCCTACCCCAGTTGTAACCCTTCTGTGATCCAAATCTTCTTTAAAGATGAAGTCAATACAATAACCAAATACATTTAATTGGAAAATAAAATAATAATGATAAGTTTAAATGTGAGAGGTAAAATACATTAAAACTTAAAAAAAAAATAAAACTAAAATAAAATAATAAACTTGGGATATTAAAAAAATGGGAAAATTTTTTTTTACATTTTGCCTTTTATCACTGCAATATTTGGTGTCCAGTCTGTACCGTGGCACCTTCCCCCATCTCAATCCCCAGTGTCTCACAATTTTTCATTTAATTTTCAAAGAAGTTTTAGGTCAGAGCAAAGTCACACACAGAATACAAGAGACTCTCATATATCCAACCTCCTCCCCCTTTCTTCACCCCACAGTAAAACCTTTTTGTATGTGGATGGTAGCATTGTTATAACTGATATACAGATAGTGAAACATAGCTACTAAACATTGTCAATGGTTTACAGTATGGTTTACATTTTAGACTGTACACTTTTATAAATTTTGATGATATTTACCATGTCCTGTGTCCATCACTGTAAGGTATTCTAACCCACCCTTCCCAATCTACTCATCTGTCAACCCTGCACCACCAAACCCAATAATATAACTACCCACCTGTCCTATCCCTTCAATACACAACTACACACTATCACTTTACCATAGATTGCTTTCATATGGGTGATGGCTCACAACTTTCTCTTAACTTTCTCATTCTTGTAAACCTATCTTTCAGACAACAGTTCTCAGAGACTGTTCAATTTCCTTAATTCATATCAGTGAGGTCATGTACTGTTCATCCTTCAATGCCTGGCTTGCTTCACTCAACATCAGGTCTTCAAGATTCATCCATGTTATCCCGTGTGTTAGCACTTTATTCCTTCTTACAGCTGAGTAATATTCCATTGTACATACGTACCACCTTTTGTTTATCCATTCATCTGTTGATGGGCACCTGGGTTGATTCCAACTTTTGGCAATAGTGAGCAATGCTGCTATGAACATTGGTGTGCATATATCTGTTTGTGTCTTTGCTTTCAATTCTTCTGAGTATATACTCAGCAGTAGAATTGCTGGATCATACAGAAGATCTAGTTAGTTTTTTGAAGAACTGCCAAACTGTCCTCCACAGTGGCTGGATCATTCCACAATCCCACCAGCAGTGGATGAGGGTTCCCATTCCTCCACATCCTCTCCAACACGTATAGTCTACTGTTTTTTTAATAACCCCCATTCTAATGGGTGTAAGATGGTATCTCATTGTAGTTTTGACTTGCACTTCCCTAACAGCTAGTGATGCGAGCATTTTTTCATGTGATTTTTAGCCATTTGTTTATCTTCCTTGGAGAAGTGTCTTTTCAAGTCACTTGCCCATTTTTTAAATGGGTTGTTTGACTTTTATTTTTGAGGTGCAGGATTCTTTAAACATGCAGGATATTAGACTCTTATCAGATATGTGGTTGTCAAATATTTTCTCCCATTGGGTAGGCTGCCTTTTTATTTTCTTGATTACATCCTTTGAGGTGCAAAAGTTTTTAATTTTGAGAGATCCCATTTATCTATTTTTCTTTTGCTGCTCATGCTTTGGGTGTGAAGTTCATGAAACCATTTCCTATTACAAGATCCTGTAGATGCTTCCCTACATTACCTTCCAAGGTCTTTATGGTCTTGGCTCTTATATTTAGGTCTTTGGTCCATTTTGAGTTGATTTTGTATAAGGTGTGAGATGGTATTCCTCTCTCATTGTTTTGGATATGGATATCCAGTTCTCCAAGCACCACTTGTTGAAGAGGCCATTCTCTCCCAACTGAGTGGGCTTGGTGGCGTTGTCGAATATCAGATGACTGTATATGCGAGGATCTGTATCAGAACTCTCAATTCGGTTCCATTGGGCTGTATGTCTATACTTGTGCCAATACCATGCAGTTTTGACCACTGTAGCTTTGTAGTATGTTTTAAAGTCAGGTGATGTGATACCTCCAATTTTATTTTTATTTTTCAATATGCCTTTGGCAATTCAGGGTTTCTTACCCTTCCAAATAAATTTTGTAGTTAGTTTTTCCAATTCCTTAAAAAAAACAGTGTTGATTTTTATTAGGATTGCATTAAATCTGTAGATTAGTTTGGATAGAGTAGACATCTTGATGTTTAGTTTTCCTATCCATGAACAGGGAATATTCTTCCATTTATTTAAGTCTTCTTTGATTTCCTTTAACAGTGTTGTGTAGTTTTCTGTATATAAGGCCTTTATATCTTTAGTTAAATTTATTCCTAGGTATTTGATTCTTTTAGTTACTATTGTAAATGGTATTTTTTCCTTGATTTCTTCCTCAGATTGCTTGTTGTTGGTGTACAGAAATGCTACTGATTTTTGAGTTAGCCTGCGACATTACTGAGCCCCTTTATAAGTTCTAAAAGCTTTGTTGTAGATTTCTCAGGGCTTTCTACGTATAGGATCATGTTGTCTGCAAATAATGAAAAATTTAGTTCTTCTTTTCCAATTTGGATGCCTTTTCTATCTTTTTCTTTCCTCAGTGCTTGAGCAAGTACTTCTTTTTTTTTATTATGGGTAAAAATCAAAATTCTCACAATACATACAAACATTTGTAAAATGATATATAAATATATATGCATATATGTGTATTTGCTTACAAAAATGTTATTTATATATATATATATATACATATATTTTAAGAGGTGCTTAGATTACCTAAAATATTACACGGAACCCACTGGGATTCCCATGTTGCCCACCTCCCACACCTCCCACCACATCCCACACAAACATCTCCCACAGTGTGGCCCACCAA